>JAUCNO010000236.1:20589902-20603461 GCA_032353835.1 Enteromius viviparus | reverse complement strand
CTTAATTCTATATTTACTGAAATTCACAAGTCCACAATTTCACAAGGCCAAAAGTGCCCGTAGTTGAAGAATCGCCCTTATATGCAGTTATAGGTCACACTGTGATCAAGTTAAATTTGGATGGAGATATTAACTTTATAGGTCTTAAAGGATAATCAAATATGCTTGAGACCTCAAGAAAATTACAGTAACATGTTTGTAAAAACAGCACAAAAATCAGACATTTTGTTTGATAAGAGAGTGGCACAGATTCCATGTTCTGTGCTCCGAATGCCCAAGGTTACAGTAAATGTTGTTTATTTGTGGAGAAAATCAGATATCCAATTGAAGCGTTGTAAACGGACTCTGCCCCTCCACGTTGGCTGGAGGACGGGAGAGGTGTGTCTGGTGCAGTCTAACAGAAAGTGTATAATAATGCTAAATGAGCCCCTTGTAAACTTTGTAGTTTTTTTTTATGTGAAAACAGCAGCTCATCCATGCAAATCAACACAATTGATGACACTAAATTATGTACACTACACATACAGTCTTAGTGAATGGGATGCGTTCAAGTCTCAAAGTTACTAATAACTGCATTTAAATAATCTTTGGATTACAGTTTCTAGAGATTGTATTAAATAAACATTCTTCTTTAAAATCCCCATGGAGTTTGGTCAGCAAATATAAGTCAACAAAAGTACCATTGTCCTTGATCTGAACATTTTGAGTAACCTTTCCACAGTCACAGACATCTAAATTAGAAAAATAGCTTATGTAACCCAACACATATATGACTTCATTTTATGCTTAGTGTTTCCTATGTTGCTATTTTTAATCACAAGCACTTAAAGAATAGTTAACTCAAAAATTTTAATTCTATCATAATTTACTCCCCCTCATGATATTCTAAACCTGTATAACTTCTTTCTACTGTGAGAGTAAAAAAATTAGTTGTTTTAAATAGTTAACTTTTCCATGTTATAACAATTAAATTGAAATGAGACATCCTGTGGCTTGAGACCTGGTCTATAATGATACTTTTATGTAGCTGTTACATATATTGAATCTTAAAAGGCTCAGTCCCCATTTATTAAAAGCGCTTTCAAAATTCGTACATTCCACTGAATATTAAAATATTTAATATTACAATTATTAATCCTTGATCTCAATCTGAACTAAATACTTTAGTGGCACAAAGGTTATAATTTTATAGTTCTTAATTAAAAATATGAAACAAAAAACTTAAAACTTCTCCACCACTTTCTTTTAAAGCCATTATTTATTGTGATAAATGAAGTTAACTAACCAGTCACTGAATTATTCAGAGAAATCAACTAAATCAAAAAATTGGGTTCATTTTCTGAAATGCTGAAATGCTAAATGCTAATGGTTTAATACCCACTGAAAACAGCATGACTCTCTGATTTCTATAGAGATCCATTTGTATGGAGACTCAGTATCAGTAGGTTCAAAGCACAACATCATGTGACAGCAGGCTGAAGTGACGGTGGGGGGAGCAGCACTGACAGCATGGCACTGGATGATGGACTTTGATTTTTTTGCTTTGGATTATTCTACTGCGCACACACACAAACACTCATATATATATAGCCAGTGCCTGTCCTCATTAGTGCTTACTGGACTAAGAAATAACTGTGGGATTTGAAGGTAATTTAAGCTTGCTGGACAATAGTAGATTACTAAAATAATTGCTCACTGAAAAGTATCATCTAAATAAATATGCCATGATTTAGGATATGCAAATGTAGATAATAATAATTTTTTTCTCTCTTTTTAGCAAACAACTGTGAAAATGAAATTGTATCTGGTACTTGCCTTTTTGGCATTCACAGGTAAATCATATATGCCCAAGAAACAGGAATTCCAAACAAGGAATTTATTCTTTTAAATATACTAAGATACTAACTACGTAATATGACAAAATACGCACACTGCAGTACTTAGCATTTTGAGCAGATTTGGAAATGGAATGGCAGACTTAAACTCTATTATTTTTATTTTGATCAGGCTGCCAAGCCAACCTGTTTTATGCCGATGAGCCCAAGCCACAGCTGGAGCAGTTGACCGATGCTTTCTGGAGCTATGTTGCCCAGGCCACACGCACCGCAGAGGACACGCTGAAAATGATCAGAGAATCTCAACTTGGTCAGGAAGTCAAGTAAGTAATTTTTAGAAGTCACAGTATGTGTTTGAAATACTAAAATACTGTATTGCATTAATACACATTTCACCTTTTCACATTACAGTACCAGACTGACCCAGAGTGCTGATATGGCCAGCGAGTACGCCGTCACCCTCAAGAAACAGATGGATCCTCTGACTGAAGAGCTGATGACCAAAATCACCAAAGAAGCTGAAGGGTTGAGGGAGCGTCTGGGCCAGGACCTGGTCAGTGTGAGAGACAAACTGGAGCCCTATGCTGACAATCTGAAGAGCCAGATCCAGCAGAGAGTGGAGGAGCTTAGGACGGCCATGGCTCCATATGCTGACAACCTGGACTCTGAAACCCTGAGAGCCACTCTGCTTCAGAAGAGCGAGGAGCTGAGAGGAAACCTGGAGCAGAGCGTGAAGGAGCTGCAGGCTCAGCTGGAGCCCTACACCGCTGAGATCAAGGAGAAAGTGGACCAGCGTCTGCAGGAGTTCCAGAAGACCGTGACGCCTCTGGCTGAAGACCTTCAGACCCAGATTAGAGAGAGAGCCCAGATGGTCCAGCAGAGTCTCACACCCTACGCTGAAGACCTGAAGGAGAAACTGGATCCCTACGCTCAGGACCTGAAGGCCCAGCTCACCTCCCTGTACGAGTCCTTCATCAACAGAAATTAGACACATCAAAAATCTCTTTTGTCACTAACAGAACTGTTCCTTCCACTTTGACTCCAAAATCCTGTATCTCTCCAATAACTATGAACTAAATCAAACTACTAAGCAACAGCAATATCTTTTTCGTCTTACACGTAGACCAAAAACTAAAATAGAGAAAACAAGTGATTCTTTGTGCTGAAATCATGTTGTTTACACTTTAACCATTCATTCAGACACAGAAATGTTGCTCTTTTCTAAATAGTGTGTATTTATTTAGTCTGACAGAAAATGTTGTTTCTTGCAAATGCCAAGTGTATCATTTGTCTTATTTATGCAACAATAAAACATCTGCCATTTATTAACACAATGTTTTTTAAATACTGGGTTATTCTAAATTGGGTCAAGAATGTCAAATACGTATAAAGCATATTATTGCTCTTTTGGTGGTTTTGATTGCTTGTCTTGTAGTAATTTTAAATCACTTTGGATAAAAGCATCTAAACGACTGAGTATAAACGTGTATTCTTCAAAATATTACATTTAAGTAGCCCTAATTATGCACATGGTCAAGTTGACATAGTTTTTAATAAAATTACCAGACAAAATAGATATGTAATCATTTCTAAAAAAATAGTTATAGTTATAACATGAGAAATGTTTCTAAAAATGTAATAATACAAGAGTGACGGTTTGCTTTGAAAGGTTCAAATGTGGCATTTGATGCCAAATCTAATACAAAGACAGAAATGCACGGTATATTTTAAAAGTATATGTGTATAAAATCTTTATATAAAAAACTCACACAGAAATGAAGGTCATCTCAACTGTTTTATTTTAAAGCATAATAAAGATTAGATAAGGTTAAGGGCTTTCAAAGGTGGACCTGTTCCAGTCATGTCTGTTTGTGCTATAGATCATGCAATAACGTAATGTCTGTACTTCATTATCAGTGCTGACGCAGGAACTCATGTATACCCAGTGCTTTCAAGTGATGTCCAGAACTGCACATCTTGGGAAAAAGAGTTCGTAGACATAAAATATCTAGATATGAGTATCCACTGGCGATATTAAAACAATGCTACAGTATATAAATACAGCTATGAAACAGCTATCACCACACTTACGCTTCACTCCGGGACAGTCTCAAATTAAATCATACTGACAAAGGTAAGAAAAGAAAATTTTCACGAACTTTTCATGAATATGTTGTATGTAAAATATGTTTAAATTGTTAAATTAATCAGATGTGTTGTATTTTTACAGGAGAAGCCAGAAAACCATGAAGGTTCTTGCAGTTCTTGTATTGGCTGTATTAGGTTAGATATAACTACTTAAATAATTTACTTTCTCAATATAATATACTACATTTAACTTACACTAAAGTTTACATCACATTCTTGTGTTTACAAAGTTTGGACACTTGGATTTGCTTCTCATGATCCTAAAACTATGTGTTTAAATGCTTGAAAATAGTTTTGCAAAGAAATATAATGCACAGATATTCTGCCTAAGAATGAATTTCTTGAAGGAGAAATACATTGAAGAAGCTAAATGTTCAAAATATGCTATTCCAAACTTTAATGACTTTATCTCCTCTGAAATTACTAAATTGCATTTTGAATCATCTAAAATACTGTATTCCCAGCTTGTGAATCCAATTCATCTAATGCAGAGAAGCCCAATCCACATCTTGAACACTTACTAAATTCATTTTGGAACTACATTGCCCAAGCAGTACAGCCCAGTAATGAAACATCCCACGTGATGAGGCCATCCCAGCTGGAACAGGAAGTCAAGTAAGTCAAATTGAGCAACATTGATATTTTTGAATCTTTGAATAAATTATTAGTATTTACCTGATATAAAATATAAGGTTCCTCTCCACACTAGACTTACACAGCCTCCTCCATCTGAAGATCAGATGACCAAAATCAACAAAGAGGCTGAAGTTTTTAGGGAGCGTTTGGAAAAGGACTTGAACATCATAAGAGACAAAGTGGAGCCCTATGCTGACAATCTAAAGAGCCAGATCCAGGAGAGAGTGGAGGAGCTCAGGACGGCCATGGCTCCATACGCTGACAACCTGGGCCCTGAGACCCTGAAGGCCACTCTGATCCAGAAGAGCGAGGAGCTGAGAGGAAACCTGGAGCAGAGCATGAAGGAGCTGCAGACTCAGATGGAGCCCTACACTGCTGAGATTAAGGATAATATGGTCCAATATCTGCAGGAAATGCAAAAATATTTTGCTGCATCACCTCAAGATCTCCAGGACCATGAATAATCTGCAGAGTTACTTTGAAGTTCTCTTTCCCATTTCAATGTTACATTGTGATGATTTTCTTTTTCTTTTTTATTTTCTGTTCTTGTTATTGCAACAATAAAACGTCTGGTATCTATTATCATTTGTGACTTATATTTAAGACTGCATATCCAATTTAGAAAAACCTTTGAGTTTAATAACTGTGCTTGCACTATTTATGCCAGACATTGTGATGAAGACTGTCATAAATAGAATTATATTATTATATAATTATGCACATTAATACATCTAGGATAAAAAAAAATATGTTTTTTTTTAGCAATTTGAGCGGGCACATTAAGTTGTCTTGAGATTCTTTAATAATTTAGACTTCCTCAAATTTGAGAGCTAAAAATGAATAAATAAATAATAATACAAACAATATCTTTAATAATAAAAATAATAATTTCTATGTTACATTATGTAAACTACATTACATGACATTTATATGTTAAAAGGTGATTATATTCTTGTACATGATTTATGACTGAAAGAATTTAGTAAAGCTGTTTAAATCCAGCAGAAACAGAAACAAGGTTTTGAATGATGTGTCAGATCTTATCAGGGCGTGTAGAACGTCTTATATAATTTGCTGTTTTATTAGGTCAAATGTTCAACCGTGGGCCTCTGTCTGATTGAAGTACCTCAGATGGATTTTAAATAATTAGATTATTCAGGATGAGTCTATTTTGGTTTTAGAAATGAAAATGATTTTAATGACATCTGTTTTGTATTGAGTTGCTAACCCTAAAAACATACTTATTTTGACCCATTTAAAATTCAGTTAGGAAATTCATTTCTGCTTTCAAAGTCAAAGTTCCGCTCTTATCATTATCTGCTCTGAATTTAAGAGTCTGTGGTGGTTGAAGGTACAGTCAGGACGTTATGATGTGGAGTAGTGACAGCAATGCACTACCCACTGGACTTTGGGTTTCCACTACAACAATCACCTCCCCATGCGATATAAATAGGGATTTGCAACAGCCACCTTCACACTTGTTCTTCAGACAGGACAGAGTCAATTTAACCGGACACAGGTAAGAAGACAGGCTTACTCTTCAGTCAAGTTAAAGTACTGCATTTACCATGATTATGAATTTGTGATTATGATTATGAAATTGAAAACCAGAAATGTTGAAAAATGTCTTTTACTTATAGACTCAAAGAAAAGACCATGAAGGTTTTTGTGGTGTTTGCACTTGCTGTATTTACAGGTAATACTTTCAGAGAAAATTATGATTTTATTGGCTGGATACATTTTCATCCAAACAAACAATTTGTATTGATCTGCTTTGTTCCATCGACAGGTTGTCAGGCCAACCTCTTCTATGCCGATGAGCCCAAGCCACAGCTGGAGCAGCTGACAGACGCTTTCTGGAGCTATGTTGAGAAGGCAGCACAAACAGCAGAGGAAACCATCAAGATGATCAGGTCTTCCCAACTGGGACAGGAAGTCAGGTAAGTCAAGAACATCTTCTTGCAGCACACAGTTATTTAGATATTTCTTGCACCCTGAAAAGAAACTCAAATGTTCTGCTTCTTGTAACAGTACCAGACTGACCCAGAGTGCTGATATGGCCAGCGAGTACGCCGTCACCCTCAAGAAACAGATGGATCCTCGGACCGAAGAGCTGATAGCCAAAATCCTCAAAGAAGCTGAAGAGCGGATGAAGCGTCTAGGCGCTTGGGCCAGGTAAACTGATCAAATATTACGTTTTCTTAGTATGTTTTTATTATTATTATTATTTATATAACATACTAAGAACAAAAAAAAATAAAGAAAACATAATATTTGATCTGTTTACCTGAATGTCATGTGAACATAACAAAATTCAGAGAGCATCCGAATATGACAATTATTAACTTTAAAATCTCAGGTTTGTTTTAATTAAATATATCAGGTAAAAGAGGATCAGATGACAAAAACACAATCTTACAGAAATCCTTTTCTCACAAGCTCTAATTGTTGCTTAAGAAACATTTATATTTTATCAGTGTTAAAAACAGTTGTGTGTCTAAAAGTTTGACGAATAAAAAGTGTGGAATATACTGAGTTGTTTATTTGAAATAGAATTATATATGTCTTCACTGTCTGTTAACTCCTTTTTATAGATGTTAATAAAACATAATATAAAATATTAATTAGATTTATTTATAAAAATGAATGCCCATTGTGTCACAACGGGACATAAGATAATGCATGACACAGGCACATAATGCAATCTTTTTTTTCACAATAAATGTTTTGAATTCTGGGCAAAAAGAGGCCATCTCAAATTAGCCATAGGAATAGGAATGAACTATTTATAAAATATGATCTGGACACTTAGTCAGACACCAAATGTATTTTTATCTAGTCATTGAGTTATTGTATGTAGAGAGGTACTATGTACCCTGGGCTTTAATTACACTAATTTTATGCACCACACATGCCACCTAGTGGAAGCATACTATCAGTTCAAGTCACGTTCTAAAACTTATGATAGATAAGTGAAGACATGAACTAACCTACATGTTTGAGTTAATTCACTGATCCTTTGTATCAAATGTAAGAAATACTAAACACACTAATAAATTATCTAAAAACTCATCCTACTGCAAATTATACACAAACAAAATTAAAAACGAGTTTTAGTTAAGTATAGTTCTGGTTCACTGTTAGCTCATGTCTTACCATGAGTTGAATTAGGTATTAATTCAGGTATTAGTGCATGATTATTCATGTACCTTTTTCTCGAAGTGTTACCGGTTTTACAGTTCATTCAATTTGTTAGTGACTGATTGCCAGTTCCTTTTTAATGGTTGCATGAAGACACATGCGTGCCTCCAGAACATTTATTAACACCCACAGCATGATCAACAAATAAAAATCCCCCCTAAAAATGCCAGCGGCAACATGTCAGGATTTGTTTTTGCATGTCTTTAAAACTACCTGTTGATGCCAATTCCAAGAGTCTCCCACACACTCCCATCAGAACGAAAAACAACCATCATCCACCTCACACAAAGAGGTTAATCCTGCCTTTTCCAAGAGCACACTAAGACACTACACTCCAGGAAAACAGCTGCAACCAGTCTGAGCTGGTGTATAGCTGCTCCAGCTGGTCTCTGAACATCTGATGAGTGCACCAATAAAACCCAAAAATCACATTTGTATTTAAGATTTTGCAGATTTTGAAAATGCATCAGTCTGCGTTACTGTTGGGTCACGTTTGCAATTATGTTTACTTTGCAACTGGATTTTTTAATAGCAATTTTACGTCGGGTGATGTAAACCTAAAAGGGATTTATTTTGGTAAAGCTTTTTTACAAACATTCTTCCAGTAACATTAATATTATTATCTGGTCTTTGATAATGTTCTCAAGATGTTATTTATGCATCATCCGTGGAGTGTTTTAGTGTTTATGGTTTTTATGTTTATATCTAAATGCTATAATTACTCAGAATGTTCAGATAGAATGTTTCAGGAAAAACGTTTCCATAATGTTTGCTAAATGATAAAACTCAGTCTTTCCTTAATACTTTACCCAACGTTTGCAATAACCAAGAAAAATGGTTTTGTTAAATTAAAAATGTTTAGGATATGTAGAAGTTTCAGTTGAGCAGTGCTTTTTTTTGGTGAGCCTGATTATTTGGACTTTAGTGGCACAAAATGACTTTTTGCACAGAGATGAGGGGTCAAGAAACTGATTAAGATGCAGATGACTGATTTCTCTGACACAAAGCAGCTGAGAGGCCTTTGACCTGGAATGCCTGACTGTTAAAAACAATGACTAATGTACACAATCTTCCTAACTGACTGAATCACAGACCACAGAAAGCAAGAAAAGAGAAAAACAAAGAGTCAGTCACTAGAGTTCATCGGCAATTGCGTTGTGTTTGTGTTAGATAAATCTAGTCTGTGAATTTTAGCTTGAGTCGTGGCTGTGATGTTGCTGCTTTGAAGAATAGATGGTATCTCACGGGGGAACGGCGAATAAACCCTCTCACATGGTACACAGGATCTAGCAGCCCCATTCTGCTAAATGATGAGTTGGCCGAGGTTACATGCGTTCATTACTTATTGTTCACCTTTCACACATTTATCCAAAAACTGCATGGGACATTAACAACCAAGTCCTTTCATGAGTTCATAATTAAATCATCACGCTGAATTGATTTTTATTTGTTTGTTTTTGGGAGCAGGATAGTCTTCAGTTTTAAATCATATTTTGTCCAGTTTTACTGTTATTAAATGCAACAAAAAAATTAAATACTTTAGAGAAACCACATGTCTACTATCTCATTGAGATATTCAGTTTAAAAAAAACATCTGCTAACTGTAAAATGTAAACATGTAACTTGTTTTTTTGTCCGACACTTGGCACTGATCGTCCTCGAATGAAAGCAGTGTTATCAAAAACAGAAAAAGGAATTACAGAGGAAGCTCTGTTTGCAATGCTCTCATCTGACTAATCCGTTAGGAGCGCAATACAAAAACATGCTGAAGAACTAAAAAATAACATAACAGTCAACTCTTTTTTTTAATCTTGCTTCTTCTTTTTTATTCAGTTGAAATATATCTTTCCTTGTAGCACTGTGAGTCCTAAAAGTCATGGGTTTTCAGATGGTCTCCATTTCAAGGCACAACCATTGGAAACGGGGAGTTTCTGACATCAGCATTTTAAAGACAACCAGACATTACCTCATTGCCAGTGGTACCCTTTGTGCAACTCATTCCATCACAGAAAAAACTTCATTGCTCACAAAAATTCTTTTGCTGAAACCATTATTCTAAATTGACCTAAAAAATGTCAAAGTTCAATGACCTCAGTTTATCAGGACACATAAACAACCAAATTACCAAAAAGGCTACTATACTATACTACAGTTTATCAAAGTAAAAAGTTGATTTTTCAAATCAGCATTCGAATGAAAAAAATGCACAGAAGAGTATATGAAAGTACAGTGGATGTGTGCATGAGCAGTGATCATACTGGGCCCTGTGCAAACTAAAGCCATGTTTGTTTTCACCAGCTGCAGGGGTGAAACAGACAGAGCTGAGCCAGGAGAAAGGGACAAGTTGGGACAAGAGGCTAAAGATCACTGAATAGGTGGAATCAGAATGTGGGGGATAAGGTTTTCTTATGTTGTCACTGTAAAAAAAAAACATAATTACCCTAAGCTTTCAACCGGAAAAGGATTAGTTTAGAAAAGAACATGATCTTGTTGGGTTGTGTTTTGAGTTCAGGAACTACTGAAGGAAATATAAAGCTGCATTCATTATGTTAGCTCTAAAGGGAATACCAAAGAATGTCTTATCTTTTAAGATAAACTCTAGGCCATAGACGTGGAAGGGCATTGTGATCAAACAGGCTGCAATCAGCAGTAGTTTGAAATTTGTGACATTACTACTTGTTACATCACGACTTACTAAACAAATTTACAATAAATGCTAGACATCATAGGGGAATAACAATTTGCATGCTGTATAAAAAATGATAGGTCTAGTGTTGTCATTTCAATTACCAATGTAAACGCAAACCAAAATTTTGTAAAATGAGCAACACTATTGACAATAGCCTATAGGTGTCTATTTAAATGCTAATAGGGTCGTCTATGTTAATTCCAGGCCATTCTTGTAAAACTACAAACAATGTGTTGGCGCCTGCATTAATGTTCGCCTCACCTTAGTCTCAATTGTCTCCTTAATCACGAGGGATTTGTCTTACAGGCACATATAAAATGGTCCGACTTTTTAAGTCGCCCGTCTGAGAAGAACAAATTCGATTTTAATTCGTGCAAACATTTATTGAGGGTCTTCAGAAACATAGGCTAATTCAACGATAATACTGTTAGATACTCGCTTTAAATTAAACAGTATGCTAATCATTAAAGGAAAGCATGAATATATTGTTTTTTGCCTATAATATTATTATTTATTAATTGGAATTAAAGACAGTGGACTATACTTTATCATATAGAATAAGGGACGAAAAGTTGCTGTAGTCTCATAGCCAGAAAAACACAAATCAGCAATTACTTAGCACAATATAAAACGCGATGTGGCGTCATTTTCTTGAGGAAATAATATAAATTGCGCAATTTATCTCCAGCTGGTGCTGAAAGATGCGGACTTCGCACACTTGCTGCAGTCAGTGACGCGTGGGATGATGCGCGAGCCCTGAACAAAGGAGAAATCACGTGGCAGCGATTGTGAATGCAACGGGCGCGTCCCGGGACTGTATAAAAGACCTGACATCCACACTCCCTCTACACGGAGAAAATTACACGTCTCAGGTAAGTAACACTTGCTCTTCACTTACAGGGTAGTCGTAAACGTATTGCTGAAAGGTTTTATTTGCAGGAGTTTGTCTCTAAAACTATTACCTACTAAACTTCCAGTTAACGCTCACTGAGTATTTAATCGCGTGTTGATGTAAAAAGTAGCCCACTGCACGCATACTCGTACATTCAGATGCTGTGCATTTTATGACGGGTCTTATTAATTATACTGTTTAGATTGATTTTTTAATAGGCGATTCAGAGATTCCTATTTCCACCTTTGGAGAGGGAAAAAATCTGATATTTTCTATTTCACGCAGTGCTTGATTTCTCCTGTTTTGATCTTTCCTCAGGTGTACTTGTCTGCCCATCAAAATGAGGTCTCTTGTGGTGATCTTTGCTCTGGCTGTTTTTACTGGTATGAAAAAAAGAAATCTCCATGTACTCCTTGTTCAGTTTTTCTGTCTGTTTGGAATATGAATGCACAATGTTATGTTTGTAATGCATCTTTATCAACTATTGCATTACACAATTAATATAGAACCCTGGAAATTATCCAGCTCGTTCATTTGTGAATAACCTAATGTAGCATAAAGTTCACAATCTCTTCACACCCCTTGCAGGCTGCCAGGCTCGTAGCCTGTTCCAGGCTGATGCCCCTCAGCCCAGATGGGAGGAGACGGTGGAACGCTTCTGGCAGTATGTGTCTGATCTCAACACACATGCTGATGGTGTGGTCCAGAACATCAAGAGCTCCCAACTCAGCAGAGAGCTTGAGTATGTTCCTCTTAATATCTATCTACAGCACCGTCATACTCCTCTTCTCACACTATACTTCTGAAACAACACTTCTGACCAGCTTTGTTTTTGCAGCACCCTGATTAGTGACACTATGGCTGAACTGAGCACATACAGTGACAATCTTCAAACCCAGATGAGTCCATATGCCTCTGACGCTGCTGGCCAGCTTAACAAAGATCTGGAGCTCTTGGCTGGTAAACTGCAAACTGACATGACCGATGCTAAGGAGCGCACCACTCAGTACCTGCAAGAGCTGAAGACCATGATGGAGCAGAACGCTGATGACGTGAAGAACCGTGTCAACACCTACACCCGCAAACTGAAGAAACGCCTGAACAAGGACACAGAGGAGATCCGCAAGTAAGTCAGGATGCTCTCCCAGGTCAGGTGGCTACACATTTCAGATGTTTGAATATATTAAAACTGTTCTCTTTCACGTCTTCAGCACCGTGTCGACCTACCTTGGTGAGCTGCAGTCTCGAGCTTCCCAAAACGCTGAATCCGTGAAGGACCGTTTCGAGCCCTACGTCAGCCAGGCCCACGATGGTGCCAGCCAGAAACTGGGTGCCCTTAGTGAGCTGATGAAGTCCCAAGCAAAGGAGGTCAGCGAGCAGCTGGAAGTCCAGGCTGGAGCTCTGAAGGCGAAGCTGGAGCAGACTGCTGAGGAACTGCGCACATCCCTAGAGGGACGCATGGATGAGCTAACCATCCTCCTCACTCCTTACTCCGAGAAGATCCGTGAGCAGCTGCAGATCGTCATGGACAAGATCAAGGAGGCCTCAGCAGCTCTTCCCGCTCAAGCTTAAGAGCTTCACACTTATCTAGTGTTAACACCAAATAGAAAGAAGGGGGTTTTGTGTTACTGAAAAGTGCTTTTTTATTCTATGAGAGGTTGATAATGGTTAAGAACTGGACTAGCACTGTCCATTACTGGACAAAAGAATACCATGTACTCACCACCTTTACTTTCTCAGTATTAACCCACTGTCTGAGGATATACTTTCAGTGTCTTTCTTTAGCATACAGTAGAGACATTTTAAGATCAATCTCCATGCCTGTTTTGGCAGTTAACTATTAGTTTTTTCTAGTTAGTGGGGCCAACATGGCACTATTCAAAATAAACATAAAGTGCCTTCAGCTGCTGAACTAAATCAAAATAAATGCAAAGATGAGCTTTGTTAGCCACAAATCCGCATATAAATCCTTGTTTACTTTACATGTTTGTGCACTGTTGTTTTTGAGTTTGTTTTCAATAAATGTGCGTCCTACTACACACGATTCTTGTCAAGAGTATTGCAAAGTACTTATGAAGTACTTATTTCTTTTCCCACCACAGCCACATTTTAGACATATATGTTTGATCATATAATTAAATATATTTTTAAAAATTAT
>JAUCNO010000236.1:20577647-20589802 GCA_032353835.1 Enteromius viviparus | reverse complement strand
CAGACATTAAAAACTGCTGTAATGATTGAGGACAATTTTGCTTATATATTGACAATTAGAAATATATAGTTAAAACTTAAAAAAATTATTTTGATAAATTTAAAGTAATTTAAAATTGTTCACAATACTACTGTTTTTACTGTTGTTGTACCTGTTTTGCAGTGTATTTCTTGTCAAATAGACACTATTTCTATACTCAGTTTTTTTTTTTTCTTTATAACTGACTAAAGGATCAGACAGGCTGAAACATGCACTCACTTTATATAACACATTTATTAATGTAGGCCTGTAATAAGAGTCAGGGACAACACATCTCTGCCTTCTCCAGTACTGTCAATAAGACTTGTGTGGGCAAGACTCATCTACTGGTCACACCTTTTCTTCTACAGGAACCTGAGATTTAAACCATTTCTCAGTTATGAAGTTCAAAGGAAGGTCTGTTTATCTTGAAAAAAAAAAAAAAAACTAAATTCTAATCATTGCAAATAAAACCACACTTTGTGACCCTCTAATTTATTTGAATTTCTTTTGGAAATGTGTGTGGTCCAGGAATAACCTGGATGCCTTCACAAGGATAGTAAAACGTGAAATGCTTTTTGCTCTCCATTAGTAGGTTTTTTTGTTGTTGTCAATGAATAGAGATTGGTCACGTCCAAAATAAACGTTTTTTTTATTTTAATGTAAGCTAGTATATGTACTAAGTTTATTTATTACATACATATAAAATACACGTTCAGCATATATTTAGAAAATATTTATGTGTATACATTTCCATATTTATATTATTACATTTTTATATGTGTTATTATATTATAATTATGTATAATAATTCTATATAAATATATTTAATTTATAAACATAATATTTTTCTTAAATATATACATGCATGTGTTTGTATTTATAATACATATACACATGTAAACAAAAACTTATTTTGGATGTGATTAATCATTTGTGACCCTGGGCAACAAAACCAGTCGTATGTGTTAATTTTCCGAAATGAAGATTTCTGCATGATTTGGATGGATAGGGAAATATTTGACCGAGATATATCTATATGAAAATCTGGAATCTGAGGGTACAGAAAAATCGAAATCCTGAGAAAATCACCTTTAAAATTGTCCAAATGAAGATCTTATTACGTAATGCATATTAATAATCAAAAATTAAGTTTTAATATATTTTCGGTAAGGAATTGACTATGCAGTTAGGTGTAGGATTACGGTCAGGCAGGGGATCGTTTGAAATGTATAACATAAAAATGTTAACACTCTAAAGACAATGCTTAATTTGGTTCAGTCTGAATCTAAAAACTTTTTCTGTTACCTTTTTTTTTTAAATTTCACTGATAAATTCTCTCCTTTAAGCTGTTCAAGATCAGATCCATGTTACTCAGCTTTGATCAAAGGACTTCTCCTTACTCTCTCTCTCTCTCTCTTTTCTGCTGCTTTGAATCTTAAGGAAGACATGTTGAGATCTGTTTCCAAATTCCATCCACTTGCCTGCGGGATTGCTGCATAAGGAACATGCTGTGCCCCTGGTTATGTCTTTGTTTTCCCTTTTTAATCTCTGCTATCTTGTATTCATACTCACATCTGGATAAGCAACACACAAATGCAAAGGGACTGCAAACAGTGACTTGCACTACAAAACACTATAAAAATACTCACATTTAAAATAGTAAAAGATGGTAACCTGTTAATCGGTTAATGTTAATTTTTCTTTATGATTTACAAAAATCTATTGGTATAATTCATAAAATATTGTACCTAAAATACTGGAAAATAGTCATATTACAGTTTTCAATAAAAAAAAGGCTATACCATATTTTTTTATGGCAAATTCTGGCAGTCGAATATAATACCAGTAGATGACACCCTCTCTCTGTTTTTGAATTTTTATTTTTCATAATTTACGAAAGACTTAATTCTTCAGTTTCATTCTTTGTAATCTAGTTTTGTTACTTTACATTTAACTTTTGAATAATATAAATATCTATAAATATAATATAAAAAATTTAAATAACTAATTCCCAGTTTTTTTTAATTATTTGTATATAAACAGAAGAAAGAAAGAAAGAAAGAAAGAAAGAAAGAAAGAAAGAAAGAACAAGATTACATAACCAGGTGTTATTGATTGTCACTCCTGAAAACATCTGTCGTAATTCTGGTTACTCCCCCTGTTCCAAGAAGAAAGATTCCCTTTCTTCACTAAAGACTGATGGATCTCCTGGTTAGCTTGAAATACCACAACATTCAATGGTTCTTTTTAATAGCAAACTGTGTCCTTGTCTGAAGCTTTAGCTTTCTATCACGCAGGTGTCTAGCAGAAAATAACACAAAATCTACAAAAACATTAGAACATAACTGAAATCCCAAGTCTTTACTGTTTCTGTTGAGATAAGAATATCTCTTCCATACTTCAGACACACCTACTAACTCATTATAATATTTGTTTATTTGATTTTTTTCAAGTTTGTACAATTTAAAGTTTGCAGAGTTTTTTAAAATTTGTTTTACAAATTCAAGTGTTCTTTAACGAAGAATTACTCCTTTTATTTTTAAGGTCAAACAAAGACCCTGAGGTGGCACAGCATGTCACTGACTAGACACACTGATGAAACATTCTCTTCTCACATTACATAAAAGGCTATGGGTCATCAACTAAGTATATGAAAGTGAAAGAAAACAAGGTGGCAAATCAAGCATGCATAAGAAGGAAATCTGTAAGTGGTTAGCAAGTCATTATCACGAAAGGTGCTACAAAGACTGCAGTTAACCCACAAAAGACACATGCCCCCACCGCCACAGACTTTGAGTGATCAGACGTGAGCAGAGGAAACAGCAGATCACCGACTCTCGGCGTGATCCCACATAAACACAATGTCCTCATTTGCACAGAGCTTCACTTCCCCTTCTTCGAGTCTAGACGCTTTCAACACTTTTGAATGTTTTAGGCTTTTCAATGTCAGCATTTCCTATCATCATCAAGTCTTTAAATAGACAAAAAAAGCATGTTATTTAGCAAAAAGTTACCAAAAAATCAATAAAAGGTCAAAGAGAGATCTTGACCTAGAAAATAAAAAATTAAACTGGTCACTGGCAATTGCCCAGAACGAACTGCTGTGTTTGCGTGGTTGTGTCACATATAGTGAAACATTACAGCATGTAAGATGTGACGTGTTTGGATCTTTAAGCAGAGCATATATCATAAACATTAATAAATACTCATATCATAAATACACACAATTATATATATATATATATATATATATATATTTATATTTATAATGCTATTAAGAAGGCTAGTGCATGACACCGAGTCAATAAAATGTTAAGAGATCTAATAATCTTGCTGACCTAGAATCCAAAGGTAGTTTCAATTAAGGCAGTCAGCAGTTACCAAACCCTGCATCTGTGTTATGCTTGCAGACAGCAGCAAGAATGAGGCAAAGGTTGTGAAGTTGAACTGATATAAACAACTATAAATTACTCTAGTTCAAATCCAGTCTCTCTATCTCATGTTATGATGTGGCTGAAAGGCTAAAGAGCTGTGGACTAAATCAATGTAGCCTTACGTCAGTTACCTGCCTCCAGATTGAAAACCACATACATTTTAAATCGAAGATAAACAGCAACTTAATATTATATGTTCAGACATGAAAAAAAGTGAACGGGGAACGTATGCTCTGAGAGCGCCACATGAACCCGGGTTGCACAAATTGCTGAAATGTTGGCATTTTACTTCCTCACTTTTTTATCATCAGACATCAAGTCCTAGAAACTTGAAATTAAGCGTTCTCTCTTATACCAGTAAAAGCTTCCTCCAATCACTACTTCCAGTTTGAGCAATGTTTACATAGAATAGCATCATGTGATCATTATTGGCTTTGAAGAGATATAAATCAAATAGACTTAGGGGGAACTAATATTTTAGATTTTTAGATGATATTTTGCCATCTAAGTTTATGGTTAGTTTATTAGTCCAATTTTAACAGTTTTGTGCAAAAAACAAAACAGGCAGTAGATACTGATTTTCCTAGTGTTTGAACTTGATGGAGGAAATATTTAATTAAGTCCACAGATACTGAATAGTTTTGGATAGTTTTGAAAATGTGTCTGTTGAGAAGAGCACGTAACCAACTTTAAAATCACTGATAATGAATGGACGTTGTACCATCCAGGGCATCAGGGTACCAGATAAAGAAAATACCCACTGTTTTGCAACATAATTTTATTTGTGATTGTTGTTGTTTAAAAGGTCACTAATCCAATTAATGTATATTTTTTTCAGGAATAATCTCTGGGAATGCAGGTGTTATGGCAGACAGAGATTACTCATCTTTAAAAGATATTCGCTATAGCCATTTGTGACACAGCAAAACATAGAGAGACGATCAACAGAGGAGTGATCGCAGGAGGTCTTAATAGGTCAGAGGTGGTGTTATCACTCTACGTCAGCTCTGTGCCGCTATAAAGGGCCAAGCCATCTGTGGGGCATTACAATCTCAACACAATTCTCTTGAGGACCGCAAGAAAGGTATGCCAGCTTACATTTATTCATATTGCGATAACTTTTCAAACTTTTAAACGCCGCAAGATGCGAATCCAGCGAGCTGTATACTAGAACATAGAATAAACGTTCGTGTCTTACGTTCAGTAAGTGAACACGCAGTATACTGGCGACATCTAGGCGTCGTTGTTTGCCATCATCGGTTAACTCAGCAACTACCAATTATTTTTGCTAGTTAATTTAAAACAGCATTTAACAGTGCCTGCTTAGAAATCATGGAAAAATAAAAAAAAACACGATGCAGGCTAATTCAGTTTTTATTTTTATTATTGAAACTAATATACTATAAGACTATACTAATATAAACGCATAATTATCATACATAATTAAAATTCTTGTTAAACTCGATTGTTTTTTTTTATACATATAAAAAATATTTCGTAAAATGTATTTCGAAGTTCCTATCTAGATGTGACGTAGTGTAGGAATACATTTATTTGTAATCGAAATGACGATTCTCTATCGTCGTTGGTATTCTAATCGCCTTTTATTCTCTGTACGTCACAGGAAAGACAGCAAAGATGAAACTGTACCTGGCTGCAGCCGTGCTGATGCTTGTACTTGCTGTACACACAGGTAAAATCCCTCTGATGCTTCTGCTGCATACAAACTCCCTCAACAATATTCTTAGTCGTTTGATAACATACGTACGAATGAAACTTATGCATTTACAACGTCTAAATTACATTTAAACAGAGGCCCAGGAAGAGCCTACACTGGAGCAGCATTTCGCCAAATTCCAGACCCAGGTGAAGGAGATTGCAGATGACCTGACAGAGAAGACCAAAACCACCTTCGAACAGCTTGAAAAGAGCGAGTTTGCTATTAAAACCAAGTAAGATAATCATAATTAATCTTTTTAAGTTTCATAAAAAATACATTACCTTTACATGCTATACTTATTTTATGAAACGTATTAACGAGGGCGTTGATGTTGTTTTTGCACTGGCATGAAAGCCGCATTCATTTCTAATGGCCAGTTGCCTTTTGTTAATATGAATTGGTCTTTTTGTCTTTGCAGGAGCTGGTTTTCTGAGCAGTATGAGAAGATGAAACAGAAGCTGACTGAAACCTTCAATTAAAGTGAAAATCAATGACCATATACCCTCTTCCCTGCAATCATGCAAATGCTGTGTGATATGTGATACCACCCCCACCTTGTGCCAACTGGTGCATTTGTTACAGTTCAGTACATCTTCAAAATTGTGATGATGATCTGCTTGTCATTTGTGTAATCTGTAAAATAGTTTACAATTTTGTGGGATGCTGTGAAATATTGTGGAGGGGGGGAAAAATGCAAAATCGAAATATACGTTGAATTTGTTTTTCAAAAGAATAAACGGTCAAACACAACCAAATTTGTTTTTGCATCATTTGCAAGGTTGATCATTTAAAATTTGTTCACATTCAGAAAATGAACTATTTTGAATATAAATTATTTGAATTCATATGTATTATTTTGTATCAACCTATATTTGCTATATGAAATCATTTCATAAACCCAAGTCAGTTTTGGTAGTTTTTTTCTAAAAGAAATAGCAAATAAGCAGTTATATTCAGGCAAAACGCTTAAATGAAAATGCGTAATCAACGTAACAATAAAGGATCAATCAATATACATTATATAATCCAGTATGTGAAGTCAAATACAAGTTATAGGTCAAAGGGCTTTTAACATCAGACCACATGAGGTTAAAGTCACTGTTTGTTTTCAGTTAATGATCAGTACATTCTCATGATTAATATCAATCTACCCAGTTCAACAGTCGAATGAACCCCGTTTTCCTTGAATTACATCCCACTATTGAATTTTCTGGCCTAAATGCAATGCAATGTAAATTTGTTTTTCTGTTCAATGCCTCAGTGGATCAAGGTTGAAACATTTTCGATTTGTGCTAACAGTCATAGAAACAAAATGCAACGGGTAACAGCAATCATTCTTGCATAATAAAGTAATAGAGAGAGAGTTGCCTTTTAAGTGTAGATGTATAGTCATTATTAATAAAGATATAAAGTCAGACCCTAACACCACCTTATTCAAATGATGATAAAACTACTGATAAAATATAGAATTGTGATTTATTTTCCTCCAGCATTTCTGATAGCAAAAATATAAATTTCACAAACTCCAAAATCGGGTGCTTTTGCTCTTCTTCTGAGTAAACAGCAGGCAGTGCTTGCTCAGAAATGATGTGTGACCTGTTTCTCAGAATGTAAATTGATTCAAATGCAGCTTTACTGCAGCAAGATATCATTCTTCACAGAAAACTCTGAGCCACAGACAAGCTCATAAAAAAACAACAACCGTGAGCTTAACATAACTCTTTGAAATCCAGCTGATAGTTCTACTGAAGAAAAAAACTACATTTACCTCTGCTGCATTAGTGTTAAAGGTACATATTTACTATATATGTTCAATGTTTATTGTAATTACTGTACATGTAAGCAAATCCAGATCTATCATCTACAAATAGCTAATTCAATTGATTGTTCTTCCAGATGTCCAGATTGATTTTCTTTGTTCTGGTTGTGGCATTGCAAGGTCTGGCTTTATAAATTCATGTACATTTATATTTATTTGTCTAAAAATATGAACAGAAATATCGTTATCATTCAATAAATTTCTTAAAAGTCTTCAAATCTACGGTTCTTAGTGTCTTTGGCATCATCCAACCCACTGCCCACTCCTGCTCCAGACAATGCTGGACTTCTTGAAAGAGCAAAGCAAGCGTACAGGTATGTTGTTCATCAACTGCTACATTCTAGCATAAAATGCACCCAATTCATACATTTAAAGTGTGAACATTTTGTTGTACATTTTGTTCTACTTCTGTGTTTATCTGTGTGTTTGTGACAGGGACACAAAGACTAAAGTTCTAAATGTTGGCAGCACTGTGGCTGGTTTTGCTGGCATGTACTATGAGGAACATCTCAAACCTGTAACTGATCCATATGTGGAGTGGGCAAAGGATCGTGCAAGTTCCCTGTGGGATGGAATGAAAAACAGAATGCCCAGGTTCAGATCAACCCAAGATCAATAAGCAAAGCAATTCTTCAGGGACCAATCACAAATTTTAGAATATAGATATTGTAGAATTAATACACCAATGAAGTCATGCCATTATTGCACAGTTAAAGAGTTTAATTACACTATACCCAAATGTATATGATATGTATTCTATGTGTTTCCTTTTAACACTATATTACTAACACCTGGGGACACCTAATTTCTAGTGATTATCGCCGTCTTGACTACAGAGACCGTCTCTGCATTTGATAAATAAAGATTAATCTTGTCATTATACATTACCATTACTCTATTTTCCTACTTGATAATGTTCAGTGCTTTGCTATAATCTGTATTGTTAAAAGCGCTATATAAATAAAAGTGACTTGACTAAACATGGATAATGTTACAAAAATGGTTTGTGGAATCTTTGCATATGAAACGGAAAAGTGAGAGAATGAAGCAAACAGAAAGCAAAAAAAAAGACAAAATGCAAAATGCAAAAAACTAAAAAAGATGGAAAATGAAAGGAAGCAATAAATAATTTAATCAAATTAATATTTTGAAAAGAAGAAAAACATCTCCATTTTGTTGTAGATTAGACACGTTATGTTTCAAAGTGGAAAGTTCACTAGGGTCTAATTCTGTCAATTTGGCAAGTTTTTCACAACCTTTGGACAGCCTCCGCTTAACCCTCATTCGTTTATTTACATTGATTTTGGCACTCAAAAATGAAACGGTTGACTGAACACAATCAGTTAATTTAGTGCTGTATAGGTTAAAATCTTTAGAAACGTTTGTTTATAGAAGAGAGAGATATTAACTGGAATTAGCTGTAAACGACTGTGCAAATACATTTTATTTTATTTAATTCTCTTATGGGTAAAAAAAAAAAAATAATTATATATATATAAATATAAAGCATAAATATTACATTTGAGTATTTGGGGACCAATTCTCACTAGTAATAGTCGCTTATTAGCATGCCCACATTAGCTTAATAACTTTATAAAGCACATGTTCTGCATGACCATATTCTACATTCCCAAACCTACCCATGATCTAAACAACTACCTCACTGACTACTAATAAGCAGATTTAAATTTGTAGTTTATTGAGGCAGATGTCAAAGCTAATGGTTTGTCGAATTGTACAAGCAACAATATAAAAGACAAAATATCAACTTTTTCTTTACAGACAAAATTGGCCTTTTGCATGTACATAAACATATACCATACTGCATCCTAAAAATATCAAAGCTTTTATATTGTGGGATGGGGGACATTATATTTTGGTGACTTGTTTTAAATGCACCTTATGATTCTGTGTATAAAAGTTCCTGTTTAGCCTTTTATCCTAAATGCGTCTTTAATGTTTGAACACCAAGAGCACATTGATATCTTCGATTAGTGGTTTCATAAGTATCCTTTTTAATACACACAAAGGGAACAGTGGACTTTGAGTGGGCAAACCATGGTGTACTTGTTTGCCCTGTAGGTCGACCCGTGTGGGTGGGTGGGTGGGCGTCCATGCA
This sequence comes from Enteromius viviparus, assembly GCA_032353835.1. Classification (NCBI taxonomy): domain Eukaryota; kingdom Metazoa; phylum Chordata; class Actinopteri; order Cypriniformes; family Cyprinidae; genus Enteromius; species Enteromius viviparus. The sequence continues at coordinate 20,580,689 of JAUCNO010000236.1, read as the reverse complement.
GCAAGAGTGTGTAATTGATTTAGAGTTACTCTGTGAGTGTGTGTGTGTGATGACGTTTGTTTGGTCAAGCTGTCAGGTAGATATAGGGATGGACAGCAGACAATATAACTGCAGACGCAGCCACCACAGTTGACTCCAGTCCATTATTTCTTTCTACAGGAATCTCACTAGCACAAGGTAAAGTGAGTCTTTAACAAGTTGCTTTTTATACATGCATGCAATAACATTTAATGATAAAACTACTTAAAATGAATCGCTATTTTAAACGGAACTGAAATGCAAAACACTATTTTTGCAAGATTACAGCACTAAACATGTTTAATGACGGTTTTTGCTGTCAAATCCTTGGTTTGTGCAGATTTAACTATTGAGAACTGGTCATGTTTACATTCACAGACATGTTCAGCAAGCATGTCATTTCTACATTTCTGTCTCCTCTCCTAGATGAAGCTGACATTTGCTCTCATTCTTGCACTCCAAGGTAAAAACTAGTTTTCTCTCTTTATTAACTGGTGCACAACTGCAAAAAAGAATAAGACATATAGCACATAAGAACAGCAGGCCCGAGGCCTTTTCCTCTCTTTTTGCTTATCAGGCTGGGTTAGGAACTTACTGAAAATCATTTTTTTCAAAACCAGCCTATTTGCATTTGGATTTGTAGGATAAACTGGGACACTTTTGCCAAAAAGTACCATCTATTCTGTATTAATTCTATAAAGGAATGCCTGATGTGTAACAGGCCACTCAGCATGTAGCGATGTTAAGGTGGTTTACTTGACCTATAACTGGTCCAAACTATCCTTTTCCCTATGTCTCCATGATAAAACCAGACTACATACACACAGTAATTAGGATTTCTTCAATAAATGTGGGTAAGCGTGGTTTAAGATGGGCACAAGGCTCGTTTTTATCATTCTCAATGTCATTTCTTCCACTTGTAGTGTCGGTGTGCGTCTGGGCACAGGATTGGCCCGAGCCTGACAAGGAGTTAGTTGACAAATATACCGGACTGAAGGAAGTTTTCTTTAAGAGGATTGTCACATTTGTGGGAAAGGTCAAAGCAGCCATTGAACCACTGCTAGAGACTTCACCAGCAGGAGGACAAGCTAAAGAAATTTTTGAAGAACTCAGTAAAAGACCAAGAGTGCAAAGCATCGGCAAAATTATCGGGTAAGGGCTGTCTCAATATAGTTACCCTGGGCCTTACTGCATATAATTTTAACGCTGTTCATTGCAGTTATTCCATGTCAGTAAGTCTATAATGTTTTGTGTGCTTCTTTCAGCGGTCTGGCCAGTGAGCTGGAACCTGTTCTGGACAAAGCTCGCTTGGGTGCCCTCGGTGTTTACGGCAAGTATCTGCGGCCCTACATTGGAGAATACCTGGACAAAGGAATCACCAACATCAAGCCAGTGCTGGATACCGTCCTGCCTCACGATGGTTAGAGTCTGCAGCTCGTCAACCACAGACCCCTTCAACCCAGCAAACATGTATTTTCATCGCTTCAATCATGGATCTGAATATGAAACCATCTGACAGCTGTTTTTCGGTGCAGATATTGCATGTATATACTGTATTTGATACCATTCTGTTCAGTGCAGGAAAACAAATTACATCCAATCCAGCATTAACAGAGTATGAATTATGTGATTGTGTGTGCCTCATAAAGAAACAACAAGAGTCATTCTAAATAAATCTGGAGAATGCAAAACTGCGTTTTTGAGTGTGATTAACTTGAATACATACAGTAGCATAACAAAAACTAAAACATGGGTTCACATATTTTAACATAATATATAATACATTTATTTCAATAATTTATTCCAGGCCTGAAAGGTCAGTGTTCCCAAGTAATGAGATACAAAGTTCCTCGCTAATCCATGCATTAACATAATAATTACATATTTAATGTACTGTAGATATTCACACAATCTGAACAAATATGCAATTATGTACAAGAAATTTGTAATTTAACCAATCAGAAATCAAAGAATATGCTAGAAAGCAACCGCAGCTACTTATTTTCTGCCTGTCATTGTTCCATACAATTGTCAATTTTAGTTATTTGGATTCTAATTTATGGAAATTTAGCTTCTATCATATTTACTGCAATGAGATTTTATAAAGTAGTTTAAGAGCAATAATAATTTTGATTTGTCTGAGAGAGAGAATATAACAAATACTACTACTACTACTACAACTAATAATAATATAAAACAAACATTACTATTATATTTGCTCATACTTTGCAAAAATCCCCCTAATGATGATCATTAAAACTGGGAGCATAACTTATCCTCAATTTACCACAGCATTTTATTTAATCCAGCAGAATATTGAAGATAGAAGACACTATTACCAATGGGACATGATTTTTACCCTTTGTTAAAAAGAAAAAAAGAAAGTAGCCTCCCAGAACACCCATGCAACCATCTAGCAACCATAGCAAGTCTGTTTGAAACCATTGCATATTATATCTCTCTCTCTCACACACACACATAGAGATGTTGATTTTTGTGATTTATAAGGACTCTCCATAGGCGTAATGGTTTTTATACTGTAAAAACTGTATGTGCTAAACCTACCCCTTACAGGAAACTGTGTGCATTTTTAGATTTTCAAAAAAACACTTTTTAGTATGTTTTTTAAGTCTTTTGAATTACAGGGACACTGAAAATGTCCTCATAAAACACCTACATGTTGTAATACCTACGTCATATCCATGTCATTATACAAATTCGTGTCCTCATAAACCACATAAACCCACACACACACACACACACACACACACACACACACACACGCACACACACAATAACATGCGGTACAGTATATATATAAATTATTAAATATACATATCTTTTACATTTTCCAACCAAACACTTAAAAGCATTCTAAGGGACACCAGCATCAATGGATCATCTCAAAGGTTTAAAGAAACCTAACTATGATTTCTCATTCTGATATTGTAACACCCCCAGGCGTTCCTTCAGTCTTGTGTTGATGTTTTCTTTTCTAGTTCACGTGCTCTGTGTTTATTTTCC
>JAUCNO010000236.1:20551236-20575089 GCA_032353835.1 Enteromius viviparus | reverse complement strand
GATGTTTGGGAAATTGGGTGAGATGTAATGGATTTGCGTTTACTATTGTGAGAATATGAGGCATAGTTTCAAGAAATGTGTTTAAGCAATTGAGAAAAACTGTAATAAAATGAAGATAAGTTCATGCCACTAAAAGTGCTTCATCAGTCTAACCTAACAGCATATACAGTACATGCTTTTTACAGTCTATCAATTACTTAATAAGTGACTGCATGCACTAAAAACACAAATAATGCCCACTTGTGGTCACATTTATATTCTCACATCTTGCGGCCGTCATCTGACCAGTGCTTTTCTAAATCCCTCAGAGAGCCCTGCCATTATGAACAAACTACTGGTTATCACAGCCGTCATCGCTTTCCTTGCTCTGGGTACGTACAGACACATTCAGAAACACACTCGGAATTGTTATTATATCTGCTTTGCTGCTAAGAAAGTAACCTAAAATGACAATAACAAATGAAAATAAATAATGAATTTTAACTCCTTCTAACTTTGGTTCACCCCCTGCAGGAGCGGAGAGCTTCCGTGTACCCAGACAAGTTGATGAGGAAAAGGGAACCGTTGCCACTGTGGTGGACACACTTAGGTCCTACTACGACCAGAGTGTTGACACTGCCAGCAGCTATGTTGAGACCGTCAAGGGCTACAAGCTGGATGAGAAAGCCAAGTAAATTAAGTTTTATACATTTCCCTAGTCTGTACTTACAAGCATTCCCTTGTGGGCTATTAGACACAAGCACAAGTGTAGTGTCCTATTATGATACATTGGCAATGTTAGGATTTCACAGAAAAGTTCTTTTAAAATTGAAATGTACTGATTTGCTCTTATGCCATCCAAGATGTAGATGAGGTCATTCATTCATCAGAAGAGATTTGGAATCATTTTGCATTATATCACTTGCTCACCAGTAGATCTTTAGAAGTGAATGGGTGCCATCATAGAGTCCAAACAGCTCAACAAGACTCAATTGATATCCACAGTATATTAATTAACATCTTGTGAAGTGAAAAGCTACGTTGTAAGTGTTTCTAAAAAAGCATGCAACCATTGATTCTGGCTAAAATATGAATCAACCAACCATAATATTGCTTTCTTCAATGAAAACCGGATTGCATCTGAATCATAAGAGAAATATTGACAGATCAAGCACTGTTTATGACCAAAAAACTGTTCTAATTAGGAATGTTGGTGGATTTAAACAGAAAGAAGCATATTTATGCATTATGGACTTTTTTGGGATAAAAGTCGAACACTTTTTCATCACAAAAGATGTTATTACTTAATTGGGGTAGTTTTGATTATTTGTGGAATATTGTGATGTTTTTATCAGCTGTTTGAACTCTCTGCAGAGGATCTGCTGGCGAGTATGTGATTGCAATGTTCCAGTGAAGAAACAAACTCATCTACATTTTGGATGTTTTGAGGGTGGATCCATTTTGTAGCAAATTGTCATTGAATCCTTTCAAGTTCATGACATCGTGAAAATTATGATTATGACTCATGATGTGTTTTGCTCTTACATTTTGTCTTTCCTCTCTCATCAAGGAACCTGTACGACGACACAGTTCGTGCTGTCAGCACCTACGCCGGCATCTTCAACGACCAGCTATACCACATTTTGTACCCTCAAGAGAACCCTTAAATCACATAGTATCACACCTCAACACAACTCCATCTCTTTCTGGTCCTGAGTCTATCATCATGCTGGAACTACAATCACATGCATCCCAGAAGAAGATGGCACAGAGATGAAAACATGACCGTTGAACTCCTGTCTCCAATGGCCTGTTACTTTTGCCCTGTCAAAAATACTGCAAAAGCACATAGTACCCTGACACACATCAGCAGAAAAATATTATGCGAAGTTCTGGGGTAAAATTGGGTATAATGCTCGACCACGATCTGTTTTTGGATGAAGACCAGAGACTATTTGCAGCTGACTGTTCCCTGGCGCCCTCTATCGTACGTCCAGGTTAAACAGAATCATTTTCATTGTAGTTTATCTGTATAAATTAAAGAAATTCTTGTATTATATCAACATTTAGTGGTTATTTGTACATGGGCATAAACAAATTGCAATAAAACTCAACGTTTGTAGAAAATCAAGTTGTTTTCTTTGTTTTCGAGCCTTTTACATTAGAGATCTAAAATATGGAAATTCTAATTGCCAATAATGTAGGAGCTCAACTGCCACAAAATATGCAAGTTTTAACACGTCCATGAAGAATTACTTTTTAATTGGATTCATTTTCAAGTTATAGCGGGATCAAAAAAGGTTATTAGCAACTGTTTACACTACGTCTTATGACTGAAGCAAACAATCTCTCTCTAAGGAGTAGACTGGTTAATCAGTAAATAAGTACAATTTGTCATGACTGACTATAAATGGGGAATTTCGGTTTAATGAGCTTTTGAATAAAATGACCTTTTAGTATCATGAGCTTGGTTTATAAATTTTAAAAATCCTCAAAAATATATCTTTCCATCAGTCACCTGGCATCACAGCGAAACAAATAACTATTATGCAACACCAGAGTAGCTTTTTCCACCATTAACTATCCTGGAAAATAAACAGAAAAAGTTCTTGTAAGCATCCATATCTGTGAGCAAAAACTATGACTGAGAATTATTTTTATTTACATTTTTATGGTTGCACAAACATTTTGTGAGATTTTATATAAGGTATACTTAATAATACAAACAGTATTGTTTAAAAGTTTCAAAACAAGTAATGTTTTAGTTATTTCTGAGCCTTCTAAACCGTCTTAATATGTTGGTTTGTTGCTTCGTTTCTTATTATCAATGTTTTAATCGTCTACTGCTTAATATTTTTGTTTAGAATCATCAGCATCACTACAATTGTCAAAATGTCCAGTTTAAAAGATTTCAAGCCCACACAACACTATAGTCAAAAATCTAGACATAAATCTGTGGAGGACCCTGAAAAGAAAAACACGAGCGTGATGAAACTATGACAGTACTATTTACTTCATCACCCCATTTGAACCTCTGCAACCTTACAGTCACTCACTCATTTTAGGTTTAAATATTTAGAATCATCAAACAAAGAGAAGATGGTCAGCCTTGGCACACAGCAGGCAGTACTTTGCTCCAGGGCAACAGCTGAATTCAGATGAAAAGAGTTTTGGCAGTGATTCAAACTAAAAATCTTCCTGTCACGCCACCTGCCAGCTCAAAAATATTAAACTAGCATGCTAAGATTTGATTGGTTTCAGACCTCCTGTCAGTGCAATTATTACAACTATGATCATGAAACAGAACTTTGTTATTAATGCAATTTCTTTATTATATTCACGATTAAATGATAATTAAAACAATTTAATTTACCCATATAATCAATATCACAAGCGCATGAGTTCTTAAAATCTTAAATTTAATAACAAAGGGTATAATAATAATAGAATCCAGTTTTTGGACAAAAGCGAGTTTTAAACGCATTGATTAAGCCTGATAAGAAAAACAAACATGAATGAACTCTTATAAAATTGTGCAACAGTGACATTTAATTATTAACTATACTGACCATCTTGCTAGAAACCACCACCTACCCTATCATATGATATAAACATTATGAAAAAAATATCAATGATGCCTTTAGTATACATTTAAAAAATACTAATTAATTCATTGCTTAATTATAGGGTCCTTTCCAATTCATTATCCCTATTTGTAAACTTTATTTTATTACATCTCTACAAATGAGGACATTCCTAAAAAGGAGGTTTTTGGATTTAGCTCAAAATTCTGGGTGCTACTTTGTCCATAAAATATTAAACTAGGAACACCCAACCACACACACACTTGAAATTGCAAACAGTCCTTGTAACATTTATTACTCACTTAACCTCACATTCTGTCCAGATGGTTCAAACTCTTTAATGGCTGCTCTGTGTCTGATTCTAGAGCTCAGGTCACAGCGATGCATCTAGGGAGGACTGGCTTGATCACAGAGGACAACACAGTCGATTACTGCCATTACAGTGGATTATGATCCTTAAGGCTCCCCTAGGGTTCAAACAGGTGCCCTAGCACAATAAGACACAGACTAATGTTTCACAACCACAGAATGTCCAACTTTTCACTCTCAAATTTGAAACGTACAGTAGAACAGTTTGACACATACATATTAAAAAAAAAAAACTTTCTACATTGGTTTTGATTCAAGGAGTGTTTGCATATTTATTCTCATATTGTCTATGACTATGTTGACATTTTATATTTAATGCAATAACATTCATACAATATTAAGTGTGGTTTAAGCATCTAAATACTAATTGTGGTCACTGATAGATGTATGTGCATGTGTTGACAAAATACTGTATTATGTTATGGAACTGTTCGGGGCTAAAAGAAATAAAGTCTATATTTAGATTTAGTCAGAGAACTTGATATTTTCAAATTCAATATATGAGCACTTTAGATGAATATTGCCTTGTGAGAATCTCACAGATCTGTTCTTACACAGCTTCGGTCTAGCTCTTTTTCTCTGAGACTAGAACCGTAGCTCTATGTGATAACGTTCTTCTTCGCACCTGAAAAAGATATAAATATATAAATAGCCAGAAAGATTATGCTAATGTGTCCTTTCTTCATCTAGAGCAGTGTCTCCAGGCTAGTTTTCTGCTCTCAGGTGTTGAGTGAGTGTTTTACATTTCTCAGTTTTTCCATTGATGCGCGGCCCACTGGGAAACCTCAGCTTTTCTATCCTTCATGCCTAATTCACTTTGATAAAAGTCATTAATGTTGCACGAGGCACACACACATGTATATGAGAACACACACACACACGCACAGAGACACACACGCAGCTGTTTCTCTGGTCTTCATGATTTGAACTGCATGAATCTTGGGAATCTTCTAAGTTTACCAAAAAATTAGTAGCCTATTGAGTACATGAGCAAAGCATGTTTTAACAAATCTATGCTGTTTTCTTTTTAAGCACTAGATGGCAGCATATTATTATAATTATATATATATATTTCACAATTTCTACCAGGTTAAAATGTTAAAGCTTGGTATAATAATAAAAAAATCATATTATTATATTATAAAAAATAAAACCATTTTATTAATTTACATGACTTTTTCAAGTCTAGATCACATTTTTAACATGTAACTTCCTCAGATGAACACAAATAAAGACATTTCAAAGAGTGATGCAAAACAAAACTTAGTGACCATTGACTTGTACAGTGGAAATAAATTGGAACCAAACTGTTACCAACATTAAAAAGATATTATTATTATGTTCCATAGAGAAAAAAGAAAGAAATGCCATTTGCCATGGGCATTCACTTCTACATCCAGGTGTAATAGGCTTAACAATGCTGTCTGGCTGATCATGACACAACATTACAACAATCATGTGCACAATCCCCGACAACTCACTAATGATCCTGGACTTTAACGTTAAAGACAGCAGACAAAGGCAAATAAAAAAAAAAATAATAATTATAATAATTTCACTTTTTAAGAGACTGCAAATCAATAGATAATGTCACAGGTTATACATCTAATATAATATAATGAAACACTTATACAGATGTCTATTTTTGAAAAAATGTCAATAGCAGTAAATGAAGAAAGACTCACATGTCTACCAGCAGGTGCTCAATGGTGACAAATCTTGAATTTTTTATCTCACGAATGAATTTGTCACAGAAGAGGAAAACTGAGAATAAGAGAATGTAAGACAATTGTTTTAATGAATTTTCATCTTAAGAGTGGCAGTAATATTCAGGCACATCTCCCTTTACACACACACACACACACACACACAAGTGACAGCTGTGTCCATTAATACTCAAAACTGGACTCCCTCCACCATCTGTCTTTCCTCCACTGTCATCTATCTCTCTTGTTTTTTTTCTCTCACTACCTCATTCTTCTCCACCCATCATCCATCCTAACAGATCCCTCTTGGCCTCCTCCATCCTTCCCCTCATCTGTCTTTCAATAGCTGCATCTGTTTCAGCAGTCAAATATGCGGTAGATTACTGACTTTTTATTTCTTGATGTCCAGTAATATAAATATAAGTGTCTCTTTTGCCTTTTTGATTTTTAATTCTTTAGCCGCGTACAGTATATACATGCATACCCTACATTTTATGTAATATATATTTTAATAAGCTTGTATTGAGTTTGTGTTTAAAAACTAAAATTGTAAGCGGGGCAAAAAAAAAACCAACAACTTAATTTCTCTTTATCTGTATTAGTGTTGTCAAAAGACCCGGTACTTCGGTACCAAGTCGGTACAAAAAAATGTGAAATGTTACGGTACCAGGTTTTCTAAAGTACCGGTAGTACTGACAGGCCCGTCGCGACAAGGCAGGCAAACCAAGCAATTGCTTGGGGCCCCGAGTTGGCCTGGGGCCCCAAAACAATGACTGGTTAAGAATAAAATGCAGCGAATATATGATATTTTTTCCAAAATCGCCCACCCTAGGCTGATGACAAGCACAACATTATTGATCACCAAAGACCCATCTGCAAGCGGTTTAATGCTCCTATAGCGTTTAAAACAGAACATAATAGTGTACTCTTTTTACCCACTAGAGGCTTTTAAATGACCTGTGTAGCCAAAATATGTGTGTTATTGAACAAATGTATGGTTAATGTTTAAATTAGTCCATCAGAAAAGCAGTTCTAGGCTATGAAATATAGTTTTGCTGTTTGATTAAATAAGTCCTCTTATATAAAAGTGTTTTTATGTTTTGCTTTGGTACCGAAATTGGTACAGAGAACCGTGGATTTTCACTGGTATTGGTACCGAATACTGAAATTTTGGTACCGTGACAACACTAATCTGTATTTTGTATCTTCTTAAAATATTTTATATCATTTATTATCATTTACACAAGCAGTGCTTCTGCTTTTTAACCACTCCAGTTATTGAACAACCTCTCACACATTTTCTTAAAATTCCTCTCCGTTTATCTGAATTTGAAGCTAAAATAGAGATGAAAAGCAGACACTGTACCAGGACGCACTTTCCCCTGCTAGTGATGGACATCATTCAACAGAACACACACTGCATGCTTTCTACTTCTCTTTTTCCATTCATATTTCTCCACCATTTTTACAACCCCCATGATATCTGGTCTTTAGAAATAAACCGAAGCACATTAGTAACAGCTTACAGCGAGAAAATGATTTTCAATAAACTGCAACTGCTTCTGCAGTGTAGATGGTCTTTTCTTTATATTTGTCTTTGCCAACTCAGACTAAAGGAGTGCTTAAAAACTCTCCATAAAACATTCTGTTGCTTTTTCATCTCACTTTACCTTCTCTCTCCATCTCTCATTTCCTCTAAATCAGCTTCAGTATTTGTATTCTCCCTCTGTTTAATTACACATTTGCTTCACTTTAGCTCTGGCGGTTGCAACGTGAGTATAATAGTGCTGGATTTTGTAGCTGTTTTGTGTTGAATGTGGCCTGTCTACCTCTTTGTTTACAATGTGGTTGTGTAAACTCTCTGTGGTCACTTGCTCCATGCCACCCCCTCCCTCCTCCATTGTTTCCCCAGGGTGCTAAGTGAGTGCTGATTCTCTCTTCTAATGGTTTCATTGAAGGGCTTTTAATACTGACTGAGAGATCTAGAGTCTTCAACAGCCACCATATTGATCTCAAGTGTGTTGAGATAAAAGTACACCTGTGTTTTTTAATAATAGCATTCATTCAAGCTCAAGGTTTAGCAACATAGTAATATGTTGATAAGTGGATAATGCATCTGTAGGCTAGTTTGTCTTTAGTGCTTGTATAGTCCACACTGAAATTGCGTTTTGTCTTTACAGGTTTTTGTAATGTTAGGTTGCAGCAAAACATTGAGTGTTATATTGGTTTTATATCATTTGTATGGTTTTAAAGTCTTTACATTTGAATTACTGAACTCGGCCGGGTGGTTTGTGCATTTCTTCTTCACTACTGAAAATATTTTACACAAAAACATGAGTTTCACGTGTCTCCTCGAACGCTTGAAGCGTTTGGTAAGATTCCTTTTCCCATTCCTGCTAGACATTGACGCAATACCGCTATAATAAAATTGCTGCAGGCTTACAAATTCTACTACAAGAGTCTATGGCCAAAACCATAGTGTTGATTTGTTAACTAAAACTAATACAAACGATGTTGTTAATCGAAAAATTGCTAAATTTAGCAAGAAATGAAAAAAAAAAAGAAATGAAAAGATAAATTGAAGTACTAAATTACTAAAATAAAATGTAAATGTAAATATTTTAAAATACAAAAATGTAATAAAAATGACAAAAGCACATTGCAAAAAGAAAAGAAAGTCAAAATGTAAAAAATAAATGCTAATCAAAAATGAATAAGTAATTACTTTATAAACAATACATAACAGTGAATATAAACATCAATTTAATGAAAACAATTAGTAATCAAAACAGAATTGTTATGAATAATTTAATATTTTCCCGGGGCCTCATTATTATTATTATTATTATATTTTTTCAGACTTTTTCATCATTCCAAAAATTTGCAATATCACACAAAAAATGCATGAGCAGCCTAATGGAAAATGGAGGCTCACCTCTAGATTGAGTGGAATTTTAAACTACTCAGTCATACTGCTTTAGCATTCAGTTTGCTTTTTGCTGTTAGAGGATCCAGAGAGATCAAACGGTTTTACTATAAATGTAGCTGAAGTTAAATGTAGCTGAAGTTATGTAGCTTCAATAAAAAAAAACAGCGACCTCACATCTTAAATCGACCACTGTGATAAGCACTGTCTCCTGCTGCCAAAGACACATATTTATCCATCACTAATTTCACCGACACCATTTATCCGCATACCCAAAGCAGTCGACAAATGTTGACAGCTTTTCACATTTCGAGTACAAATAAAACTCTCCTTTCTAGTTTAAAACTATTTCCTTTTTCAATTTATTTAAACCATTGCCAGTAAATATGGGGAACCACAACACACTGATGAGTCAACTTTGGCGCTGCATTTTAAATGGCCTGTTTGCTTAAACTTAGATTACATAAAATTAGAGTATTGTGTAGAACAAGCTGCATCTTGTTTGTGCCAATATGAAAATACATAGCTAAAAGGCACGATTGCATGAGTGCTAGTCATAGAATCAGACGTGTACACACACATTCAGTGTGTTCAAATGAACCACAGTTTCTTAAACAACACCTGTGTGTGTTTGTCTGCTGCACACCATGAAAGAATACCAAAGGGAACTTGTAGCCCGAGGACAAACAAACCCGTCACGCGCTTTTTACAACAACTTAAAATGTCCAGGATATTTTCAAGAGAGCTAACATAACCTGTCATCAGCTGTTTATAATGGCACTTACAGGAATTCACATCTTAAAAGCACTCTTTATGGTATTACTAACTAAACCCTAGGGTAGGAGTGATGAGGAGCACACTTTACCTGGCGTGAAAAAAGTTATTCAGATATCTTTAACATACAAGCATAATAAAATAAATAAATAGACAGACAGACATCTGTTTTCTTCTTATAAAGCACTTACAGGAAACACTTACATTTCTTCATTCCTTGGATTTTAAACATATCCGAGTTAAAAAAAAAAAAAGCCTGAGAGACATTGTTGCAGCATTTACCAGCACGGGCTAACCACCCATATACCATAACCTTTGACCCCTACATACTGTAAGCCCAGCTGATGTTGTGAGTTATGTATGTGGTCCCTGGAAACACATCTGAGACGCATGTTAATACCATGTGTAAACAGCGAGATTGATGTTAATACCAATGCTTAGTTGACCCGAGACTGAAAACACATCATTATCAGGCTCCAAAGTAAACCACTTATCCACGGGTTACTCCAGAGGGATTGTCTTTGAGCATTGTAAACCCACTGGAGGGGAAAAGACTGTTGACTAATTGCTACTTGTAACCTGTTCCTTGTTTTAGGAAAAATATTCAGAGGTACTATTCAGAGGTGTACCATTACAAGAGGAAACAGAAGCTAATCAGAGCGGTCTCCCAGCACTACCAGGGACTGCAAAGTAAACAAGAGGATATAGAAAATCACTCACAGATGCACTGATTCACACTCCTATCGCATACAAATAATCCCGTGTCCTACACATAATCTTTAATGGAAGTAGAGATATCCTAAAACAAATCTTCCTAGGCAGAAATATGAAAGGAACGCACACACATACACGCTCGAGAGAGCCAGACATGGCATCACGAGTGCTCTGCGGTGAACTAAAGCACAAGCAGTGCTGATAAACAGAGAGGGCTCAGCTATGGGAGTAATGTCAAGGCTTTTCTGCTATCTCTCCTTTAATGCATGAGAAATTCCCTCCCAAATGCTGACAACCGTAACACTCCCACATTTCGCCCGCTGGTTCTGGTGTCACCGAAATCTCTTCTCATCAGTCACAGAATCTAAATTAAAACAATAAACTCATTACAAAAGCGGCTAATCAACAAAAAAAGGTCTCACTTGAAGTAGCAAAGCGAGATAATTTTGCTAATCTTCAAGGTTGGTTTGATAACATTCTGCTCTGAAACCGAACACAACAGGAGCTGTAATGGAGGGCCGAGGATAACGACAAATAGAGGAGGTCTCGTTCACTGCATCATTAAAGAGCAAATTGAGTGAACATGTTTTATATAATATGCACGCACGCACACAGATGTGCAATTAGCAGTTTCTAGGAGAAATCCCAATTTTTCTCTCACTCCATGTCATACCTGTGCTGATTTTACAGCGGGACAGCACTGACTGTCGGCACGTCCAGACAGATCATACTGCTGCCCTCAGTTTTAAAGTAACTCATGCACATATTTTGTATTGCTTAAAATGCCTTGCTACGTCTTGTCTGTTCACAGAGGCCAAAGTAGCAACAGTTCAGCTTTAAAGGTGCACTTCAGAACTTTTAAGTGTACCCTTTAGGTGTTATAATTTAGGTTCCAGCAGTGTTAAAAAATAATACAAATGTAACATTAATTAAAGATGAATTCAAATAACATGCAAAAATTATAAACATTTATGAAAAGTATTGCTTTGGTAGCTAACTAAAGCAAATATGTTTAAGTTCTCAAAAATGGAGTCAAACCAAATGTGGGGGAAAAATGACAAAATACTAAATAATTTAAACCTAAACTAATCCTTAAATGAAAACTGTATAGTAAAAAATTTAATCTAATTAAAAATATTGATACAATTAATGCTAAAATAGCAATTTTAGGCAGGGTTTTCGGACCACTTAAGTAAAGTGGCAGTATTTCTCTTTGTCTTAATCACTCATACTAACAAGTTCGGAGTGGATCGGTATTAGGAAAGATGAAGAGCCACTTGCTTTGATGAGGGAGAATCATCTTAAATCAATGGAATAGATCCAGACATCAGTGTCTCCATTCACTAAATACAAATGCATAACAATGTGCTTGAGAGCATCTGATAGCTGACTCACTTACATTCTCCAAGCATCCTTCCTAATTTTCTCCATCTACAGATCTCGTCCAGCTACAGCCTATTGTAACAAGTCCTTTCTCTTCCTATTCCTTTCTTATCTGAAACAATTATGATTTCAATTTCCATTTTCCGTCCTTATTTTCAGCTCAATATCAAACTGCATTAACATGCATTTGTTCCTGTGTTGCTGGTCTGACAGGTGAATGAGCTCCTGTTTGAACTGTCAGAATCAATGATTTAGGAAGGATCCACAGATGCTCCCTTCTCATTCCTCAAACTCAAAAGGCTAGCGCAAGCAAATAATGTTAATCACACCTGGGGGTGTATCTGGCTTTAGTATGTTTTTTTTAAATGATCACCTTTCATGCAAATTTGAACACAGGAGGAATTCCAGCACCCTGACTGACGCCTGGCAGGTCAGGGCAGGAATGGACAAGGCTGTGGGTGAAGGATTGATGACATATTGGTATCTGTCTAAATATGCTTTGTAGGTAGGCAGCTTCCAACATTCTAAGACAATCTTGAGAATGTGTAGGAAGTGTCTAGCATTCACAACTCATCAAACATTGTGCCTGCTCGCACTAATTGCAGTTTACTACAATAAAGGCATGGAATAGTGCAAAATGGGACAATTACAGACATGCATGATTAGGCTGAATATTTTTCTAGAGCTGACTGGTTACAAAATGAAATTTGAAAAAATTAAACCAGATTTAATGAATGAGTTTGATTTTAAATTATTATATTATGTGAGAAAAAGGAGCGTAGAAATCATGACATATTTTGGCCCTCTCCAAATCAGATTCGGTTGTTGTTGTTTTAACAAGTAGCAATAATCTTTGTGGTTGACCTTGCTAAAATTCGAGACTTTCGCGTTAACATAAATTACACGCTTTCACAAACCCACTTTTTCTGGATTTTAAGATACAATGGCGTTTCAGCTTGCTGCATGTCGCGTTGTTTCACGCTCGACGACTACAATGTGAACACAATCGTGTTTTTAAAGCAGAATTTAACTAACTACAACTTCATTCTCACAAAGATGAAATAACCAAACCCCACGCCTATCAGATTACATAATGTACTGATCGTACTTAAATGTCATTCAATTCGGAAGCGTGTCCTCAAAGATAATCTTCACATGTAAAAATCCCTTACGGGGGTTTCGCATTATCATTTAACAAGATCATACATGATATAGCCACTTACCTGACGGTTCCAACAGATTAATGTCTATTAAATCTGAACTGTCATTAGAAGTAGAGAACAAAGACTGAAACTCCAAAGGGAAACTCGAGATGAATGTTGAGAAGTAACAATGTTTAACACACTCAACTGGTTTATCGCTTTAAATGATAAAGTTACCTCAGGGCTAGACACAATTAATTTTTTAGACACAAAAAAGAGACCGTTTTAGATTTGTTGTAGTTGTTGTTGTTTGTGTTTGGCAGTATAAACTCTACACAGTTTCCATCAGAAGAAGACAAGCTACAAAGTTCACAAATGCGTACCACAAATATACAGTACACCTGGAGGGCACAAAAAATTGCAGACATCCAAAAGTATGACATCATTATTCAAAACAGGCTTTTCTTTCTTTCAAATCTTTCAGTAGTAATGACTTGTATTCTTAAGAAATTCTAGAAAATGGGAGTTCAAATAACTTGTATGCAAATATTGACCGTAACTACAAATCACACATTGCATTGACAAAACATATGACTACATTTTGCAAAATGAAATCATTAAATGTAAAAAAGAGAGCATCAAGATAAAAGTAAAAAATATTCTATAAGGAGTCTAAAACAAAGGCCTTCATAAACGGGCCGTCATACATTTTCCAGTGTTTGAGATGTAATATGTAATTGAGATATTTTAGCTCATGTTCCATGTGTCTACTGGACAATTAATACATACTGATTCATTAAAACACTCTCAACTACACACAAAGACTCAGTAGATAAAAAAATAATAATGTTATATCCAAACCAAGCCCTCTTCCACTCTCTATCCATCTCATTTCTCCTCAGTCCTCTTTTTACCCTCATCTAATTGTACCAAACCTGCTGCTTAGAGAGTCTAGAATCACTGTTTTGTTGGTACAGAGAAACACTGTATGTATACTGTATAAGTGTCTGTGAACATATTCAGAAATTATAAATGTTTGAAAAACTGCCTCTGGGTGTTGCTTTGACACGCAGAGGACCTGACACAAAGAACAGCAGATTGTGAATCTGTTATTTGAAGCAAATAACAAGGCTCACAACTTTGTTTAACAGCAGGGCCTGGGAAAAAATGACAGGGTTTTCCAACAACATAGTGATTCTAGTATGTTCCAGCTGTGCCACCTGAACAACAGTGTGCTTTTACTAAAAAAAGATACAAAATACATATATATGCACAACACAGAAACCTGTAACGTCATATACAAGCTTAAAGAAATCATTTTTACACCCCATGTTCACTCATATTTTTGGTTTTAGAAAACAAAGTGAAAGCGGAAATGGATAACAATATTGATAAATAACAGAAAAAAAAGATTAGCCTACCACTCTGTGACAACAGTGGAAAACATCTAGCCCTGACCTTCAAATTTGACCAAGTTTTCTAATTTATCTCCTTACTCTCAGAATTGAAAGTGATAGTTCACCCAAAAAAAGGAAAATTCCGGTATGTGATAATTTACTCACCCTCATGTCATTCTTAATGTTTTTTATTTTCAGTGAAAATCCAGTGTGATCCAGTTTGGCTCTGGACTCCATTGACTTTCATTATGTACAAAATCTTTATTTGTGTTCCACAGAAGAAAGCAAGCCATCTAGGTTTGGAACGATAAGAGGGTGAGTAAATGATAAGAGAAATTGTTGTGTGAATTATGAAAGTATGAAGCCTTGGGGTTTCACATAACTAAACAGAGAGCAAAACTTTTAAGCTTTAAGAAAAGGCTGAAAGTGTTCATTTATTTCATATGTTTCTCGAAATATAAATAATGAAAAACGTAGTGATATTAATAGTGTTGGAAAAACTTCAAACAGAATAGTATATTGGGACTGTATGTTCATTATGATTTCTGTTCAGTGAAAAGATCATTTCCAATCACGCTCAGCATTAAAATAATCTAAAAAAAATCGTGTTCAGACTATATAAAGAGTGAACTGTTAATCCTGTTAGGATGCATTTTAAAAGACAACAGACCTGTCCTCTAACTAACCCATGTGTAATAATTACAGAGTTGGGTTAAAGTCTTTGAACATGTTTGGGCTGTGGAATGCAGTTCAGTGCAGTACAGAGTAAATAAGATGATTGAGTTAGTTCTGTAACTCTTCCTCAACTCTCGGACTGAATGGGTCCATGCATTCAGATATATTGTTTGCCTGGGATTCTCACACATGCTATTTCTTTTCCACCACCTCTGGCTTTTGGTTATAGCTTAAAAAATACAGGTGTGGGACATGTAGGCATGGTCTAAAATACCTAAGGCATTGAAAGGAACAGCTGGACAGTGTGTATAATTGTATATCCATATGCTCCATGCAGATCATGGCCAAAGCGTATAATGGTCTGTAGGGTTTACTAATCAGGGTAATGGCATGTGTGCAGTTCACAATCAAAAATGTACACAGTAAGTGCAGTTTGTAATGCAAAAAGAGGCTGTACTGCATTTTAACAACACTAACAAAACTAATCGACATAATAAGGGTGCAGCACAGCATGAAGACCAACATCCAGTGTCCACAGTGAATTTTCTGCTTTGTTTTGGGTAGAAGAACTCTGCATCTTACAGAGTTGTACAACAAAGATTGGCTTGATTACATAATCAGGACACAATATGTAACCTTCTCAAAATAATGGCAGATTTACATTTATTGCCCCTCCCACTTTTAAACTGAAACCCACCCTCAGTTCAACATCATAGCCCCACCCACAATCTTTCAAAAAAAGAAAACTGTACAGCTAAAATGAATTCATCTTCTCTTTCCTCCATCTCCTCTCTTGTCCTCCATCAGAGCACTTTTAATTCACCACCCTCCTCTATGTCTCTGAAGATCTTGTTCTTATCTTTTCCTCCTCTTTTTTATCACTGTGAAAGAAAAAAAAGGTTAATGAACACTATTTTTACTGGCAATCCTTTAGCTGTGTAATATAATTATGCATTGTTTGCCCAAAAATTCAAATGACCCCGTGATTTATTTACCATCCTAGGTGTAGATATATACGGCTTTCTTCAATCAGACAAATACAATCAGAGTTATATTAAAAAAATGTGTTGACTGTCCCTAGCTTTACAGTGGCAGTGAATGGAGATTGAGAATTTGAAGCCAAAACCATAATCCATGCTTTATTAGGCTTTTTGAAGTAAAGCGATGCATTTGTGTAAGAAAAACATCCACATTTAAAACTTTATAAACTGTAATCTCTCGCTTCTGTTAACTGTTGTACACACATTCCCAAGAGAGTGGCTTTCCAGCAGATGTAGTTGTAGCATAAACTCCAGTGAGAATATGTTAGGCTCGCAAGAACCATGTTTTGTCACAGCAAAGAAAAACCAGTTTCCTCTTGACTTAGATTGAAATCTGATGTTTTTACTTCTAATTCATAACCCGTTTTTTGTTCTGCTCTTTCCTCTGTTTACTCACCAAAGTCTACATTACACGTACATCCTGTCATTTGAAGCAACGCCAATCTCTTGTTTATCCACATACAACCGGACGTTAGGGATTGCGGTTTATAGTTTTAAATATGGAAATTTTTCATACACAAACAAATTAATTAGCATGATTAGCCTTTATTAACCCCTCTGAGCTGTGTGGAGCACTTTTTATGATTATAGGTATGCACTTTTTGGACTTTTTCTCGACCACCATTCACTGTCATATACACCTAGGATGTCTTGAGGGTGAGTAACCTATGGGGTAATTTTCTTTTTTGGGTTAACTATCCCTTTAAGGATCAAAGTGCAGGCCTTGTGTGAATTATTAAAGTATAAAGACTTGGGGTTGTACATAATTAAACATAGAGCAAAAACATTTAAGCTTAAAAAGGCTAAAAGTGTTTCATTTGATATGTTTCTCTAAATGTATAAAATGAAAAACTTAGTGATATTAATAGTGTTGGAAAAACTTCAAACTAAATAATATATGGGGACAGATAATAACGATTTATAACATTTTAAATATGGATATTTTTCTTTCACAAACACACTAGTTCACATTAGTTGTGTGGATGGTGAATGATGAATGGATGCACTTTTTGGCCTGTAAAATCTCAACCACCATTCACTGCCATAACAAAAGTCAGGGCATTTTTTAATATAACAGCTGTATTTGTCTGAAAGAAGAAAGTCATTTACACCTATGGCTTGAGGGTGAGTAAATCATGGGGTAATTTTCTGTTTTGCAGACCTCAATCAAAAAAATTCATTGGAATTTTAGATCTTTACTGATTTTTGTTGCCACTGTGCCTATTCGTCAGCAAAATGTTTTCTATCATTTAGCTACATTTATATAATTTCAAAATGCAATAAAATTTAATATGATAACCCATTTATTTGAAGACATTTTTGTTATACAATTGGTACTGTGTTGTGTTGCCTCTTGATGTAAAATCCCCTCAATCAAAATCGGCCATGATAAAATTTGCTGTTAACCCCTCACCTGTTCTGCATGTTGTTTGTTTAGCAGACCATCCTCTTCCTTGCCTTTCTCATTTGACTTCATCTCCACCACAATACCACCTTTCACCTCCCCGGAATCCCTGGAAGGACAAAGTGATAAGATTTATGAAACAAACATGAAAATATGAACACGACATGTGAATGTTTGCTAATAGGGAGGTAAAGGTATCAAATCTTCACGGTACGATAATACCTCGGTATGAATGGCACGGTACGGTATTTATTGAAGCATTTACAGGAAAAACAATACTAATGAAGAGACTCAAAAAAAGTGCCAGAAGTAATTATTAAACAGTTTACATGAACACTGAACATATCAATGGCATACAAATTAGCCATCTATCTGTAAACTTTGAAACAGGAACTTGAATTTTTCGATTTTAATAACAAAAAATTATTAAATCTTTCACACATCTGATTTAACATGTCGCTAGATGACGTAATACGTCAATTGGCATATTCATTATGTCAGTGCGTCATATTATCTTGCTTCTCTGTAGTCACATAATGTTATTCAATGCACCCTAATTCTCAATATAACTGTTTTCACTGATATATTTAATGGTTTCTGTTGTCAGACAAACGGAATGAATGTTCTGGTCAGTCTCTCGCTGAACAGAACAGACGTAGAGAGGTGTGTGCGTGCTGGGAGAACAAGAACTCCAGAGACTCGATGAGGTTTGTCCAAAAAGTCTCTAGATTTGTCGCTAGTTGCTTTTAGGAAAAAAAGTCACCAAGGGGGTCTGAAAAGTCGCCAAATATAGTGACAAAGTTGCTTAATTGGCAACACTGATCTAAAAATGATGACCACCGTTCGCTTCATTCACCTGAGCAAACTTTTTTCAGAAGAACCTATCATTTTATCGAGTAATGCAACCACGGTAGTATCGAAAAAAATTGGTATTGCGGTACCACTGTATTTACAGTACCGTTACATTCCAATTTGTTAACATGGTTTAAGCTACTCACACATCTTTCTTGTCCTTTTCCCCACAGCTCAGCTTGCCCTTCTTACTAAGGAAGAAGAGCAGAGCCACCAGGAGGAGAAGCAGAAGAACGCACACCACCACGGCAATCACGACCGCGCTCGAACCTCCCTCCTGTTTCTCGGCTGAGAAGATCGAATAACAAGAAAGTTGGTGAGAAGTTGAAGTTTCTCAGCAAGTGTAAAATAGTGATGAGCTTGGGTGGGAGAGGAAAAGAAAGGGGAACACATAGGGGGAACGGGTGGGGAGGAAGTAAAGCAGAACAATAAACCAATTGTTCTTTTGTTACATTAAAACAAGACCCAAGTAATCAGTGATAAAGAAGGTCACAGTTTGAGAAATAATATACAAACACACACACAATCTCACAGCTGTAAGCAAACAGACAGTCGCATACATACACACGCATTAGTTTATTCTCACGCAAATACAGAAAAGCAGCAGGGGTTATACAGACCTGTTTTAAACACAGGGTTTCCTTTGAGCAGCATTATGGGAAAGAGAAAGTTGAGTCCAGTTGAAGAGAGCACAGGAAAAAAACACTCTAGCATTAACCCAGTTACACACACACACACACACACACAATGAGGCCCATCACCAAGATGAAAACACATACACACGATGAAGTGACCGCACGAGCTAAACACTTGACAGCACACTCAAGGATGAATGGACGGCGGTATTAAGAGACAAACACCCAGACACAGAGAGGAAGGAAAGAGAGGAAAGTAAAATAGAACAGAATCCTTTATTGCCCCAAATGATGGAAAAGTTAAAGGTGCAGCATCAACAAAATAGAGGACGGACATCATACAAAGATCACACATGTAATACAATATACAATATACACAGTGTTTGGTAACAGTACATAATATACAGTGTAAAGGGTTGGAAAGCTAGATCATGGAGTATGTACAAGAAAGAGTCCTGAGAGGGAGAGGAGAAGCAGAAAGAGCTGGGACAAGTGTCTACCTCGGTTAGCAGTATTGGGACTTGATTTGTCTGGAATTAAAAAAAGGAACAAGCTTTAGACAATGAGTAACTTTTTATGCAGAAATCAGAATATTTGTTGATATGCTTAATAAATGCAATAAGACATTGATACTGTAATTCAGCAATGAGTATTAAATCAACTTTAAAAGATTTCTATTTCAAATAAATGTTGGTCTTTTTTTTTATATTAACATTTTTTTTCAACCATTTTCAACTTGATAATACAAAATTTTTCTTTTTATGCATATATGAAGAATCTCATCTCAAGCACATTCTGCCCAGGTCATTTATTTTAGAAATAGAATCAAGGTGAATGCTTTGGCTTATGAATACCAATTACGTAACATAACTAAAGATTTGAATGAGGAACATCAGTGCACATCTATTCATATTCGTGAGCAACCTTTAGACCATAATCCAACCCTATATTAAAAAAAAACATATTTCAGGTAATTTCGGAAAATATGCAGCATACAGTTATTGCACACTTGCGAAAACCCTGCTGCTAGTTTATTTGTACAAAACTGCAAGTTAACCCAATTGAATCCAATATTTACAAAGCACTGGGTTGCCAGTGGGGTTATTTTTAACCCAATCATTTTTAGAACGTAGTATTCCAGTCCCAACATAGTCTGTAAGAGTAGGACACACTAACCTCTGATGGACACCTTGAAGTCCTTCCTGTCTCTTCCATGACTGTTGTTTGCTTCACAAATCACCCCAGTCTTCAGAACCACAGCCGAGGCCTCAAGCGTGATTGTGCTTATAACCTTATTCCCCATTATTGTCACTGACTACACACAGACACACAGATGAAAAATACAATGTATACAGTTTTCTAATTTAAAGATCAAACATAAAAGGTCTTGTTTTTAGAAAAAATAAGCTAAAATTAAGTGAGTTTTTATTTGAAACAAGCAAAATAATCTGCCAATGGGGTAAGCTAAATATTCTTATTTCAAACAGAAAACAAGATTATTTTGCTTACCCCATTGACAGATTATTTTGCGTGTTTCAAGTAAAAACTCACTTATTAAAAGCTTATTTTTTCTAAAAACAAGACAGTAATTGCTTCTTGACTAGATAGATATTTTGGCTGGAAATAAGACAAAAAATCTTGTCTTAGAAAGCATTTTCTGCAGTGTTTGAAGCACATTCACGCACCTCTTTGCCGCCAGAAGGTGTCCAGGTGAATTGTGGAGCAGGATGACCAAGAGCAGAGCAGTTGAGAGTGATCTTCTCTCCTTCCTTATCAACAAAACTCTCCAGTGGAGCAGCAATCTCAGGTGCACCTTCAAGACAAAAAACAAATGTTTATTATCGGTGGCCAATAATGAAATTCATTTACTATTAACTTTTAGGTGCAAATGACTTTGTCAGCTGATTATGAGGATTCTACATTAAACCTCCCACCAAGATCTTAACACGTTTGACATCTGCCTTTTCTGAGGTTTCATTTAAACATCATATTCATGCGATATTACAGTATATTCCATGTGTTAGGAACAAAGGCAGAATTTATGGACCATGTTATGAATGCCTCACCATCCTGTCTTGGAAACCAGGAAAAAGTGTGAACTACACCCATGAAGACTATAAATGCCATGAAGGCATATAGAACAAAACCAGGAAATCAACTATAGAATGAGTGTTTTTGCGATGGCACAGATAAGACACATGAGACCTTCCGGCTCTCTTTTAATGACATGTCTTAATATAAAACATTTCAACCTTTATTGTAACAGCATCCTATATAAGCTAGCTTAGGCTGGGTACTAGTAAGGCTGACTATCCAGGATTGTTTTCCATCATGTTTGTGGCTTGTGGTCTTGTAAATGTATTTACAAGGTAAATGTACATGAGAGGTTTAATTAAAGTCTGGGTCTTGGTTTACACCATGACTTGGGTGTGTAAATTCAGTTTGTATGGTGGAAGCAAATTGTTATGGATAATAATAAGCTGTAAATGCTGACATTGCCATTTAGTTTGTAAGCATTTTGTTTACTGCCAAGACAACCCAACTCATTTAGCTGGTTTGTGAGCAGACTGACATTTCCCATCATCCTCTATGGTAGCGAGAGAATGATAAAACACGCAGATCAGCATCAATTACACACCTAATGTGCATTCTTTACTCTTCATTACGGTGCATTAGCGTTAAAAAGCTTCCTGACTTTGTTGGGAATTGAAAAAAGAGAGATGAATATGAAACTGCAAGAAAATTACTCTAAATGACACGAGTGCACATCATATCATAATGATGATTTTCAAAAAGGAAGTCTGTTCTCATTTTCTTGGTAAGATAGACTTCACGAATATAGATGACTTATGACCTGACTTATTGAAAAGTAATGTACCATTGTTTAACAACCTGAGCAGAAAACAAACACTTGACTATTTTTTCATGGCATTGAACTCCTACCTGTATCCAAACATAATATCCACACTACGGAAAGCAGCTGGTATAACAATAAGCGTCGACAGTTTGTTGACAGCCCATAGTTTAGTTCTATCTGTTGAATGCAAGCTGCTTTGATACTGATGACAGCTTGTGCTGACACTTTGCACTGATAATTTAGATACTATAAAGCCGTGTGTGTCTGTGTTTGCACTTAGTACCTGTGACGGTAAGGGTGACATTGGCTTGTTTTCGGAGACCTGGCACTGAAGGTACAGCTCCGACACATAAATACACACCAGCGTCAGCCAGAGTTACTGACTGGAGACTTAACACGCCTGTCTGCGACAGCTCCTTTGAGTCCTATGGTGTACAGTGAGATCAAAAGAGATGTCAAGTCAAATTATATTACTATTTTTACTGTTTTTCTCACTCCTATGTGGTTCCAAACCCATTAGGCCTTGCTTAATCTTTGAAACACAAATTAAGATCTCAGGTTTCTGTGCCTCCGTTGAAGGTCCAGGTAACCAAAAAGATGAAGATCGGAAAAGGTCATAAAGTAGTAGCAGTTTGTTTGTTCTACTGGATGAAGCATCACATAATCTTTCATGTTTTCCATTTGTGATATGCTTTATGTATGTGTGTGATTATATGTGAAAATGAGTCTAAATAAAATCTATTCATTATATTAAGCAACCTTCTTATAAGACTTGAATGAAACCACTTGAATCATTTGGATTAATTACAAAGACTTTATGGCCTTATTGGATGTTGGTTACCTGGACTTTCAAAAGGGGAAGATCCTAACAGTTTGGATTGACAAGAGAGTAAGAAAATGATGGCTGAATATTCAGTTGTAGGAGATCTGCCAAATTACCAAAGAAAACCCTGAAAACTCCAAAGAATTATTTAAACTAAAAGAACATTATTAAGGAAAAACAGAACACCAGAGAGAAACATCACAAAAGAGAATAAAAAAAGAGCAAATGTAGGCATGGGGATGAAGACTAGTTTAAATCGATACATGCCTTTTTCCACTGCAGGGTGTATTCATCAGAGGACTTGGTTTTACACTGAAACTCCACAGTATTTCCTTTAGCGACAAGCTGTGGGCCTTCTGGAGTCACTGACACAGGGTCAAGATCTGACAGAGTCACAAAAGAATGAATATAGCTCAGAGGTGATGGAAACATCAATTAAACCTGAATTTAACAACTGATCAATTGCTAAGCCCCTCCCTAAAACTTTACAGACCAATCTTAACCTTAAAAAGAAACTTAAAAAGTGATGTTACCAGTATAACATAATTTAATTAACATATTAATTGAGGTCACTGTATTGTTGGAATAACTACACTGTAAAAACTGCAACTGCACATTTTCCAGTTTACGAAACTTTTTAAGTCTCCAACAATAAAACATGCTATTTTCTTGAAACTACATAAAAACCCTTGTCAGACCAACACAATTACCCCAACTAGTCAAGCACAGTTGTCTGAACAAAGAATTTCATTTGTTGAATTGTTAAGGCTTTGTGAGTTTCCATCATGCATTGCAGCATGAATAAATTATGCAGTTAAGTTTATAGGATTATTTTTTTGCTGTTTGCGAATTTCATTTAACTTCTTTTTGTTGTTTTTCTTTGATCAATATTGTTAGTTATTTGTTGTACTGTAAAGAAAAGGGCTTATCTTTTGAACATTTGTTGACTTCCACCATTCCTGAGGTTTGTGTTTCTAGTTTTGAGGTCTATAGAGTATGTTCAACCACTTTATGTTCATTTTCTGCATATCTTATGCGAGTTATTGTACAATCAACTTATCCATTAATGTTTGTCATACGTAAACTCAAAAAAAGTTTGAGAAGTCCCCTTTTTATATTTTTTCACAGTGTAAATAGTTAAAATTATTAAAGCATTCAAAGTATTCACAAATTGAGAAAAAAAGACAAAACTAGAAAGCTAGAAATACTACATTTTATACTATTTTATTTTACTATACACCTTTGGCAACTATACAAAATAGGTTTAAGTACTAAAATTACCAAAACTTAAAATGGAATATATATATATATATATATAAATATTAAAAACATAAAAAATAAAATCTTAATTTAAAATATTTCAAATTCAGTAACATTATCTAAACAATACAAAAAAAACCTATTTGTCACAAAAAAGTATTTTATCACGCTTAGGCTTGTGCCGGTATTCAATAATGCGATAAATCGCGGTAATGAATATGCACGATATTGTTATTGCGGGCACTTCAAAATACTGTGAAAAATAATAGATCCGAATTTATATTTTTAGAACGCGCATTAGCTTATTTTCCATCAACCGCTTGAAGAATCAC
>JAUCNO010000236.1:20532786-20550732 GCA_032353835.1 Enteromius viviparus | reverse complement strand
TGATAATACCGTATACCGTGATAAAAGCTCAATCAATTAATCGCAGCATGAAAATGTGATACCGGCACATGCCTAATCACGCTATTCATTAAAGTCTGTTTTTCATTCCATTGAGACGGTCTGTAAAGCTTTTGTAAATTAGCACTGTTAATGAAGAAGAGCAGAGGTTAACAAAGGATCAGTTTAGTGTTTTTAATTTAGCAACCTATCCAGTTAAGTGAATTAATTATAGTGCCCGTGACTGATACTTACAGTGCACATCTAGGCGAAGAGTTTTGATCAGTTCGACATCAATTTCAGCATCAAAATCCTGAGCATCACACCTATAGTTTCCTTCATCCTTTCGAGTGACACTTTTCAACTTTAGCATTCCATTCAATCCTTCCAGTTTTGTTTCCTTTTGAGTGAGTATGAAAATACATGAGTAAAAGTAATATCGACAGCAAGATCATTTGGTTGTGATTTGCCACGAATGGTCTCTCACCCCTTTATGAAATTCAAACTCTGGTTGAGGGTTTCCATCAGTCTCACACTGCATCAGCACATCATCCCCCTCTTTCACTGGCCCCTGATTCTTCAGTTTGAAGAACACCGTTTCTGTTGAATCTGATTGGAGGAGAGCACAGTATGAGGAATCTGAGGTAAAAGAGTGTACGGTTGACACATTGTGAGTGTGTGCACGTCGGACTCACAGAGCAGCGTGAGGTTGAACTTATCAGAGCTCTCCTGTTTGATCTGCTTGTTTGGCATGGTGTACTCCACCGTGCAGTGGAAGACTGATTTAGCATCAGCTTTAACCAGCTTCATGAACAGCGTGCTGGTCATGGTGTACAGGCCTGAGGCTTCCTTCACCTCACTAGGTATCATATATGCAGCTGAGAAAGAGAGAAACAAGATTAACTTCTCTGTAAGATGTCTGCAGGTCTGTGAAGAGTAGTGAAATGCTACTATGCCAATAATAATAATAAAAAAAGCATTATATATATACGTATTCTGATTTCTGTATTTTAGAGGACTTGTATTAGAAAGAATTACATTTATTTTAAACTATATAAAACAGAACACTTAATATTGTGAAATATTATTACAATTTTAAATAACTGATTTCTATTTTAATATAATTTGTTCCTGTGACAGCAAAGATAAAGTATGCCATTCATCAATGTCAAATGATCTTCATTGTTACAATATGCTGATTTTGTGCTTAGAACACATTTCTTATTGTTATAAATTAGGAAGTCAAATGTGCTGATCAATTTTAAAATAACTAATTCGATTTTTTTATATTTTTACATATAAATATATAATTGAATGCACCTTTGGTCATTCTTTAAATATATGTATATAGTCAGATTCATATATATTTGGGCACGGGTATAATTGTTTATTATTTTAGATGCTGCATAAGACATATGTAAGTTGCAGTTTTATAATATAACTGTAGGAAAAAAAAAATATGTATACTAAATACAGATATATACAGATATACTAAATCCAAAATTGTTAATGTTCTTCAATGGGCCGAAAAGAGATTTTAAAGGAATTTAAAATTCCTTTTCTGATTTTCACTTACCTTCCTTTTGGTCCTTTACTTCAGGCAGAGGGGTGGCATCTTTAAACCAGATAATACGAGGCTGGGGGTAAGCATTCCTGCTGATGCACTTGCCCACCTAAACAAACATACCCCACCCACGCTGGATGTTGTTACCAGATTTCTGACAAACTTCATTAAGTCATTGCAATCTTGGACAAAATGACATATAGGGATAAGAACACTCACTTCAGAAGAGGTGGTAGCTGTGGGACTGACGGTAATAGCCTGATTATTTCCTGTGATTGTTGGGCTCTCTGGAGGAACTGTGATAGAATAAAATAAAAAGAAATTCATTAATAACTTAAATCAAGTCAGATATACCCAGGATGCCTAGCTTTATTCATATAATCATTATTTTTATGCATAACTGCTGCCACAATCAATAAAGGTGCATTTTTCCACCTGCTGTCTGTGGGAGGTAACAGCGTTAAATGTGCCAGGCAAATTGTGCTGAATTTTGTGAATAAAGCACAATATAATGAGCCTAATTTGCATGCAAAGGTGTGTTTTGCTGAAAATGATTTAGTAAAAAAATGACATTCACTAAATGTTAATGTTTTCACCATCTAAAGGTAGTTAGTGAATAACATTCAGGTTTTTGCACTGAAATAATTTTTTTTAAAGAGGAAGACTATTTTTAAAATATATTTAAAAAAAAGCGCTTTGCATTAAAACTGTGCCGCTTCTAATTCTCTTTTCAAACCGAGTTGCAAGCTCTCCCCCACCCCACCAATTCACACGCAAGGTCACCATATCACTGCTCAGCTGTCATCTGGTACAAAAATAAACTGAATCATTTTTAATAACATTAGCAGTCATGCCATCCCTTCCAAGAGCGCTTAGTTTCTCAGTGTCTCTTCTTCCCGCGTGATCTTTCTCAGCCAAAGCATTTCTCTCGTGCTTTAATCTTTCTTAAAAATGTGTTAGAAAGGCACTTTAAAACAGCAGAGAACATGTGTGATAATACATGGAGATGGATGTCTCTTTCTCTCTCTACATAAGGACATGTCCCTCTGGTGCAGCCATTAGCCACGAAGCAGGCAGCAGCATTCATCTCCAGGGAGGAGATGCCATTGTTTTTCAGTCCCCCTGCTCTCATTCACAATTATTACAGCCATTACTGCCTCTCTCGCTCCATGCAGTCTGGGGTGGGAAATGAACAAAGAGTTTTCTTTGGTCTGCACACACACAATATCCCACACAGCCTACACCCTCCTACACACAAACAGTTGTTTGGTTTTTCATAAAGTGTCGCCATCAGTGACCCCATCACACGCAGCTGGGGGAGGGTCTGTAAAGAAATAATGAATCGCTGAGCAGGGGGCTGAAAGTTCAATACAGCATAATGCAGACCAATTAGAGACATGCTAAGTAATCTTAAAAAATCTATAAACTGTGATAAATTAAATATTCTAGAAATCAGGATATAGATACACCATTTACCAGGACTAAGGTCTATATATTATATACATCACCACCTTTTATAGTAAACCCGAGGTTCATTCTATGAAAACAACAATGCTGCATTTATTTGATCAAAAATACAGACCAAAAGTGATATAATATTCCCATTATGAAATATTATTACATTATAAAATAACAATATTCTATGTTTTAAAATTTAATTTTGTTACTGTGAAAGGAAGAAATCATACTAATATGGTCATGTGGTGCTCAAGAAGCATTTCTGATTATTATGAATGTTGAAAACAGTCATCCTGCTAAATATTTTTGTGGAAACCTTAGAAATAAAATAGAAAGCTAAAACTAAATTCCTTTGAAAAAGAACAAACGTTTTGTCACATTATAAATGTCTTGGTCACTTTTGATCAATTAAAAGCATGCTAGCAGAGTAAAAAATATTAATGTCTTTAAAAAGCATGTCTTGACAATGCTTTAATATTTTTCCTGGAAAACACAATACTTGTTAGGAAACTAAATTTTACAGTTCTGAAAAACAATGTCAGTTTACATCTGTAAACATGCATACAATATTATATTATTAATAGATTTTTTGGAACAAACAAGGACATGCTTAGAATGTCTGACGGTTTCATCTTATGTCTGTGCCGGTACTTAATTTCAGTGAAAGTTCAGTATTACACAAACATGCAGCCTCTTCAGAAAACACACCTCACCTCATCATCACTTATTAAATGTTTCTCCCTTAAATGTTTTCTCATTGTAAGACCAGACCCCCAATGCTTTGCATCTGATTTGGGATCAGTTAAACAAGACCAAGGAGCTCTGCTCTCAGATCAGGGGTCATTAGTGTAATGCTAAATGCACATGGAGCTCTTGGCTCTCATAACCCTTGAAATGACATCCATCAAACATGACAAGTGCAATCACTCTATTAATCAATAGTGTCAAATGCAATCTGTATAGACATAATTGACCCAGGGCAAACTCATAAACAACACCCAAGACTAATGAATAGAGGTAGAAGTGGCTGGCCATATGTCTCATTTACTTCATGGAAATCAGAGAAGAGTGGACAATAGTGCTCAAACGAAACATAGAGGGAAGAAATAGGATATGTACAAATTTTCAGTCAGACTTACAGAAAACCTTGATCTGGGTCTTATCTTCAGAGAACCCTAAACTTCCTGCGGTCACTTGGCAGATGTAGATTCTCTCATCTTCCACCATGACTGGGGAGATGGTGATGGACAGGTCATCTCCCATGGTTAAGCGATCTGTCATTGTTGTGCCTGGATCAACACCAGAACCTTGTGAAGACTTGAAAGCAATCTGCTTTCTTGCACCTGCAACCTCCTGAGAATGAAGGAAACATATAATTATCAGTGTAGTACAGCATTTTACATGCAAAAAAAAAGATTTCATATGAAAAAAGCTTATACTCATAAAATAAAGTCATTTGTGAACTTACAATCAACCACTGGACCATAATAGCAGAGCCTGGTGCAGTGTAGCTGCAAGGCAGTTTAGCGGTCTCTCCTTTAATCACTTCCACCACTGGAGTCACCTTGACCGTGACTGAACCCAGACATGCTGCAAAGAAAAGGGAAACGAGAAAAAAAGTTACATATGTGATAGCAGTGATGGCTATTTTACTGGACAATCTGGGTTGGTTTTAGCGGGAAGGATCGAGGGCTGGATAGGCAGTGAACAACACTCATAATAATTTGCCAGACGGCTTTTCACTGCAGCAGCCTCAGAGTCACATGCAGTGAGAAATGATCCACACGCTGTGAGCCTGAAACAGCCATTGTGTTCCCGCTGCCCCCGAACATGAAGCCCAGCTGCACAGAACCAGGTGCAAGAAAGAAAGAAAAAAAGACTGTCGATAACCCTTTGCTCTTATGAAATCGGGAAGTAGGAGCATGTTAGGGAGTCCACAGTGACACTGGGTGATATATTTTATAATTCGGTATATTTTCAATGATTCCGAAGGCAACTAATTAGGAAACAACATGAATATTCAATAGAATTTAATGCATCTTTTATTTCTCCACTAAGATGTTTGCACGTGTTGTGATATGTCACAAAAAAGATATTTTAGAGTGTCTATATTTCCTAAATTCAAATGAAGAAAATCCATCTGTTAAATCTTCTGTTTACTACCACTTTTGATCAATTAATGCATCAATTTTCAAAGAAAAAAGTATATGAATAACAGTTCCTCAGATCATAAAACAAACTCTTATAACATTAAATATTAAATCTAATTAGGCACATTTTTGAGCTACACACTAAACTAACTTATACTGTAAGTTATTTATGTTTTTCAAAACACTTCCAATCTCAGACTACTGTTTGGTCTGTAATAACCCAGATTAAGAGTCCTTTTGTGTGTATGTGTAATACGAGCATGGAGCTGCCTTGTTCAGGAAGATCACAGGAGTAGTGTGGCATCCAGACAGACAATAATCTCTTCTAGGATCCTCCCTCTTCCCTAGATGCCTCTGGCTGATAGACAACACACAAAAACACTCCCGCTAACAGATTCTCATGACTCCCACAGAACCCAAACAAACAGCTCATGACAACTGTAATGTGTTACACATACAGGTCTGAGGGGTTAAAACCAGTTCAGAAGAAACAAAAAGAGGCTACTTTGCCTTCAAAATCAAATCAAATCAACACAGGGAGCAAAACACACCAGACAGATCCAGTGCTCTGCATCAGCACTTAACAAAAATTAAATCAGCTGATATAAACAGCACACAAAATAATATTTGGATTTGTGTATATCCATCATGGAGTTGTTGTTGTCGTTTTGTGGGTGTGACATTCCTCTGGTGATTGAAAGAGAACGCTTCAGAGACCTCAGTATGTAATAGTGGGGTCAAAGGTCAGTATGTGTTGACATTTACAGAGAACAACTCACTCTCTCTTTCTCTCTATCGCTTACATACATCCTCTATAGTCCATAATATTACAGTCAAAAACAGCACTCTTGTCTTTTTCATTTAACCCTTGGTTTTCAGTTGGTTATCACTTTTTATATAGTCCTATCTGAATCCAGCAGCCTAAAGCATACTGTTTAGATGTGACATATTGCATTATAGACGGTGTTGTAACATCCGATGTGAGTGAAGAATGATCCAAGTCTGAGGCCATCGCAAGGAGTCAAGTGCACGTTCTCTGCCACGTCGTCTTTTTATAAGGTTTAAGTGAAGATAATGTTTAATTCATTATCTAATTAACCAGTCCATAATAATTAACAATTCTGCAATAAAAGACTTTCCATTTGGTGGATTTCTCAGCACATTTCCTATGTAATTAGTTTCATTGATTCTATTTAATAAATCAGTGTTTAATGTAATAAATGTAATTATCTTTTTAATTGGTTGACTGGTTTGTAGCTCGAAGACAGACCATTTTATGCTCCTAAAAGCGTATCACTTCAAGAAAAATGCTTTGGAAATCTGTGTTAAAGCAATCTTTATTTTTGTGGTTCTGGTAGGTGCCTCTAAATATATACAAAAATTAAATATTGAGATGTCCATTATTTTTTGATGAGGCACTATAAATGTCCACATGACTGGGAAAACAGCAAGATGACATCATCTCATGGGTCAGAAATATCCATTAGAAATCACAGCTCATTTATTAAGAAATACAATATCAGTATTGTGCAATCACTATTACAGACTTTTAATATAATTTATATAGTTATGTTTATATATTTTGTAGTTTTTTGGCACATTAATTTAGACTAAAGGAAAGTAAATGTTGTCGTTGCAACTAGAATTAATAAAAATGCTTAGTTTTTTAAGCATTTTTAATATATATATATATATATATATATATATATATATATATATATATATTTTTTTTTAAACAAAAACATTAATGCCTTTAGTATAATCACCCTGAATATCAAATAATACCTTGTTTGTGACTGTTATCCAAAAAAAATTGTAATCCACTGTTTTTTGATGGCTTATCTTTTTAATATATTTTTGTTCAACCGAAGAATGTCATACAGCATTGGAACAATATGAAGGCGAGTAATGTAATATTTAGGTGAGCTATCTCTTTAATAATATCTGTTTAAAACTCCAACCGCTGTTCCACTTTTCTTTTTATTATTACTACTTATATCTGATCAATATTACTTATCCACTCGTCTTTTCTGCCTGGGGGAGCAGCTGGACAGACAGAGGGGCAATTAAGGGCAATTAGTGCCTCCTCTGTTCAATCTCCACCTCAGCAGGGGCTGGATGGGTGCGGTCAAGGGCACGTGCGGGTGGGTGCGAGCGATAGCGAGTAGTAAAGATAATCGGATTTAAAGAAAGAGAGTGCGTGTGATGAACGGCGAGAGAAGCAGATGGACAGGAGACATTCTGACTGTGAGCAGCAGACACATCGACAGACACTCACACTGAGAGGAGACCATACACACACACACACACACATTCAGTATTAATGAAGCGCATCAGGTCGCCTCACTCTAAAAACTCAAGGCAGTTTTCAGATGGATGGATCAGTTTCTGGCAAGAGCTTTACAGACGGGACTGGGCCAGTCAACTTCAGAAAGATGGAGAGCTGCCACAGTTAAGGGATGCTGATGTACAGTCCTCCTCAAGTTCTGCCCCGAAGTGTTAACAGAATAACTGAACTGAAAAACTGAACTGTCCCTCACACACATACAGTCGGAGAAAAGACGATGCTGTGAAAAGAGCCAGCTGCCTCTCCACTTAAACGTTGAATGTCTTTTCTATTTATTTCTCTTCTTACTATTTTTGTTCACTAAATAAAGAAAATAGGGCAAAAAAACACCATGTCTCTTGTTATAAAACACTTCTTGTCCTCGTTTGCGTGTTCCAGACAAGACTGTCAATCTGTATATTAGTGGTAGTTATTTTTTAATGACACTTTCCACAGGTTACATGATTACACCAGTAGGTGTGTCGATGAGTGAATCATTGAATTATTCAGTCGACTGATTCGATACAATTTAAATTCACCATTAAATATCTCTATAAATATACTATTATATATAAATATATCATTTTTTTATATGAAAGAATGTTGCAATATTTGATTTAAATGATTTATCCATGCACATTATCATTATTTTTTTAATTGACATGCCCTCTAATCCTTAATCAAAACATTAACAATTACTTCAGATTTTAGTTGCAACATGTCTTTGTGTGTGTGTGTGTGTGTGTGTGCGGGTTTATGTGCTTTATGAGGACACAAATTTGTATAATGACATGGGTAGGACATAGGTATTACAATATGTTGGTGTTTTATGAGGACATTTTCAGAGTCCCTGTAATTCAAAAGGTTTAAAAAAACATACCAATTGGTGTTTTTTTATCTAACAATGCACACAGTTACCTGTAAGGGGTAGGTTTAGGTGTAGGGCAATACCACATACAGTCTGTACAGTATAAACACCATTACGCCTATGTAGAGTCCTCATAAATTACAAAAACCAACGTGTGTGTGTTTGTTTTGTAAGGTTTAGTTTTAAATTGTAAAATGTACAGGTTTATATGTAAACGTATTTACATTTACATAATTATTCTGGAAACCACAGATAAAAATAAATATTATAAAAAGGATTTTTTTAAACAGTGTACTATTCTTTAAAGCAAAAGCTGTTTACACTGAACAATGATGAATACTGTTTGTATTGCAAATATTAATGTTATTCATTTAGGTGTAAATTTAAGCCCTATGGGTAATTTGTAACAGTAGGCAGAGTCAGTGCCATTTTTATTCTAACAATGTTCCCTCCCCCTTACTTTATAACACGCTTAATTAATGTTCTGGCTGGTGCCACACAAGCACATACAGAGGGCCTGATGTATCATAGAGATGAATGGTGTGTATACAGTACCTTTCCACTGAGCAGACACACTGTACACTCACGCAGACTTACAAACACACACACACATCTGAGAGGTGGAAAGGTGATCGCTCCCTCATGGCCAACAGTTTCATATGTAAACTCAATATTCTATTAACACCCTGTCATCATCTGTCCTGTCTCTGAGCGCTGAAAGTTATTGCATGTGCTCCGAATGCTGCTAAAATAGGCAAAGCGTGTTTAAGTGTGGCTCCTAACAGTTGCTTTGCAAAATCCTAATCTCTCATCATTTGAAAATATCCAATAGATAGATAACAAAGTATCGCACTCTCCTTAAAGCTAAGCTGTGGAAAAAACTGAATGATCAATATATGAGTTTAGTAGTACTGCATGTTTGGATGCTCCACACACAGGTCATGAAATCTATGAGAAAAAATAGTGTGTCTCGTGAGAGCACATTTGACATGTGGTGTTTGTGTAAGAGTGTGTCTGGTTGGAAACGAAACCAAAGACTGTCATAGGAGCCCTGTGGCTGATCTTAATGATAGTAGAAGATATAAACAGAAACATGGCTGCCCACAAAGTACAGTATAAATAATAGTTCAGCTAATAATATGTGCTCCTAACACTGCTCTAAAAGCGTCTTCACACGGTTACAGTATTTCTATATCTGCTTGGCCACTTTCAGTTTGCTTCTATTTTTAAAATAAATCTTGACCTTTAACGCCATTCATTTTTGATTGAAAACCTTTATTATTGTCAGTCCTCAAAATAATCTCCCTCTTCAGAGGAGACTGAACCGATGAAGTTGTCTGGCTGACTGCTTAAAATGGTCAGTTTCATTAAATCTCTCTATAATGTTTTTCTATAGAAAACTGCCTCTGCTTGTCATTTACACATGCGGAGAACACATACAACACACTGAAATCAACCTTTGAGAGCAGTTGTGATTTAACGCATAGCAATCTTTTTTTGTGTGAGAAAATAAAAAAATAGATCAATTCACTTGAGCAGCAAAACTGAATAACATATTATCTTTGACTTTTGAGAGAAAAGAAATCTGAGAATTTATTATGAACGCAACTTATACGTTTAGATCTAAATGTACTTAGATTTCTGCTTTAAAATTCTCTAATATGCTCTGGTTTAACTGTAAACTTCATTAGTAATTGTTTAAAAGCTGATGTATACTTTTACTTTTTTTACTTTTAATTTTAATTACTTTAAGTTACTTTAACCTCTTTGAGTAAAAAAAAAAACAACCTCAAGTATGGCTTCTGGATAATAACCCAAGCAGACAGATGCTTATATTTACAGAAATACATTCAGACACAAACTGTGCATGCATATTCATGAGAAAACAACCACCCACATGCATGTACACAAACAGGAAAAGTGTTAACCTTGCTGATTTTTGTAGAGGGCTGTAATTTTTGGTGATAATGTTGTTCTGAACATTATTGCTATGGCAACAGGGTAGCAGGACTGCCGGGGGGATACAAGTGAGTGGGAAGGAAGTGGGAATATCAGTAGTTACAGCTGGATAGCATTCACTACTGCAGATGCTGACAGCAAATGTCAAGACCTATGTTTCAGTCCTTTTGGGTTATGTATTCATAAGGACTAGAAGAACTTCAGATTTGACTACCTTTCTAATGCTGTTACTTTTGTTAACTTTATTTAACAAACTAATAAAATGTTTTTCATTACTAAAATGAAGCTGAAATTAAATAAAAATATTAGATGAAAACCTAAATCTAAATGAGATACGAACTGAAATACGTTTATACTAAAATTAAGATGTAAATAAAAATAAATGAATATTATATATATATATATATGTATGTATTATTTTATTTTATTTTTTACAGTATTTATTAATTTTTTCTCCATTTTTGTGCTTGACATTTTTCAGAATTTTCTGCATGCAGACTCCCAGGACTTACAAAAAATACAGCGTAAACAAACTTTAGGACAGGAAGTGGGTGGCAAATTTAGAACTTCCTTCCTGTCATCTTTTAATAAGCTGCCAAATACAAAATGAGCAAACAGTAGATGAAGGCGGCCTGCTGCTAGCATGTGTGTGTGTGTTTAATGGATGTGGAGGGTGGAGAAGGGCATGATGGGCCCATGTATGGCCTGACATCAGTCATCACTGCCATGATGAGACAAGAACAGGTGCAAGAGCACCAACAGCAGCTGCTGGCTCTCTCACACCCTCAGTCACAAGGCAAAGACCAAGGGGAGGGGCAAAAGACAGACAGACATACACATAAAGAATAAGTAAAACTAGGGGTGGGTAATATTTTCAATAGAATATTGCCAACTTTGAATAAAAAAAAAAATAAAAAAAAATGAAGGTGTTCCATTGCCTATATATAGACATCTCTTAGACCAGCAATCTAAGACAAAGTGAAACCATGTGAACTTCCTTTATTTCATTATTTGTATCTCCATACGCTTCTTGAAGTGTGTGTGCCAGTGACAAACAACAAACACAGACATTTTACAACAAAGAAAAAGGGGCTTTCTGATTTTCAAGCTTTCGTTCTAAGATCAATATATTTTACTCCGCTTAACTGATAACTCCTGTTTGAGTCAAGTGCATGACTTCCATCAAGCAGAAAGTGGTTTCATCTGAGGCACTTGTGTTTCTGGTTACACTACACTTTCACTGACATAAAACTGAGGTTTGAATATCTAACTTTTAGGTTTAACTGACCGAGGTTTCCAGACTCTGTGTGTGTGGTCAGAGTCCTCTGAAACAGGACATCAAAAGATTGTGGGAATTTATCTTCTGGC
Source organism: Enteromius viviparus (assembly GCA_032353835.1). Lineage (NCBI taxonomy): Eukaryota > Metazoa > Chordata > Actinopteri > Cypriniformes > Cyprinidae > Enteromius > Enteromius viviparus. The sequence goes on along the minus strand of JAUCNO010000236.1, from coordinate 20,539,042 downwards.
TCCCGTCAAGTGCTACATTCCTCCGCCTCATGCATTTCTCCCTGCCGCTCTGTTTTCATTTTGTGACCGCGGACCTGTGACAAATGACACTAGAGTATATATTTACAGTCATGATGTTATGATTTAGAAATGTTATTGGTTGTTCAGCGATGCTTCACATCCTTTACTAGCCTTACACACTTGACGCTGGTAAACAAACCTCCCTCCCCATTCCTCTTTCTCACCTATGCTTGGTTAAAATTGCTGTGAATTGCTTTTTGCAAAACACGTATTTCTGTTTACCGATGTATTTCTAAACTAAAGGCCCATTCAGTGCTAATTTGAAAATAAATGATGCTTTTGTCATATTGAAGCAGCATGATCTGCAGTGTTTCACTAAACAACAGAGAGCATCTTTACTCTTACTGGCTGCCAACTTTGTAGATACAATGATAAAACTGACAAATTAAGATGACAGAACACACATATAATTGGGATTTACCAGAAGAGACAATGGGAGAATTATGACCTGAATAACAAGCAGAAGAAGCCAGAAGTCAGAATGTCACACAAACACACAAAAAAAAAAACAAGCATAAACATAAATATGGCATACTGCAAGGTGGAAAGTTTGATGGCCGAGAAAATAGTAGTAGTGATGCTCAAGTTGCCCAACCATGTTATCTGATCTGTACATATAGTAACATACACAGAGAACACTGATGCTAATACTAGATCATTTTTTTCTTTAAACATATTATTCAGAGACTAGAGAAATATGGGTCATGACTTCAATCTTGTTGCAGGGTATTTATATTAAGTACACAATTATGTAAACGTATTTGTAGTGTACGTACAGTATCATGATATAAATGTATTTCAAATATATTTTAGTATATTTGTAGTATATTATGTGTCAATCAAAAATTTTGCTCAGTCTTCTGCCCTTATTTGTAAAATGTCATCGCTAGTTGTGAAAGTCCGAGCCAGTCAGCAGATTTTGTCAGTGAGGGATTGACAAATTGCGGGAAAAAATTTAATTTGTGCAGTGTCTTATGGCCACAGACACATTGTATCTCATAGCAACAAGTGTTGATTAAAAGACAAACATCGGGAATACCTGACAAACTATGCACAATAAAAGCAAGAATGTGCATTAAGAAAGTAAAAACATGATTTAATGTAGACTTTAAGTTCATTTTTTCCATGCCCTTGCCCTCTCAATGATACGCTCTCTATTTTCTTATAAATAGATGAAGAGTATCTTGATCTTTGAGGATAAACAGTGTGAAGTAGGCTACAAGGTCAGTTCACGCTCTGTCTTTTGTTCTACTGGCATTCCACCCCACTACTGCAGTCGTCCCGACAACAGCGTCACGAGTCAAACAAATTCAATCTGACGCCGGCGCCAACAACTACACAACATGAAAGAGATACGATACGTTGAAAACTACGTTTACACAAATAACATGGCGCAGTGTGCGGATCGCATTATGATGATCTGTACAATGAATAAATAAAAGATGAGAGTTTATTAAGCATGCACTTCATCATTCTACATTAAACTTATGTACAGGATATATTAAAAGCTATGTGATACTGTTCTGCATCTATAATTTATAATCTGGTTAGTAAGACGGCTGCATTTTGTCTGAGAAGGTTATGCTGCAAATCTTGAATTAATAATTTAGACAAAATATGTCCTCTGCAGCCAACACAGCTAATGTTTTATTCTTTTTTTACTTAGTTTTTAAGTAAGTTCCAATGCCTAAGAGAGGAAAGTATCCCACTCTATCTTAGTGAGCTTGCACTACAAGACTAAATATAGAAGCATATCTGCTTGCCGGAATGACACAAATTCTATCAATATATGTGACGTATGTCGTATAAATCCGATTGTAGTTCGTTATGTGGTCAACAAGAAAGGATGGAGCGCAATATTGAGGCCCCTCTCAAAAGTTTCGAATTACTCGTTTCGGGGAAACTCGATTTGAAATCGCCTCTAAGGGACTGGAATGAAACTCACATGACATTGACAAAAATGAAGAGATGGGATTCTTATTAGGGCATGTCAGCAAAGAGGCAAGGGATGAAAAAAAAAGTTAATATTTAATGCTGAGGGAAAACTCTTGCTCTCCCGATCACCTCACCGGCCCCCAGGCGGTGCAATTACAGCCCCGTATTCCTAACTCCAGTTCCCAGCGCGAAGCCGAACGTGAAAATGAAATTTAGGGAGGGAAATGGGGTACACTTTGGGGGTTGGGCGATTACATATAAGTGCAAAAACCCAAAGAAAGATGGATGCAAATGAGGGGAAATATAAAGAAGAAACAGAGATGTCTAAATGGAAGCAGGCTAAATGCTCCCACCCCCATTTATTTTAACAAAAACTGAGCTTCTAAAGCAGGAGCCACATATATGCATTGTTTGGCAGCGTAATCAGTTGGGCTAGATGGCAGTTAATGGTGGAACAGTCAGTAATGGACATCTAAAAATGAAGTGAATTAAATAGGAGAGCTCTGAGAGAGAAAGAGACGGAATAAAAACTGAAAATGGAAGCAGGCAATAAAACAAATACGTTGATTGACAGCGGAGGGCTGGGAGTGTATTAGCGCTGACAGTTACTGTACCAGAGCCGCCACACTGCTGGTGTGTTTTAATGCTATAGCTGCCGCATCCACAACACAGCCTCTTCCGTACCACCCAAACTCATTATAGAGATTGAAGGACAAGGAAAAAAGGGAGAGAGAGAGCTGAGTCAGAAGATAAATAGTAGGGCCATGTGAGAGAGACATTACGGCTCGAGTTAATCTCGCTAAAAGGGTTAGGACAGCCAGCGCTGCCCCCTCACTCTCTTTCTCTCCCTCTATCCATCCAGAGCCACTTCTCCACTCCATATCTCTCTCTCTCTGTCCCAGCATTTCTTCTGTGAAGCATGCTTTTCTCTGAGGGATGATAGTAAGTTGCATTTATAAATATTGAGCAGGCGCTGTGGTGTGTTAGGGTGTAGATAACCAGAAGGAAAAGGGGTTATCCTGGCTCAAATGAGGCCAAAATTAACAGAGCTTTTGTTCAAGCAGGAAATATGTTTCTGATGAATGAAAATAAAGATGAAATAATAACACCCCAATGTCCTTTGAGATCCAGACATCTTTGTCAATTATCTATTGCTGAAGTAACAAATTGGTCTTTGTCTCTTGTTGTTTCTCCTTAAATCCCTTTATTAGAAGAAACAATTAATTACAAAAAGACTTATTAACAATACTTAATTTGTTTTTAACCTCCATGATTCTGAGATATTAAAAGCTGTTATTAAGCTCCGCTCTCCTTGTTTTCGTACAGGTCATTATGGACTCATCAAGTTCAAACCAAGGTCTTTCAAGCAGGCCACACACAAAAACATGTCCCCTCCTCCAGCTCTCTGCTGCCCATGTTAGCTTTAATTCTAGTCTCCTGACTTCAGTTAACACTTCTCCTTTTGTCTGCTCTTTCCCCTCTTTCTTTCACCCTCCTTCCCTCCATAAGCTCCACATTTCTCACACTCAGGTGCTTTATTAACTGGACAATGGTGCGGATGACTTTTGGAGGGGACTTTGGGGGGACTGGAGGGGCGGGTGGCACACAAACCCCATCTATAAAGACCAGTCCAAGTAAATTGTACTATCGTTACTGTAAATTGAGGGAAATTTTTATTAAATGTATTTATTTTTTCCAGTAACATTAAAGATATGGGGATGATTACGTATTTTACACAGTGCACAACCTTGCGGTAAAGGCCAGTTTTAACATTGGGTTCAGAAATGTGTCACATTAGTCATTTTGAAAGGGGGTTGGCAGCATTTCTAACCCTGGGGTATGAAGCCCTGCTGAACTGCTCTGCCAAAACTGTACAGTGTGAAACAATGCGGCGCGAGAGTGTTAGACAGCCAATCATAAATGATACAATGCCTCATTAAATATTCATGAGGTCTGTACAGTTGCAGAAACTTTCGTGCGCTGTGTTTAGTTTCAACGTCTGAGGAAACCCATACAAACTGTCAAACATTAACTAGGAGGATGACATTTCACAAATGGAGAATACAGGTTATATGCTTGTTGCATGCTGCATTTGTCCAATCAGTGTTGTTATAACATTGTTATAAGAATATTAATAACATGAATATGCAAATATTAACCAGGGTTTACAGTGTTTTCAGTATATATATGTTTCATTTGTTTATCCATCCCCAAAAAGGCCTTCATTTAATAAAAGTGCTGATCATTTTAATAATTTTGTCCTCAATTCTCTCTTTTTCTTCCCCCTCATCTTTCACCCAGTCTGGCAGGAGCCCCTTTCTATTTAGTCAGGAATCCCTTTTCCTCTAATGAGCTTCGGTTTGGCAGCAGAGAGAAGCAGAGGGAGGGAGAGAGGGAGGGAGAGTGACTCCAATCCCTGAGGCTGCTGATGTTTGACTGTACATCCCCGGGCCTGCTTCCCTGTCAACCAGCATATAGTTAAGATGGTGTAGTTTTCCTTTCCCGTTTCCAGGTTGGTGAGAATGGGAAGAGAAGGAAATAAGGGAAGCATATTAAAAAATTAGCATCTGTTGTGGCCCGAGCGATAAACGTCGAATGACTATGCATAATTACATCCGCAATGCGTATATTAACAGCTTCAGCCATGAGCGAAAATTTAATCAAATGATATGGTGTTAATCCGATAGGATTAAGGGAGAGTGTTATCATAACATTGCACGTCTCCATGGTGAAGCAGAATAAGAGTCGTCTTGTCAAACCGGTCCCGTGAAAACAGGGAAAGAAACTACAAGGGCGATCTCATGAGGTCCATTTACCAGAGGCCCTGCCGCTGCAGTGACCGGAGTCTGTGTGTGTGTGAAGAACAGATAGCAAGACGCACTGAACTGTGTAAATCTCAGCTCTGATGGAGTAAAGCAGAATCTGAGGGAGGGAGTAGTAGGAGTGGAAGAAGAGAGGACAGAGGGCTGATAAGGGGGATAGAGGGTGAAGGACAGAGCGAGAGGAGTAGAAGAGCAGGTCAGTGTTTGGTTGTGTCCTGCTGTTTCCAGCACAATGCTATTACAGTCAGTCCTGCACCTGCCTTGCTCTCGCCCTTCCCCTTCGCTTCAATTTCTCTCTCTTCGCCTTTTCGGTGCCTCACGTCTCTCCCTCCAGATTTTTTTCTCTTCCCGCTGCTTCTGCCTCTCTTTCTTATTTTATCTTTTTTTTTTTTTTGGAGCCTGTCTCCGGTATGAAGTGAGTTTGTTTACAATGTTGACAGTGCTAACAGCAGACTGAGGGCTAAAGGTCAGAATCACACACATACTTTCTACACATCCTTTCATCTTTCTTCTCCACTGTTTCCCTTACTCTTCTGTAGCAGATCTGATGAATTTTTCTAGTCCATTTGCAAAAAAAGTATTGCGGTTGTACCATGGTACAATGATACTCTCAGATGGTAAGACTAAGGGCTTTCAGTAGGAATGCACAATATATTGGGTACAACATCAGAATCTTTTTTAATATTATTATCACTAATATGGACAATAATTATAGGTTAAAATGTGTAATTTTTTTGTAGTATAGATTAGATAACATGAACAATAGAATAACATGAATATGTAAATAAGAACATTAACCAGAATTGACAGTGTTTTCATAAACATGTATCCTGAAAAGAGGTTGCAAGGAAACACTTAACGCTTAGTACAATTAACCATATAATCATGCACTTGGGATAGTAAAATAAATATTTTAACCTCATTTTGAAAATTGTACATCCATATACATGTAAATTAAATGAAATATGAGTTAGGGTTAGAAATCCAACATAAAGAAAATACTCGGCAACACTATTTTACGGTTACACTTATTAGTTGCTTATTAGCATGCATATTACTAGAATATTAGCCATTTATCAGTGCTAAAGCACATATTAATGTCTTTTTCAATTAATTAATCTCTTATCCTACCCAATACCTACATTTACCTACCTTACTAACTATTAATATGCAGCAAATTAAGAATTTATTAAGTAATAGTTAATAGTAACAAGTAACAAGTGATAACTATTCTCAAGTGCTACCAAAAAAAAAAAGATTTATAAAATGTTGGTTATTGTTCAGTAACATAACACAATTTTCATATCAGCTTATATAAAAACTTAAACAATGTAATATACAGTATAAGCTACTTAAAGGAGCCGTATGTAAGAAATATATTGTAATAATCATAAAATGTCTCTGTTATGTTCAACAGGCATTAAGAAAACATGTTAATT
>JAUCNO010000236.1:20506920-20532686 GCA_032353835.1 Enteromius viviparus | reverse complement strand
TCACTGCTAACATTAGGCGAGTATAGGCTGTTTCTCTGACAATCTGAGACAGTAGCCTAACGTTACCATGGTAAAATTATTTGTTCTTCGCGTATATTTTGGCAACCTCTAGTCAACGGAGAGGGGGAGGGGGAGACACCGAAAGTGTCCGTATTTTGAAAGTGATTGCAGTACCAGTTTTGGCCATTTCTTACATACGGCTCCTTTAAAGAATACAAAAGAATTAGTATGGTACCTCTCATTCAAAAACAAAACATGGTGCATGTTTTTTGCTATTGTTCTTGCCATTCTCCTTTCCCGAGTGATTTTTTTTAATCAGTGTATTTCAGTGTTTGGAGGGGATTTCTGTATGATTATGGCTGGGTTTAGACTGGCGGGACAAAACATGACATACCATCATCACCCGGGACTGTCTGTACAGGTTATCAGTGTCTCAAAGCAAAAACACAGCGCTAAGCCTCTAGTATGAAACCACTCTTCCATTTTATCCCTCTATTTGCTTGCTCTCTTTCACTACCATACCAGGCCCTCTGTTTCAGTCTCTCTCTCTTTCCTATTAGGGCGGATTAGCTTTATAATGCTTGAATGACCATGAGTAAGTGGAGGGTAACGAGTCACAGTCTTACAAACGCGTCTCTAGCTCTATAACACCGGGCATCGACTGTGTAAACAAGTCAGAGAGTATGACAGAAGGATCGATGCAGCTCATGGCCGGCTAATCCATCTTATCCCCGTTAGCGCAGTGCATTCCACCTTTAATGATTGCACTTCTTCTCTCCTGTGCAATTACTGCACATCTTTCCTCATCTTTCTACTGTACATTCTGTCTTTCTTCACATCCTGTATGAGTCAAGTTGTCAAGGTCTTGTAAACCACTTTGATTGATTAAAACAAAGGGTCACCTAGCGCAGAGGACGCTGAAACACACAACCTCACACACAGACACAGAAGGGTACTTGCAGACCTTAAAATTCATTTCAGCAGTAAATTCAATTTGTTGTGAACTGAACTTAATTACGCTAAATATTAGCAGGAGGGCATGTGAACGGCGCGGAGCAGAAACTTGGAGAGTTTCAAAGTAATAATGACTGTCTGACAGCTCCTAATGTTGTAAATTAGATAACAACTTACTAAAACAATACATAAACTGACACAGAATATGAGTATGAGTTAATATTTTAATTGGAATATGTAAAAAAAACTACATGTGAAGAACTGCAACAGGTAGATTTATTGTGTAGCTACTTTTAAATATAAAAATATGATGGTATGAAACATTTTACTGCAGAATGTTGCAACTGACTTACAATAAAGCATTTTAGACTGCCACCTAATAAATGTAGATGTCTGTTGTCTCTCACTCTAAAATAATTTTGAAACCTCTCCATCACAAGCGCAAGCACTTTAACAGCCTATAATGGAATTGCACATCAGCAAAAACTCACTACAGGTTAGACTGTGTTAATGGAGCCGTTTCATCGCTATAATAATGCATCTCTCTCACAAATGTAAGGAAATTGCACAATGATTTTAGATAATACGTCTGGTGCCTGTGATATTTATTAAAAACTAAAAAAACATCCTGAAAAACAATGCAAAGCGAGAGGGAAAGAGAAAATGGAAAACCTGGAGCGGCGTTAAAGTGAACTGATTACAGAATGCTTTTAGTGTTGGGAAGGGAATTTGTCGAATTATTCAACTGGTGTACCCTTATTAACGACCTAACACAAAAATGACTTTGGGTTTCTGTCAGTGTTGAGCGCTAGAAAGACCTTTCGTTTTAACATCTTGCCTAATCTGTAACACACACACGAGATAACGAACTCACATGTGATAGATACAAACATGTGATTTTTGCATTATCTGCACTAGGACGTGTGTTTGTCATGCGTTCAGTACCTGTATCAGTTCTGTGCTCTGCGTCATGCAAGCAACAGCATTCCACAAACTACATACGTAAATATATACGGTAGATGTATAAATTCCATTGAAATCTATGTTAACGGGTGGGACACAGATAAACAGATAGCACAGATGAGTGCAGACACATGAGTAGCGATTCCCCAATGTATCTGTGTGGAACATTCAAAGCTAATCTGTCTAATTATGAGACACCTGGCATCTACTGTATCTGTCTGTTAACACGCACACACTCGACCAACACGTTCACTTGCCCTTTCCATCCGAGTCACGAACAGAGTTCAGCTATGTCGACACATACATGAGGAATCAGAAAAAATAAATGCTTCCCCTTTTTAATCCGCTGGGAAAAGGCCTAAAATTTGAAGGGCGGGGAGGACAACAATGGAATGTCAACAAGGTTACAAGCAGGGGGTAATTGTCTTTGTGGGATGGTCAATAAGGGGACAGAGATAGATGGGCGAGGGTGTGTCCCCTTTGAGAAGGGAAGGGGACTGAGGGTCTAGGGTGGGGTCAGGTCACAGGCAGGTCTGTCTTCATTGATTGCTTTAGATTCAATCTGACACTGCTGGAGGTTATAAAGCAGAGTTCAGAATGAAGACATTACAGAAAAGACAAATAATGTGCCACGCCACATGACTGATCTATTACCAAAACCTGAACCGAGAAACCATAGACTGCTACAAGAATCAAGAAAATTGGAAAAAAGTAGTGATATATATATATATGTATTTTCATACATTTAAACATCATTTTAACAAACATAATACTTTTAAAAAATAAACTTTTTTTTTTGTGATACCTTATACTGTTTCACTTTGAAATATAAACAATGTTTGATATCGTAGTTAAAATAAGTAACATATTAAACATGGGACAAAGTATTCAGTGATCTATAAAATCTGTGAGTGATAAAAATTAAAGATGGAACCGTTAATGAATAGTAAAAAACAATCTGGCTAAAATATGTGGCTGCAGGACTCCACATGAAGTCAAACACATCTCCACAGCCTGTGCACACCCATAATGAGCTCTGACCCTAACACTTGTGTGTTTATTTCTTATTTATTTTGGCTAAATATGATTTCCGCTAGTAGTCCTCTCCGTTCCATGGAATTCCGAAGAAATCAGCTGTGAAACACCTACGTCTTAGCAAATAGTAAAAGCATTGTAAAAGTTTGAGCACAGCTCAACCTGGGCGAGCTGCGGTACAGATTGGGATCTGCATTGTGAAGTGCTGAATCGCCCTTATCTGCATTTCAGACATAACACGTCTCAACCTGCAGGAGCCAGGAACTAGAGAGATGAGAGATAGAATGGAGGAGGGGGGAGTGAAGAGTGTCAGGGATAGAGCGATATAATTAATGAGAAGAGCCAGAAAAGTCTGTAAACACAAAAATGGAGATGAAAATGAAGTGTCAGTTCACACACACAAATAGTGAGGGGAGGTGGAATAAAACATCCTGCTGAAGACCACACATGGAATCCATGACACCATCCCAGACTGAGATAATCACACACACGCACTCTCTCCTAGCTGTTTAAAATCCGTCACTCAACGTCGGATGTGGAGACAGGGGTTCCTTAAGGCTGTGAAGGGGATATGAGGATCGGATGTGCGCATTATTGCATCTTTCTCTTTTTATGATCATAGAAGGAGGTTCCTCAGATTCTGGGCTGTGCTTGTTGCTCACGCCATCTTCCAGTCCTGCTGTTGTCAGTAAACACAACTTCATCTCCGTTTTTGATTCCAGATCTGATTCAGACATTCCACTACCTGCTGAAACCAAGAAAATGCCTGGATTTTCCCTGTGACTTAGCATTGAAAACATAAAAGCACACCATGGAAAATTGGCTCTCATGTCAAATTTGTAAAAAAGTACGAATGTACAATAATTTGATGGTAGCAAGCTGCGATTGACCAATCAAATTTGACATGGTCTTTACAATGCCATGCACTATATGAAGGTCCTAGATCATGTAATTTCACAACTGTTATATGAAGTTTTGTCTTTTGAAGTTTTGAAGTCACAACTGTGTGTTGAGAAACAACAAATCGGTCAATTGGATGCACTGAAATGTTAAATATGGCACTACCCTAAGGTCTATTCCATGTCACAAGTGTGGAATGTAATAATAAAATGTACATGTCTTGTTTGCTCATACCAAAGACAATGACAGACAAGGGCAGAACAATAATCGGATGTCTGATTTTCAAGGTTAGCTAATTTACACTGCTTCAAAGACACCAACACAAAAACAGATACAATACAGCTCGTCGCACCGATAGAACTGATGATACTGCATGCGCCCGCAAAACATACTTATAAACACAGGCATGAATAGGACTGGGAGGGAGAAACAGACAGGGAGTCTATGGTCTGCTGAGAAGCAGATAAGTATAAAGACAAAAAGTGCTGAGAGATCAAAGACATGAAGGAAGAACCCGCATTGCATGATTAAAAAAAATATGATGTTTATCATTAGGGCAGCAGGTGACAAATTATCGCTTTATTCACAATTCCAGTTGGACAGGGAGAGAGGAAGTGAAAGAGAGCAAGAGAGGGAGGATTTTCACATTTTGGTGGTCTGACTTCAGGAAATTAAGCTTAAACCCCTCCCCAGTGGAAATCAAAGACCAAAGGTTGGGGAGGTATTAAAATAATGCAGCATAAAAGAAAATCTGGTTGGGACTAAAAATCGTTCTTGTAAGCTAAATTGAATTGCATGTCATGAATACATTTACCACACAGCTGACTCATGAAGTTCATCTTGAAAGTTATTGAGTTGGAAAAATGTAAGACCCCAAACCACGCTTTAAATGAATATCAATGTAAATATGCAGACAGTAAAAGCGTAAAAAGACAAAACAAGTCGTTTTTATGTTTGGGGGAAGCCATCCGAAACGTAGGCCCTCCAACCCCCAAAGCAAACCCCCTTGAAAGTCATTTTGTAATGAACTCATTTTAAAACTATGGCTTCTAGCGACTGTGGAAGAGAGATCTAATAGTAAAAGAAAAACAATGAGGAGAAAAGCTATGAAAAAAATGGATGAAATTGAACACAGACCGCTCTGCTTCAGCTGTTCTGGCGGGATGGACAGAACCTCGGGCATGTGGAGATAAGAGGAGGGATAGTCGGAGAGAGCCGTAGTGAAGAGCAGTGAGCTGGAACCTTGAGTGAAAGGAAGCGATAAGAACAGAGGCTACTGCTGCCTCCTCTGTGTCCCATTATGTCTTTTGTAATTCAAACACGCAAAATCAGATTGCTGAAGTAGCTAAACAGTTGCGCCGCATTCGCTTGCAGTATTTCAATTCGTGTGCCGTGTTGATTTGCATAATTCCGAACGGTGCTACTACGAAGCAGACAGCGCATGCAAATAAACAACACTATCAGTCGGCACAAATTCTTCTTAGCTAAAATAATTTCCAGGAATGGAGAAGCTTCCACACAATAACATTTCAAAAGGAAAAGACATCCGACGCAGAGCTCAGATATGAGAAGAATTTGAAAAACATGATAAAAACAAACATTTAAGGAACGTAATGTAATCTCTTTCTTCGGTCCTGTGACTGGCTGGTGAGGCAGGTTATACGCACACCTCCGTCATGTCACAGTTTATCTGCTACACATCACACAAACACAGACTGTCGTGGTGAATGAAACTGTATCACTGCGTGGCAGAAGAAAAGGGAAGTTTTAGATATGGAAACTAGCTCTTCTATGCTTTATTAGACCTGTCAATAAATCCCTGAAGAGCTACTATGGCACGATCTGTAATATTTGTGAATATTACAGGTAAAGCTAGCTGGCTATTAAAGTAACTGATCGCTGCAGTGTGAGGTCGTGAACTTAAAGGTACTCGCACAACGAATCAGAAATTCTCATCAGACATTTTTTCACTCTCAGGTTTGATTTTCTGAATTTTCACATTAGTAGCAAACATTTTGATAGAAAAGGTTGACAAAAATTTAAAGAAACTTTCAAAACTTTCTTCTGGTGGTCAACAAATAACTAGCTTGGACCAACTGTGTACTATGTTCCAAAACAAAGCTGACATCATAGGCTTGTTCCCATCTTAAAGAACACACCTGGAGAAGATTGCACGGCCCCAGGCTGTGTCCTGACTCTTGGGTAAAGCGCGGATTTTAGTATGTTTGCTGAAGGAGTGGGGGTTTTACGAGGCTGGAGAGGGGAGAAGACAGGGTCCGTGTCCAGGCAGGTATGAAGAAGTGAGACCAGAGTGATCGAAGAAAAGAAAGAGAGTAAAAAACACAGCCATCTGTCACCTCTAAAACAGGGGGTGCAGAGGGTGAGAAGGGGGCAGGGTGTTGGGGTAGTTTCTGCCTGTCTGTCACTCAATCTGCACGCTCTAGATTTTTCCATGTGCAATCCGCTCCATTCTTTATCAATGAATGACACGGCAGGGGCTTGAGGAGTCATGCCTTTAAAACGTGTTTCCATTTGAATGTGTGTGTGTGTGTGTTTGTAGACAGGGGCTCATGGTTACTGCCCCAGAGCAGTTTCATCCTGTTTTCATGACTTCATTGTTTAGTTGTGTGTTTGATGTCAGGCTTGAGCTCCACTCCGTATAAACCAACACAAGATGACAACTCTACCGTAACACATAGCACCGTGTGTGTAGGGAGTTTGTTTGACTGAAACGATGGTCCGAGCAAATAAGAGAAGTGGAACGAAAGAGACGAGGGACAGAAAGAGAGGCAGACTGCAGCCAGACATGCCAGTGAGTTTGTGTAAGCTGATCTTTGCAGCCGTGAGTGTCCAGCTGTCTCTCTCCCTCTCGGTCACTTCATCCAGAGCTCAACACAACACTTTAAACTATGAATCACAGATAGATGGAAAGATCAAGACTGCAATAAGCAAATGGTAAAAAGCACACAATCTTGCTTGTTCATTAATAAGTGCGTTTCTGATGCAATCTGACATAAAAAAAAGCATGCATCAGTATTTTCCAGAATTGTAACAATATTCAGTATGTACAGATATTTATGCTTTATTTAAAAATAGATGATTTTCAGCTTTAAATTAAACCTTAAAACTGAGTTTTGATTTCAAATGTGTCATACATTTTTACTAAGAGCTATGGTAAGGAAAGATATGGGACACCCACAAATGTTACATGGAACCTCAACCCATTTGCACAGCACATACAGGAAGCAGATGGAGAGATGGGTGGGGATTCAAGGAGGGGTAAGGGCAGATCATGGGGTAGAGGAGGTTGACTTTGACATTGATTACACCACCTTGTGTGTTGGAAGGGGTGTGTAATAGTTGATGCCAGGACATGTTGCTGGTTGATGCCACCTGGCCATATAGCAGAGATGGCATGGCTGACATTGGTTGGCAATGCAGCCCTCACCATGGAAGCACCAACAGGCAACCCCCGCCTTCCCCGCCTGCTCTCGTCCTCCCTTTCTCACACACAGATCCATGGCAGATCCGATCACCAGCTGGTACTGCTATCGTTTTGCTGGGACCTCCCAGACATTCCACTTCCTATTTTTAAATGCAGTTATATCCAAATTCCTCTCTGGAATAAAAAAAATGCCATTTTCTCAAGCTCCTGTTTGATAGAAGGGCATCCCACACACACATTTCCAATGTCAACACACACAGTACACTGCAGTATTAGTTCTGTCAGTAAGTAACGCATTCCTGACACTCATACACAGTAAACACATAAATGTAAAAGGACAGTTCCCTCCAAAACGATGCCTCTGTTATCATTTACTCACCCACGTATCATTCCAAACCTGTGACTTTTTCTACTGAGGAACACAAAAAACACTTAAATACTTTCCAAGCAGTGACAGTATGTAGCAAATGGAGTTCTCGAAAAGGATTGTGCATTCATCATAAGAGTGGTCCATGCGATTTATCCACTACATCAAAAGTCGTCTGATGGCTTTATATGAGAAACAGACCAAAACTGATGTTAACTCAACTGGATCACTGTTTCTGTGATTAGTACAGCATGGCTTCAGTCACATGGGCCACTTGCATGATACTTTTTATAGCTTTTGTGTCCTTTTTGAAGCTTGAAAGCTTTCGTTTTTTATTCACCGTACAGTAAGGGGATAGTAAAAGTACAGCCTTGTCCTTCACAGTCTGTCATACAGGTTTGGAACAACATGACGGTCATTAAATAATGACAGAATGTGCTTTTTTAGTTAAACCATCCCTTTAAGTATAGGAAATTAATGTGGCCATTGAATCCTATCCTCAGTTCAAAACAATTTGTCCTTCTCCTTCTGCAACATGTTCCCTTTCTGTACCTCAATCTGTCCCACTCCATCTCTCCATTCTTCCCTCATTTATCCCCAATCCTGCCCCTCTGTCCTTCTTTTTTTCTTTCTGTCACTCCCCCTCCTCTCTGGACTCGTTCTCTCGCTGTGTCTAATCACTCAGCATTAATACCTGCATTCCAGCAGCCCCAGGAATGTCTTAACAATGTAGCCTTGTCCTTTAACTGCTGCACAGGTACAAGGGCGTGTGTGGCCACATGTAGACAGAAAGTGAGATGCCCTGGACCCAACATAACCAAATTAAAATAAATAAATAATAATACAATTCAAAATTTGAAACAGGTTTCATCGTCACCAAGGCTGCATTCGTTTGATCAAAAATACATTAAAAACAGGAATACTAACTTAAAATCATTGTTTTCTATTTTAATATAGTTTTAAAATGTACTTATTGTTGAAAAATAAGTAAGGTATGTTTTGAATCATGGCAACTAGTTTGAGAGGGTTTCAGCTGGTTTAAGTTGGTCCTGAGCTGGACCAACACCATGACCAGCTTAAACCACCTAAGAACCAGCCACCTTGCTTCAAAAACATGTCTATCAATATTCTAAAATCAAATATTCCAAAAAAAAAATCTGACCCTATACTTGAACTGAAGAGTAAGATGTGACAATTGTTAACTATTTACTATGACTTTTCCCTCAATAAATTCTTTATTTGCTGTTTAATAGTTAGTAAGGTAGTTGTTAAGATTAGATATTGGGTAGGATTAGATATCTAGAATAATGTCATGCAGAATGAGGCATTAATATGTGCTTATAGCATTAATAAATGGCTAATATTCTAGTAATATGCATGTTAATAAGCAACTAATAGCTGTAACCATAAAATAAAGTTTTAATTGATTATCATCAGATCATAACTGTATGATGAGCTGTATTTGAGTATCACTTCTTTGGATTTTATTCTCTGTGTTCTAATTAAACTGACTTGTATGTATGGCTTTCACTAATTGTACTGTATGACATCACTGTCTATAGAGTATAGTGACTGAGCAGCTAAAAAGAGGGAAAAATGGAGAAAAGAGAGAAGGAAAGGGGCTTCCCCAAAAGAAATAGAGAGACGCTAACAAAGCGAGTGAGAATGAATGAAGGACAAAGGAAAGGGCAGAGCAGTGTGAGAAAGTTGCCTTCAGCCCACTGAGGTACAGTATCACACTCCCAAACCAACAACACAAGCATTTCAAAGAGACAGAAAGGGAGGGAGGGAAGAATCTCCAGATCCACCATCTGATCCAGGATGGACGATTTTAATGAACATGTGTCCTCTGTTCTCACTCGGTCGGCCCTCCCCACCGTCCCAGTCAATATGCGTCCACACACCCACTCCTACTCCCACTCCCACTGTTAATTGACTAGGGAATTCCACGTGCCCGTCGCCATGGTTACTTGGCAATGATCGAAGGGGTTAGACTGACCGCTGTCCCAAAAATATTCAGCCGAGGTGGGGAGTGACAGCCGCCGGTGTCAGCGGGCGTTCCACACCCCATACGGAACACAAGGAGGACCAAAAGCACCAACAACACCAACAAAGTCCCTCAAACATATGCCCAACAGATTCTATCTTCCAGAGCATGACGACTTTTTCCCAAAATAACAGTCTAATTAAGTCTGTCTTAAAGAGTTAAAGCCCTGTGTGTCTTAGCGCAGAACCATTTCATGAGCTTCTGGGTTTTTAACGAACTTAACTAATCCATTGTAAGCCAAATGCCACCGTTGTCTGCATAATTGTGTTTTAAGAGATTCTGGACTCTGTGAGGAATAGACAGCAAACAAAGAATTACTGGCCCCCATGAAAGCTTAATTTGATCGCACAAAGCCCATTTCCTTTGATAATACATAACAAGATTTTCATTTGCGCTACATTTTAGTTCTTCAAACTCAATAAACCGGTATATTATGATCTTCTGAGATCCTAGCGCTGGTAAAAATATCCCTCCCATCGGAGCTGAAGCATAATGTGAATGTTACAAACTTCATCTGTGTTCACGAAAATCACATCCAAGACTGATTACTGGCCATTAATAAGATTTCATTTTAGAGAAAACGGATGGCTACAACCTTTAAGAAATGACAAGGAACGAAACCTGAAACTCAGTAGGAAGTGTAGCCATGCTAGCTGTCAGTCAGGCTAGTGCTGTACAGGGAAATCACTGATTGGTTGAGATTATGCAGGGGGGAACCAATGCCGGGGCCCCGCAGGCCTGAATATGATTATCAAGCTGAGTGTCAATCAGCAAGGCAACAGAATTAGAGTTGGCTCTGAGCTCCTTGGGGTCCATCACACCACCTTCCTGATTAGCTATCAGCCAGGGACACTCATTAACCACAAACGAAAGCAGAGCACTCGCTAATTTACAGAGACGAAGGGTTTCAATACAGAGGAAGGAGAGAGAATAAGAAGAATGACCCGAAATCATTTTCTTTGTCATGTTTTTCAGTGAAGATATAAACATCTTTAAAACCGGATAAATTATACAAGCAGCGTTGCATCAGATTGCATAAGACATGTCAAAGGATTTGAATAAAAATAACATCTAGTCTATTCCCTTTTTGCAAATAGTTAGTTTTTTTTAAGCAAAGACACTTAGAATGTTCAATGTTTAATAAATGATGTTCCTTTGAACACTGGCATTAATAATAAGAAATGTTGTCTGACCACCAAATCAGCATGTTGAAATAAAAAGGATCATGTGACACTGAAGACTGAAGTAGTGGCTGCTAAAAGTTCAGCTTTACCATCATAGAAATTAACTACATTGTTCAATACAAATTTGACCCCAGTGTTTGTGTGTGTGTGTGTGTGTGTGTGTGTGTGTGTGTGTCAGCTCTTATCTTATAATCTTGTTTTGATTATGTTTACATATTTTCACTATAAAACAAGACCTATACTGTAAAGTATTTGTTAAATAACCACTTCTAGTGCCGGTCATATTCAAAGTCATGTTCACACAGGTTTTACAACATGCAGGACAGCAGAGTGTGTGTTGCAAAGACTGAGCAGGTTGTGGGGGTTGAGGTTGAGTAAAGCGAGAGACACTCTTCTCCCGCAGGTAATCACCTGAACATGTGTCTACTAAATGAAATGTGATCTGACACCCAATCTCAGCGTGTGACGGGGAAGCCCCAGTCTCAAATACTCAAACCTTCCCCAAATGTAAGTCACAAACACACAATACCTCTGGCTACTTAATGAGCAAATATTATAAATGTAGTTCTTTTACACATTTGAATTGCCGGAAACCACCTTGCTCCTCTGCAGCATCTTTCAGACATGGTCCGTCTATCATGAATCCATCTATGTGAGGAGATTCTAAATTCAGCAGAGGGCCTTGTGGTACTTCACGGGTCAAGCACTGTTAAAGCAACAATGCGGCTCGTCAAACAGTGACCATTTTCGTTGAAGAGGTTAACAATGCTTGGCTAACCATTAACCAGATTAAAGAACTGAAAAATACCATCTCAAGGAAAAAACGCGGCCTTCGTGTTAAAGGCACAAGCTGTGCAAATGGATTGTAAAGGAGATTGCTGATGATAAATCACAGCCGGAAACAAACACACACACACACACACACACACAACCTGAACATTTAGTTTCACCCACTGAACTATGATTCACCCCAATAATATTTAAACAGTGATACAGTGAAGATCAAACAAGAATCTTAATAAAAGCACTTTTTCACAGTTCTTGCACTCAACTATTCGTGTGTATATTTTCCAGGTAGAGCGAGTGCAAAGTAAGGGTCAGGATTACAAATAGTGTTTGTGTGTGTGTTTAATCTCCAGCGAGACCATGTCTTGAAGGGTCTCTCGAGTGCGGGACAGTGAATAGCTCAGCCCGGGGGTGCGCTCGACTAACCAAACAGCCGTAAGCTGAGGGCTATAAAGGCTTTTCTCTCCCTTGCGTCAGTACACTGTTCTCCAGGGAATGTTTGCCAGCTGATAGCATGAGGACAATGGGCATAGTCTGTGTGAGGAAAGGGATGTTTGAAGAGCTCTTAAACAAGCACTGTTTCAACATGACTGTGTTTTCGGGCACGACTGAGATAGGATGCAAAAGACAGAAACCAAAAACTAGAAAACAGCCTATTATATGATTAGACCTGGACGATACATTTAATGTTAATTATGTATTTTTTATCAGTATATTATCAAATATATATC
This sequence comes from Enteromius viviparus, assembly GCA_032353835.1. Classification (NCBI taxonomy): domain Eukaryota; kingdom Metazoa; phylum Chordata; class Actinopteri; order Cypriniformes; family Cyprinidae; genus Enteromius; species Enteromius viviparus. Next base: position 20,520,274 of record JAUCNO010000236.1, on the reverse strand, counting down.
AAACTGTTGTTATTCTTTGGCCATTGTGTTACCTAAAGTTTCAAAAAGTCTCACAACTCATGACTTTAGACTCTCATTCAGACTTGACATTAATAAGTGTGATTGAATCAGCTCTGATAAGCTGGCCTTTTTATATTTAATTTATATTGACATAATTTATAGTCCATTTATATTCATAAATAACATTTTCTTAAAAGCATGTTTTTGCATTTATACACATATAAACAATCCACAAAACCTTTATTTCGGATGCGATTAATCATAATTAATCCCTTGACAGCGCTGATTTTAATAAATACATATTTTAAGGTAAATATGTGAAAATAGAGGAAAATTTATTGTAAATAAATATATTTACACGTGGATTTTTAAGCATTTTTTTATTGTCCAGCCTAAATCACATCACCTATGACAGAGAACAAGCTATGTAAGTGCGTCAAGATGAAGTATTTCTTGTAAGCTAAATCCCCAAACACTGCTAGGATAAACAAATCAATTCAGAACAACTAATGTCCATCTCAAAATCGATACGGGTATAATAGAGCTAAGAGAGATGCGGCAATGTACTACAAGATGGACGATAGTGTAGCACGACCTAAGTTCCCTGCTAAAAAGCGATATTTTCCCCAAAAGGAAACCCATCAGCCCTGAATCCATTAGGAATGCCTGAGAGAGGCCTCAGGATTTGCGTCGGCCAATCACCCTGCCGATCTCCACAGCTAAATGGATCAGCCGCTCTTAACCTCGTCTCCCCAAAGAGCCTCCGATGTGCCTATTCTTCAAAGCACTATAGCCCAACACACAGATGCAGCTTTTCACTGTGCCTCATATCCTTCTGCTTCCCACTTTAGTATCAGACCACTTCAACATCCTTTACAGAAAACAGCCATAACGCACACACAAAATATCTTCCACATACTCGGTTTCCTGTATGCCACTAATAACAGCCTTGAAGCTGCAGCCTTGGTGAAATCAAAGGGCAGCAGGCTACCGGGCTTCCTCTATCTCTGTTTCTCCCTAGCCCGGATACTTTGTAGTGTGGGCAGAGTGTTTGAACGCTGAAGGACTGGGCAGGGCCCAGATTTCATGAAAGATGGGAGGATTGGTGGGGGGGCTTGAGTGCAGACGGAAGGGAGGAGTGATAGAGGCATGCTGCATTCTTTTTTGAAGAAATGACTCTATCAGTAGTGCTGGTTATAAATTCTGAGTGAAAGAGCTCAGTGGGTCTGCATGAATAAATTCTTTCCTGCCAGCACAGAATCTATAGACACAATGTCTGTCTTCCCAGTCAACGTCTCAGTTATCTATGCCGGAGCACGTACAATACTAACCGTAAATCAACCAAAACATCAATGGTCACCCACTGATCACAAACAGCACTGAACAGCACTGCCATTAATGAAAACAAAGAGAGAGACTAACAAACTCAGAAGCAACACAGACAGAGCTAATCCACAGCATTAAAACTCTGTGTGTGTGTTTTGTCTGAGTGTGCAACATCTGCAGCAGCACCTGAACTGCTGTGGCTCAGATCAGTCAATACGTTTACGTGTATACTTCAAAAGTTTCATTTCAGCAGGATCAAAACAATCGTTTGTTTTTCTGAAAACTTAGCCTGACCGAAATCTTGCCAAAAATGACAATTCTGTTATCGTTTGCCCATGTCTTTTTTTTTTTTTCTGCAGAACACAAAAGATGATAAGCTGTTCCACGGAAAAAAAAAAGTGGCGAGAGGGAATGCTGACAGAATTTTTATTTTAATAGTTCTAACAGCAGACAGGACTATATTTATCCTAAAGCTTTTGATTTCGCATTAATAAACCTTTATAAAAACTTAATATAAACATTTCGATAAATGATAAAGCTTCTCAATGATTGCCAACAGCACTGTTAAAACTTGTCAAACACAAAGCTGAAGTGTCTCCTTAAAGCTGACTTTCTCTAATCTTTCATAATGTTATCATCAGAACTTTTAACAATGTTTAATGATATTTACACATTAGAAATGTTTTTTAACACATTTATGATTTGGTGTCAATGAGAGGGTGCTTATTGTGCCTAGATTGGGTTATGGGTTAATTTAAAAAAAAAAATAATTAAAAAAGGTCAGGATAAACTGGCTTAGATGATATTATGTTGAAAAGACAGACTGCTTAGTATCTTTGTTTCTGAGCAAGCATGTGGTTGTTGCTGCTTTGTGCCAGAGCTGTGAGCAGCGAGCTTTCCTCAAACCGGCTGCCAAAAGAACTGCTGCCAATCCAAAAACAAGCTTTCATGATGGGTATCCAAATAATTAAAACGAGCCCAAACGCTTTAACTTATTATTAAAGGCGTTGAATTAATCATTCAGCTGTATTTCTATTAGAGTTTCTTATAAGCGATCTTCTTTATGATTTATATATGATATATATGAATATGCATACTTCTCTATTTTATACAGTAGCGTCCCCGAATTAACAGAATACATAAAACACTACCCAAACGACCTATTACTTCCAGCAAGATTCTGAAGTGCACATTCAGTGGACACTTTACCAACCCAAGAGGCCGCAGGAGAGGACTTGTAAAGAGCAATGAATAAAGAGACTGAAAAATCCACTTGCATTTTCTCTTAAAAAAACAAAAAATCCAATTGCAATTTTAAAAAAAAGCCACATGCTACAGTATCAGAGGTCTGTCAAACCACTAAAATGTGATCGACATGTAAAAAATGTTTTATGGTCTAGCAGCAAAGTGCCATATTGTGATCTTGGATTAAAACCAGTGTGTAGTGGTTGCGTGACTTGCTTTCACTGGCAGCCTGCATGTCCATCTGTGCCGAACTAAAGAGAGACAGAGAAATAGAGACGGGACTAAAAGAGAGAGAATCCGGGGGGTTGAAGAGTCAGGGGGGCGAGATGTAACCTGTCCCCTGCTGAATGCTTCTCATTCCAAGCAGTGACTCCCCCCCTCCTCACGAGCATGAATCACAAAGCTGATACGAGAGACTGGGGCCCACAGCAAGCGAGCCCAATCCTACACTTCACCGGCTCTTTCCACCACTACCATCATCACCAGCCAAATTAGCACCTTGGGTTTGCAACGCGTGGGCTTACACTGCACACACACACACACAGGTGTGCGTGACTAGATTCATGTGCAGGTGTGTGCGTGATGATATCTATAGGAGCCTTGAGCTCACAGAAGCCAACTCAGATTGGCTTTTATCTGCTGGCCCAGTACAAAGACCGGGTTTTAATTTGAAGCCTCCTAATTCCATAATAATTACTGCCGGCTGCGGGGGGTGATGTGTGAGTGTGCGAGCGCGCTTGCGTTTGATGCTGCTGTGGTTGGGGAGGTTCTGCTGAGGAGAAAATTTAAGCAAGGAAATGAGCAGGGGAAATAGACAAAGGAGGAAAGAGCGTTGTTTCTGCGAGGTTTCTTAAACTTAGCTGACAAGCTGTCTCGATGATTCTTTCCGCCACCTTCTGACGTCCCACCACGATCAAACGCTCAGAGTCGTGGAGGTACCTCCTAAGAATATGCAACTGAGGCTTGAAAATGCAAATAATATTGTGCAAATGTCATCTGGAAGGGTATTGCTTTGGAATCAGTTCTTGTGCTTACAGTAACAAGGTCAGGTGGCTCCAATATTGAGGCTGAACGGGAACCATTTTAAATGCTAATCACTGAGACTTCCATTATAAGGCAAATTATATGAAAGCTCTAACAGAGGCTGGCGTACCTCGGGGAGAGGTAGGCAACAAATTGAAATGAACGGGCAGAGTTCCAGCAGCTGTCATTTGGCAGTTAAACGCTAGAGATCAATTGAAATTTATGCCCAGAAAGAGGATAAAGTCATTAAAAGAGGTTTTCCTGTTGACGCACTTAAAGAAAAGAGGCTGGTGAGCTTGTGGAAGTGTTGCCGTTTTCAACCTTGCTAAGTTTGTGAAGTCACGGATCATGCGGTATCAGAGAAACTGCTAGAACAGTCCGGACATCAGATAGTTTGGCATCAAACTGAGGATCCCCTGATCAGCCCAATTAAAGCACATGCAAAAATGAGTCAAATCTTAATGACGTTCGAGTTAAAGAGAGAGGGGAAAAACAGCTACAGAAGAGAAGATCTCAGAGGACCTGCTTTCAGAGCAACAGCTGCATCACAGATCAGTGTATTAAACCCAAACGCAGCACCCTGGAGCATTGAGTGAGCTCATCAGAAGAAACGCTTCATCTGTCTGTTGCTCCACACGTATTTTCACACTGGACATGAGAAGAGCCTCAAACAACGGAAGAAAGGCAGGGCGCTGAGGGATAAGATAGGTAGGTAAAAAAAGACTGCAGATAGCCGCAGCATTGAAAGAAGGTGAGTACGCTGCAAGAGGCAGATACACAGTAGGGGAGGGGAGCGAGAGAGCCTTAAGAGCAGATAGAAAGATAAAACGCAAGTACCTCTGGGATGGGAAAGAATGTCTGCCTGGGAGGGTTATTTTTTAGAGAGAGCTTCTTTATTTGAGTGTTCTCACTTAAGGTCAGTCATGTTTAAGATAACAACAGACATACTTTCAGTGTTGACTCAAGTCAAATCACCAGACATAAAATGTAAAATTGGTGTTGAATTAAAATAAACTTATCTGCAATACAAACATGCGGCCATTTGAATTTAGCCTTCATACGTGATAATACGTGAGAAAGGTGGTAGTTGAAGAATGGGCGGAGTTAGGGGCGGGGCCACAGTTCCTTCGTGCAGAAAAATCATTGGTCATCGCCAAAAACACTTCAAAGCAGAACAAACTATCTTTACTGACGTGCAAAACTGCTACAGACTGAACCGCAGACAGTTAAAGACCAACGGAGCGGATTCATATATTCTCACAAAATATTAACAAGAGATATTATTTTTAATGAATAAATATTTTTTATGAATACACTTTCAATGAATAAATAGGCTACAAAAAACATATTGAACATTTAGGTATATATATATATTACAGAGGGACAGCCTGATTCGACTGTTTGTTGAAAAGTCTTGCATATACCCATATTTAACTGTGATATTTGTATTGAAGGCTACATAATTCTGTAGCATACAGGGTAGTTTATCTACACAAGAAATGTATATATTTTTTATGAATTGTTATAAGCGCAAAAATTGTTGAACGTTATAGATTAAATATTGTGAACCCAACTGTAAACCTCAGATAATGAGTAAACTAGAATTTAAAAATTCATTTTACGCCATTATCTCGTGTTGATCAAAATGTAAAAATATAGTAATACGTATGAGATCATGCCGTTAGCCTACGTTTCAATATCACAGACTCATACAGGCATGAAATTAATCTAGATTCTCCGCAGCTGCACACTTGAACTCGGATGAAAGTACGCGCGTCTGCCCGGCGATATAGCCGCTCTAAAGTGCAGCGGAGAAGCACTGTGTCCCTCCCCTCCTCAAACACCAAAACCAGCGCGGCTTGTTAACCCTTGAACCATTCCCTGACTTAACATAAACCCCCCCAAAGACGCCAACAGCCACAAAACCACTATTTATTTTAAGTGTTTAAAATGTCTTCTGCGCAACGACTCGTAAGTCCCCAAAGTTGCTTTCGACACTTGCGCTCCTTTATCCTCCATACAGGTTCCAAGGTAACAGGTTGTTCCAAGAACCAACAAAAAGTAACCTATTCTTAATTTACTCCATGTTAAAACATGCCATTACGTTTATGCTCACAAAAACCTTGTGGTTAACAGAAAACAAAAACAACTTAGGCGTTTAACTATTTAGTAAAATCTCTATTCTATAAGCACAGTAATTACTTACCATGCAGCCCTAGAGCAAGCAAGGTGCAGCAAATCCTGAACCGTCGCAACATCACGCTCTCCATAGTTGCCTCTTAACTTGGCGGCTTTGTTTGGCGTCGCGTCGTTGTGTTTTTTGCAGCTTCTAGTCTCGGTACAGCTCCTTCACGCTCTGCTGTCGCGCTCACTCGCAGTAATGCAGTGCGCTCCCCCGTCCTTCTTGGCGCAAGAAATCTGATGCGGATGGCAGTGACTTGGCTGATATATTTGCACAAAAGGTGACCGTGCGCCCCTCCCCTCTCCTCTCCCCAAACGAGTAAAGTGCTGCTAGAGCGAACGCGAGACAAGAGCTTTTTACAGGTTATTGCTAATTATTAAAAAGCATGGTGCACTGAGTAGTGCTTCGATTTAATTTTGAAGGCACTTCATTAATCCCATTTTTGGTATCACATCTAATACTGTATTAACTCACTCTTGTATAAATCAAGTTGTTAAACATGAAACACAGCCTACTGTAAAAGTTGAAAATACAGTTTTTTATGATTTACAAGGAGGCACTAATGCGGTTTTAATTCTTTCACTGGTTTGAATCATTCATTTATGTGTCCCTTTGGTAATAATAGTCTTTCAGTTCACACTGGGTTTCAAACAGGCATTCCTGGGATAGCTGGAGCAAAACAGCTGCTTTACTTTTCTCAGGAAGAGTGTGGGGTTCACAAGAGAGAGAGAAAGAGAGAGTGCGTTATCGAACCCGATAAGAGGAGAGAGGCTTGGGAAATGGAATAGGGCAAAGTGATGAAAGAAGGGGAGAGAGAAGACAGGAGGGTGGAGCTTTTGTGTTGGATAGAGAGGATACGGTGTGATATATTCAGCTGTGTCATTACTGTAACATTGTGCTATTCTCAGGTCATGACAGCACAGCAATGCATTAAACTGCTCAGATCATAGCACCAGAAGTGAGTCCTTGTACACCAGACATCTCTGTATTCCAATGGCCAAAATCCAGTGCAAAGCAGGGTAAGTTAGGGAATAAAGGAGAAAGGGGTCAAATACCATCAGTTATTTGTTCAGTTACCATCTGAAAGGTCAGTACTGATATGGGGCTTTGCTCTGGGAAATTTCATAAAAATGAATGAATAAATAAAATCAACATTTTCCAGTAACAGTTACATCAGAGATAAGGTGGATTGACATGAACATACTGGTTGTTAAAGGAACAGTTCACCAGAAATGAAAAATATCATTTACTTTCAAGTTTGCATGTTATTTCTGTTTCAAAAACAAATATAGAAAATATATTTTCACACAGCTCCATAACAGTATAGTAGTTTGATTGTAGAAAGTTCACCACCTCCAAAAGGACAAAATCAGTAGAGGTTTTCTGACTACACTGTCTGTCCTCCAACGTAACAGATCCCATTTCCAAATATATAATAAAAATATATATTATAATAAAATATAAAAATAATTATATAAAATTATGTAATAATCAAAATGTCATAAAATAAATATCATCAATTTAAAAAAATATTATATATAAAATACTATATTGCTATTAAATAGTTAAATATACAGCTGAATAAAGATCAGAAAGATTGTGTAACTTTATTTCCTAAATAAACTCACAACACTCTAATTAATCAGCTAAACAAGGGACTGCTGTTATTATCACACTATACAACATTTCTATTACTATATTCATTTTTATTCTTAAGTGGTTGTCTCATACTTTTTCTGCCTCCTTCACCTCCTCTGGGAAAACTGGGCTGGACAAAATTCACTTTAAAGAGCAGTGTACAAGCCATACAACAGACTGAAACGTTATTCAGTAATCTCAAACCGATTTCATGTTATTGATGCTAAACACCATTGGTCCTCAATCACAACTTGCCAACTTTGAATTGAATAAGATTGAAATGAATAGATGATCAACATTCTGTCACATTTTACTCCCTCCCACTAATACACCCATGTTGCTGTAAAATTAACGATACGTTAAGATTCTATAAATCTCTTCTTTTTGTGTTCTTCTGGAAAGAAAAGAAATGACATGTTTGGAAAACCGTTTTAATTTTAATATCTGCTGTATGGCACAGGATTGTGAGGTGTCCAGTCTCAGCCCGGACGGGAGAACATACTAGTAACTGAAACCCGCTCTGTGACCTTTCCAAGGCCCAGACTTTGCTCTTTAAAAACATCAGAGCCTTATGTTGACCCAGAATGTTTCGGTGATTTAAAGTGTGATTTCCACCAAAAGTGTCATTTTCCTTGGGAACAATGCCATGAGAAGTACACAGAGACGTCGAAGGGATGTAATGATAAAATGATGAAAAGAGAGAAGAGGTTAGAAGAACTCTTTGATTCTTGTGTCAGGGTGTGACTAGCATGAGGCCTGAGGGAACGACGAGGATACAGAACAGAGGAGCGGAGAAGAGAGAAACAGAATGATAAATTGGGGCTTAAGGGAGAGGAAAGAGGACTGCACACCAGGCAAGTAAATCAGCAGAGAATGAGTAAAGACAGACCAAAGGGAGCATGGGCAGAGGAGATGTATTGAATGTAATATGCTTTTTTTATATTATTCCTACAATTATAGGTTGTTACGTGAACTGCTCTCACACGCTTTCTCTAGTCTGTATTTTCCTGCATCTTTCCAGGCAAGTTTTTGTTTACCCTCCAAATCAATTTTCTCTCATATAATATTCCTGCAATTTTGTTTTCTGGTAGAGCCGCTGAATACAGAGAACATGCTGGTACGGAAAATCTTGTTATTAGAGTTGGCTTTTTAAAATGTCTCTTTTTATAGACAACCCTGGTATGGGAGCAGGAAAAATAAACCTATTCAAAGTCTAAATGAACCAGTCATATAAAAAAAAAGCGGTGGGAAGAAAGGAAGACAACCCTCTTGGTCGCTGCACAATATTGTTAATATCAAAAATACACACTTGAGATCACGCGACCACCCTGTTGGGGTTTATTTTCAAATAATTTCAATTAAAAAAAAAGTGGAAAAAGTTCTTTATAATATACAAAACAGTCAGAATCACAACAGGATGCACACAGAAACATTATTACTGGTGAAGTCCACTGAGGTTATTTTAAATACAATCAAAATCATCAGATGATGTCATACGTGTTTGTATGAAATATGAGAGTGGTTATGAGGTGTGATATAAGAGAGGAAGTTTCAGTTACTTGGATGAACAACCTGACATCAATATAAGGAATTATGGCAATTAGACCATGCAACAACGTTTAAAAGAGGTTACCAGAACCACATTTATTTGTGTCATAAGTGTGAATGAGTATCCACACATAACACTGAAATAATAAATGTTCAATTTCCTGCACTGGATTTACTGTCATTATTGTGTAGGGGTGATACTGTACAAGGTTCCTGCAGTTGAGGGTTTAGTCAAGGACAGATCCTCGCTCCGCCCTACTTTCCAGGAATGACTGCCACCATAAACCCACATGCTACATGTATCCAGCCTTTAGATCGAGCCATAACACACTGCCATCATGGCGGCACAGTGTCGGGATCCGACCCAAAAAGTTTGCATATTTGTGCCAGTCATTTTGGTTTGGCACGTGGGCGGACGCGCTGACATTTCGGCTGCAGGGTTCATCCTCATGGGGGCATTCAATAGAACAATACAGCCTATCATTCCTTCTGCCCACAGACTGACTGAACATCTTTCTCTGCACATAGAGCTGATTATCATAAACTACAGACCACACAGATCAGAGCTCCGTGAGTGTGAACTGACCTCAACTCATGCCAGAGGTCAGAGAGCAACTGGGGAAGACGTGGAAGGCATTGATCCTCTCAGTAAACACAGCAGATTAAGACTTCATGATGGAAACTCAAGAACAGCCTCATTAAGCACAGTCAGTGTACAACAGGATTCATACGGCCCTGCACTCAAAGACATTTACGTTTACTATAAACTCAGATGACTCACTCAGAAAAGCTGTTTTAAATTCACCACCGGTGAAACAATACACAAAGCCTTTGTTTAATACTCAAATATGTTAGAGGGCTTATATTGGGCTATTGCATTATTTTATTTTGAGCTTAATTATTCATGATCCAGTGTATGCTTGTGTGTGTGATATATGACGATTAAGTCATTAATCGAATTTCAGGAGGAGCACTCACGAACGATAGCAGCTGCCACAAATCTCCTTATTACTGATAACCCCGCGAATCTCCTCTCCTCCACCTTAAATACTGCTCACTCCCTATCCTTTGCTCCTGCATTTTTTGTCTTCCTCCACCTCCCCTTCCGCCACCCGAGCCGAAGCCTCGCGAAGGGTCCCTCGTTTTGCCAAGTTCTCCACTTCCTCCGGGGGGGCACACGGGGCTGGGCTCCGGACAGTTCGCCAAACAAGCTATTTTATCTCAGAGGTAGTGGGAACTAGTGAAATTAATATACATGTACGTCACTTTTGTATTGTATTTCTGGACATATAAAGTTCTTTCAAAAACTATATAAGTATATAAATGAGTGCTGTCAAATTGATTAATTTCAGTAATCAATCATCCATTAATATGCTTTTATAAATACATGGGTGATTATATGCGCGTGTGTGTATATATATATAAAAAAATAGATACATACTCACTCCGAAATAAAGGTGCAAAAGGTGTAACTGAGGCGGTACTTTTTCAAAAAGTACGTTTGTACATAAAGGATCTATTTTGGTACCTAAAAGGTACATATTAGTACTTAAAGTGTACATATTTGAACCTAATAGGTACAAATGTGTACCTTTTGAAAAGAGACAGCTTTTGTACCTTTATTTCTGAGAGAGTATGATAAATATATTTCATGATTTACATGAATATAAACAGATATTACATATATTATTTAAATATATACTTGTGTATTTATATACAGTATACATATAATAATCAGATGCAAAGGTCTTTAAAACAGAGGTTACAAACTTTAAACATAGCAGTCAACTAAATCCCTTATGTAAAAACTGTACTGCAAACTTTAAAAACTTAGCACACATTAAACTCCATAAACAAAATCTATTCTCTCTGAGAAAAATATTGAAATATTCATACGCTGAAACAACATGCCTGGAGAATTTAAACCTTTATCCATTTATAGCACTGTCTGTTTCCACACACATACGCCTGCAACAAGCCTGAGGTCCATTTCAACACAGAGTCAGGAAAAAGTGTGTGTGTGTGTGTGTGTGTGTGTGTGTGCGTATGCTGTAGTACAGATGGGGGTGTTGGAGCTTAAGGCAAATTCTGCGAAAAATTCCTCAACTTACTTTAAACAGAAATAATAAAGGTTCCATGGAATGAATTAAGAGGTTATTATGGATAAACCAAGCATTACTTATGAAGCATATTAATGATGCAGCCGGTGTGTGCATCAAAAAGTCGCAAAGACTGATCTGCGGGCACATCAAAACATATTTACACCTACAGCACAGCTCAAGTTCTCACAATTGCCCACAAAGAATAAACCAAGAGCAACTCGTTTTTTTTATGACTCTGAGCTTAGATTTCTTGTCTCTAGAGTCAGATCATGGTGGTGTTATTCCACCTGTGCATCCATTAGCCTGTGCGTCTGTCTGTGTGTGTGTGTGTGTTAGCTGCCTTAAACAGGGGGCCCATCTGTGCGCAGTGAGGCCTGTTTCGGTGCCAAACCCCACTGATGTCACCTCCCCTGAGTGGCCTCCTCCTTTGAGAAGACCCCCAAACCAGCACACACACAAACTTCTGCTCTGTATCGACCCAAGCAGCATGCTAATCCTCGCCCATCGCTCTCTTTAGCCTACTTTTCTTCTCAAAATCTTATTTGCGTTCCCATTTCCTTAACTTAATCTGCTTCCTTGTTCCGCCTCCCCATTCTGTTTATCCTCATTTCTGCTTTCTCTGTCACCCTTTCTTTATCATTCCATCTCCATCCAGTTCGCTCTCACCCCCTATTACTCATGATGATGGTCATTATCTTATCAGCCGTTGATGACGGTGCATTCAGGGAAGAGAACCTATGACACACACTGGCATATATAAAGGTCTGAGATAGAGCGAAGAGAGAGAGAGAGCAAGAAATCCCAGCCTGCAGCAGTCAGAGCAACCGATCCCCCTTACCGCCATGATTTAGAACTCCGATCTCTGCTGCCAAGCTCCCAGCATGCCCGCTCATAAGGACCAGCGTTGCAGTGCAGCGGAATGTCCACGTGCTCCTTTAATCAACTTACCAGCTGATTCACTCCAGTCCACCGGCGGAAATAGATTGACTGGATTGCCGAGATCTGCAAAAAAACATGACATTATTCAGGTTAAAAGGAAACACTGTACTGTTTAAGAGCCAAAGACAGCGCAGTGCACGCTCACTGCAGTCATTTCTTGAAAAGATTTGGAACTTCATTTGGTGCTTAGGCACGGGAGCATAAATCAATAAGAATCATAATCAATATTCAGCATATGGTGAGGCGCAGCGTCCCGGGAGAGTGTGTGTGTGTGTGTGATTGTGAGTGTGTTGCTCAGGCTTGGTTGGCTTGAGCTGCTTCTGTCCCTTTGATCAAGCAAGCGGGTCTGTCAGCCCCCCTACAAGAGCTCACACTCATGCTCACTAAGTCTCTGTCTCTTTTTCTCTCTTAAACGCACACACACACACACTTCACATGCTTTAGTTGGATTTACAGTTAAGTATTAAAGGATGACGTAAGATGATGCATTATTAAAAACGTTTATGCACATTGTGGTAATACAACCACAATTCAAAGCTAAATCACAGTTGGGCTGTGCATTAGTTATTAATAATTTAACAATCGGTTATTCTGCTTATACTGCAGTTAGCACATAAACACTTCTTACACCATTTAGAAAACACAAAGTGTGTGTGTGAGAGAGAGAGAGGGTGCTTTCCATATAAATTTTAATTTATTTACTAATTTCTGTATTTTTCAGTTTATTCTATTTATTTGTGTGAAAATAACTGGAATTGAAAGTAAACAGCAAAATGTTTAAGATCTACTACTACATTCTTCTGAACACAAATGAAGATGTTTTTGATGAAATTAGAGCTTTCTGACCCTCCGTAGTCATCAACATAACTACCACGTTCAGGTACCAGACATCAGTGGTTTAAATAGAATTGTATAAAGCCACGAGAATATTTTTGGAGCGCAAAGAAAACCAAAAGTGCAATATTCAACAGCTCATCCCCTCCTTGTCAGCCTCTGCAGTGCATTCATGAGAGCACAAACATGGATTATTTGGTGGTAGTTGCATTGCAGAATCAGATTTCATCAAAAATATCTTACAGGTTTAAAACAACATGAGGGTGAATAATTAAAGACAATTTTCATTTTTAGGTGAACTATCCCTTTAAGCGTTCAACATATGACAATAGATAATCATAACAGGTTTAATGTGATGTTTTAATTAAAAACATGAGAAAGCTGTATGGATAAATCATTAACAAAGAGATAAATAACACATTTATAATGTAAATGTGATGATGTACAGTCGTGGCCAAAAGTTTTGAGAATGACACAAATATTAGTTTTTACAAAGTTTGCTGCTAAACTGCTTTTA
>JAUCNO010000236.1:20487580-20506820 GCA_032353835.1 Enteromius viviparus | reverse complement strand
TGGGCCAAATCCTGACTGATAGCAACCCATTCTTTCATAATCACTTCTTGGAGTTTGTCAGAATTAGTGGGTTTTTGGTTGTCCACCCAGCTTGAGGATTGACCACAAGTTCTCAATGGGATTAAGATTTGGGGAGTTTCCTGGCCATGGACCCTACATTTCAACGTTTTGGTCCTCAAGCAACTTAGTTATCACTTTTGCCTTATAGCACGGTGCTCAATAGTGAGCGTGCCGTGCATATATGCAAAGAACTGACTTCATACATCCAGATAAATAACCTTGGTCAAAAAATAAATAAATAAATAAATTTCTGTTAAGTGTCTAAATATTTTTGGGGGGCTCACTGTATATTTGCAGCTCTTTAACTCTATCCAGAGCATATACACATTTCAACACATCATTTCTTCACAACTACCAAACAACTTGACTCACACACTTACTCACATCCTCACCATCTCTCTGACGTCATCAACAATAGATCTACTATTCTGTCAAAGTGAACACTGCTCACCGCTTCCTGCTAGAATAATGCTGTTTGATGCTCTAAGGTTATGAGGAATCTGAGTCAGCATCTCTCACTTTTCCCGATAGAGATGACTTCACACTGCAGTCCACAAAATGAGAGCTACCACTGGCAGGAATAAAAGAGAAAGAGGGAAAATACAAGAACAATCGATCTGTTTATAAGTGGAAATAATAGATTGTCTCTGAGTGCTTTTTAAAAGCGTACAAACAGATACACCTTTTCTGTTTCTTTCCTCAGTTCTCATCCTTTCTTCCTTTTAGTCCTCCCATAATCCCTTGTGTTCCCTCCTCCTGTCTTTTTGCGTTTTTCCCCAAATTGGGCTGATCCATTCTTCATCAGCATGCAAAGCAGTTGGGTTCCAGCTGTGAACAAGGGATTGAAATGGAAATAAAGGAGAACAAACGAGCAGATTACTGTCCTCCTGCACACGTTTTGCCTCTTGGTTAGAGAAATTGGGGAGAAGGGTCAGAAGAAAAGGGGAATGAAAGAAAGGGAATTTAATTTGGGTCAGAACTGGACTACTTATGCTGGTACAATGCAGGGCACAACGCATGTAGAATAAAGGTCCCTAACGAGGGCGCTATTTGTTTACTTAAGATGCTAAGAGCACATTGGAAGAGGTTAAAGAATGAGGGGCAAAGAATGTTCAGAATGGTAATTTAAAGTTAATTGGAAGGTCTTGAAGTTGAATTAAAGCAAGTAAGGAACTAGTGGAGATGTTTTGGGTCTTTGTGAAATTATATTATCTGGTGCTCAGTGTTTGTCATTAATTTATCACAGAACTAATTAAAAACAATTGCTAAATGTAAAATAAAAAAACAAACATACTTGAACTAGGGACAAGATGACTAAATCATGCACCAAAATAATAAAACCTAAATTATATATATATATATATAAAAACTATGAGATTGCTAAAGTATAATATATATCAAAATTAATAAATAAAATGTATTAATTCAAATGTTATTAAAACAGAAACTTTTATAATTAAAATAAATAAAATTGCACATGTAATCAGGGTTACAAATTACAACCTATGACTTTAACTGTAATAAAACAAATATATTGTTTAGCCTGATCTACTTGAATAACTAAAATAAAAATAAAATAAAATAGAAATATAAAGGGCAATATAAAAATACATTAAAGTAAAAACTATAAAGTAACAAACTAAATTAGTGAAAAATGAAAATATTTACAAATATACAATAAATAAAAATATAATAATTTGAAGCATCTTCATGTTTTTTTGTCTGCAGTCAGTCAATGTGCATTGTGCAGCATACTTATGTTTTTAAACTTCATATAATTTCCATGACAAATGCAATAAAATTGCAACAATAATAGCTACAGATATTTCTAGACTAATCACTGATTTATTGCAACAACAGTGTCATGTCTAGCATGCTTTTCACTTAGGGGCTTTCCTCAAAATAAATTATTCATAAATGATTAATTAGACCAATTACCATTTACATAATATTTTAAATGATTGACATTCAATAATGATATGTAGTAAGTACAGGTCAATGTAAGTGCAGGTTATACTCATACCAAACACCCAAAGAAACTCATCCGGCTCCACAGTCAAGGCTGGAAATGACACAACGGGTCAACAAACAGAATAAAACATGCTATTGCATTAAAAAAAAGAAAAATTCAGACAGCAAGAGCTGAGTGGCAGTTATGCTTGCAGGTTGCAGGACACTTTAATGGGCAGAGTCTTTTTACCCACCCAACCATTACTCCCACAGGGCAAGGAATAGTAGCAAAGCATTGTTATTCATGAAATGCTGTGTGTGCTGTGCTACAGATTTAAAACACGAGCAGACACGAGCCACAGCTGGAACAGAAGCACCACGGTTGTGATGAAAAATGAAAAAGAGGGTCATTCATATATCAAAAGACAGAGAAGCACGACTCCCCATTACTGTAGAAGAGAAGAGCCTCGGGCAAACGCATAATGTAACACTAAATGTCTGTCTGTTACATCTGCGCAGCCCTAAAGCAGGTTCAGGCCTTTTATCTGCCTATACGCAGATGACAATCTGAATGGGACAAAGTGAGAAACAAAGTAATAATTTCTAACCCAGTTTGCTCTGGAGACCGCAAAAATTACTCAGGTACTTTAAATCCACATATTACAGTTCCTGTTCTGTAAATCATGCTTCCTAGTTAACTTGCAAAATGAAAGTGAGGTGCCTGCTATATTACAAGTTTTAAAGTCTCTTTGGTCCCTTTGAAAAGGCAACGATAGGGTATGCAACACAGCCTGGCATGCTAATGGATCTCAGAGCAATGACACAATGTCTCCTTTCTGGAACACCGTCCCAAAATTTCACTGTCCTGACTTTAACTGTAGCATTAGCATTCCATGTGAGCTCTCTCCTGAGCTTTCTCCTTCAAAAGCAAGGGGACAGCCAGTGTTCTGTATCCAGACAGTGGTCTCAATGTCCCGCTGTGGCTCTGCACTACCTGATAGACAAGCTCTAAGACTGAAAGATAAAAGATCTCAGACCTGGTTCATCTCTCTCTCTCTCTTTCTCTCTGGATCCACTCTTCCAGCACTGATGCAGCTCAACTGCATGAACATTGCTACCTAAAAATTGTAAGAAATAACTAGAAATAGAATGAGAAAAGGAATCAAGCACAGAATGTCATCAAAAATACCATCACTGATGGCGACCAGCTTTTATGGATGCTGGTGTTCCTTTCTGTACTCTTGACGTTCGTCAAAAGTTTGGTTTCTGCTTACATTGCATAGAAAGTTCAAAAGAACAGAATTTATGCATCACTGATGAATAAAAGTATTTATTTCTTTGAAAAAATCTTACTGACCACAAACTATCGAATGTTAGTCTTAAACCTTAATTAAACTGAATTTCCAAACAATATGATGGTAGTGATGAGTGAATGAATGATGTTTACAATTCTTAAAAATTGGTAACGACAAGTAATTTTTATTTTACTTACAGCTGTGAGCCCCCACAGCACTGTGGTCCTTTAAAAAAATAATTACACACAGTGGATAAGGAGGAATTTTAATATTCATGAAGAAATCTACCTGATTAATCAGTGAAACAGCAAGCATACCAGCAGGTATATTAAAATTAAAATAGAGGTACCACACTAAACAAAAATGGTGCTAATACCACTAAAAGTGGTACACCCTCTCATAGGGGAACTCATTTAAGTGCTACATCAGCTTTGTCAAATGGTGCTATGCAGTAGAACCCAGAGTACCTCAGAGGAGGAGGGTTTTTTTTATTATGGTAATTTACTACAATGGCAAAAACTGTTTTGAATCACTTTTATGCCTTTCTGATATCCAAAAGTCTCATGTTGAAGCCTTGGAATATTTAATTATATAGGGGCTCCTTGCAGGCATAGGGTTGAGATACACATTATCTTCAAGAAATACACTTTAATCCTTTCCCCAACTAAAGGAATAAAAACGGCATAAATACTGTAGCACCCCAACCACTCCAAATAACCCCTCAGGAACTTTAATTTTAATGTGTGTAGATGTAAGAAAGAGTTTTATCCAAAGGAACCCCCTACAACCTACATTTTGAAAATTTGTGCCCAAAGGCGTTTCCAAGTTGGCCACCAAATTAACTGAATTGCTTTAAAGGAATTTTAGTAATTCTTCATTCTGTCATTTTCGGATAATGTCTTGATTTCTAAATACTTTGTGTTTTAAATAATTCATATGAGTTGTATGTGTAAGTTGTATTTGTAAGTTGATAAACTACCCCTTTAAAAACCATTGGTCAACCACTACAATAAAACTACTTTCTCAAGTTGGGGGAGATTTAGCCGTTAGATAGAGAATGTGGCAATTTTACAGAGAAATACACCCTGTCCAACACACATACCTCATCTACAAATTCTCAGCACTGCATCCACTCAATTATCAGGTACTCCTACTTCACAAATAGCATGCCTGAACTCTGAGGGGACACCAAGGGAGAAAAAAAATGCGAGAACTTTGCCCCAAGTTAAAGAAATGCACTATTCCATTCAACACATCGCTGTAGTAACTATCACACCATCAGCACTGACCATTATAGCAGCCATAAATAATCCATTCCTGTCTTTCTAGAGAGTTCACTTGCTCTAATAATCCTAACTCATGCTTGTCTGTTCTGGCTGCTCCTACCAACAGCAGAGATCTGGACTGTCATAAGAGACTTAATAAATAACCACAGGTATGTGCATGGCTTATGTTCACATTCCTCCGGACACTGTTCGAGTAAATATTTAATACCGGGATGTTGCAAAATTCATATTCCTGCACGGAGGAGAGGTATGGTGGATGTGCATTGTCTGCATAAGTGAATGGGAGAGGAATGGGCTGATAGGAGTAAACTGTGAGAGCTGGACTGTGGGTCAGACACTGTTAAGATAAGACCACACATACTCAGGAGAGATCAGAGCAGCTGAGAGCTTACAGTGAACAGTTTGAGTTGAAAGAGAGGTGAAGTGACGGTAGACGCTGAGGGGGGGCCGGCACAGGTGAGAGCAATATAACGGAAACAGGAGAACAGTCTGGTTATCGGTTTGTGAGATTAGATCAGGAGGACTTGTTTTAGAGCAAAGACAGATACGCATCCCTAAAGCCCAAACAAGCTTGCGTGTGACTGTTGGGTATTTGGGAGGGAGGGAACAGATTATCCCTCAGAATGTAGATGTTTCTGATAACATTGCATGGACACTACTGGGTGTCATTTCACACCTTACTATATATACAGTAATTCACTTTGTATAGGACTTATCTAGATGTTTATATAGTTATCTCAGTCAGCCCCACCTTTAGGGTCTGTTTTCTATCTCAGGAGTTTTCAAACTTGGTGCCAAGGATTCGCTAACACAATATTCTCTTGCAAAGAAACAAAGCAGTATGATTATCGTATAAAATTGCAACACTTATGCCATATATCAGTTACATTTACTTTGCCAAAGAAAGTTATTACATAATGAAGAGAAGCATATTCAATTAAATTTCTAGTTTCTAGATACAAAAATGCAACCTATTCTTGAATGCGTTTATTCATTATGTATCTATATTGAAGATATTTACATGTATAGACATATATAAATATTTAATAGGCTAAACATAACATTTTTCTCAAATATGCACATGCTTGTGTTTGTATTTATGCATAAATATACACCGTACACACATGTATTATGTACACAAAAACTAAATTTGGATGTGATTAATAACTTGACAGCAGTATATAAATGTAATATTTACGAATTATTTATATTACGCATTCCAAATAATTTTATATCATATCCAATTTTACTTTTACATCATGCCAAATTAACTTGCTAAATTGCCAGCCCTACTTTGGTTCTTCATAATAGTTTTTCTATAAACTTGACTTTTCAATGTTTGACAGGTGTTTGACTGTCTGGCAAACGTATGAACCCAGATCAAGTGCCAAACAGACAGTCAAACGCAGTGTTCCTAACCTGCATCTGTTCGCCGCTCGCCTTTTGCCCTCAAAACAGGTGCTATGTCCAAGGGAGGAGGCCGTGCCATGCGCCTGTTGAGTAAAGACAACACAGGCTTGTCTGCTCTGAGGCTGTGCCACACACACAGGGAGAAAATCACAGCCGCATTTGCGCACACACACACACACAGAGAAGATTAATACACAAAAGCACCAGGACTTACAACACCACCTGCCCCAAACACAAACAGAGCATGATGGGTAGATTAACAAAGACGCCAAGCAGAAGCTGCGAGCGTCAGTGACAGTCTGACACAGAGAGAAAGACACAGAACGCACACTTGCATTTAAAAAAAGGAAGCTGAGGATTGGAATAGATGCACATTTTTACAATTTTGTTTCTTGTAATGACGCAGCATATTGTATTTTTTAAAAAACAGACTAATCTGCACATCTGGGTGAAAATTTCCCAATGCAGATTTTGCAATGGGCTCAGATTGGTCACACAGATTTGCCTCTTTACCAAGCAGAAAGCTGTTTGGTTTGAAAGTTACTTCTATGTAAACTGTACTTCATAAACTACAACAATTTTGACTTGTGAAACTACACTAAGGTACTAC
The DNA here is from genome assembly GCA_032353835.1 of Enteromius viviparus. Classification (NCBI taxonomy): domain Eukaryota; kingdom Metazoa; phylum Chordata; class Actinopteri; order Cypriniformes; family Cyprinidae; genus Enteromius; species Enteromius viviparus. The sequence goes on along the minus strand of JAUCNO010000236.1, from coordinate 20,500,209 downwards.
TACAATTACAAACAAAATTATAAAAAACAAATAGTGCCACCTCTTCCCAAACCAAAGGTTAAGCTATTGTTGCTTTAATAAGACTATGGGTCACTCAAAACATGTTTTAGAGGTTAACACTCAGCTTGTAGTGGTGATATTGATAACCAGTCCATTACAGACAAATGTAAACACACAAACAGATGGAACAACAGACAGACAAAATAAAATAAGATTCAATACATCTTAGCTGCTGTGAGTCACTTACAAGCTTTATAGTTCTTTGTTTTACTTGCACTAGCCAGATGCTTTCTTTTAGGAGAAAATTTTTATTTTTGCTGTGTAATTTCTTCATATTTTTTCATTACAATCTCTCGTCAAAACAGAGAAGTAAATTGCACTGACTCCTGCTAGAAATAAAGCTGCAGTTTACTATGTTTCATGCATGTGATCTATCATGATGTCACACGGTCATGTGCATGCACTCTAATAATTCATAAAGTCCAGATTTAGGACTCAGCTGACAGAGAAAGTTGATGATCAGCGTCAAAATACCAAGAAAGCCAATATGATTTGGTTTGGTCCATTTGAACCAACACTTTAACCTCAGGTTTGTTCAGCTAACCCCATGGTTCAGGCCCAAGAGGACACTATAGCCACTGAAAGTGTTTACAATGAGCCTTGTGAGTGTTTCAACTCAATCCGTTTACTTTCTTTCTTCAATACGACATTCAACACCACCAATAATGGCTTTTTACTTCAGCTTACGGACGGCAAGATAAGATTAGCAACCAATAGAAAAGAAGAAAAAAAATATTTGCACACTTCAGCAGTGCGTGAAATGGAATAGTGTGTGAATGGATTTAGGACGGCTCACACACACACACACACACACACACACACACACACACACACACACACACACACACAACCGAAGCTTTGTTAAACAGGAACATTCAGATATATATTAATCTTATTACGCATTATTCTGTCCATGCACTTTCCGGTCTGTCAGTCTGACCTGCTCTCAATGATCTCTCTATCCTGTCCAAAAAAAGAAAGAGAGTGAAAGCGAGAGAAAGGGTGTTGAGTGGCTCTGAGACTTCACTGATAATACGGTTATTTTTGAAGAAGCAGAGTACCATCCAGAAATCCTTAAAATCAGCACATCTGCAGTGGAAAATGCAGCTACCGTTAATACAATTTTCCTCTGTTACACAAGCATGACTTATTACCCCAAGAGCACAATAACTCAATTATCTAATGTCTTAATTGCAGTAATTATAGTTTTTAATCTGCTTTATATGCACCCACAGGCTCCATTACACAAACAATGCCCTGAAAGGTTAATAAACATAATGTAAAGGCTGCAGGGGCTCAGAGTCGAGGTTGGAGGCCTAGTTGCCTTCAGACAGTAGCAAGTGAACAAACAGCAACACCTTCCCAGCCAGCATTCTTGACATTCTCCTCTATCATTCAAAGACATGTTTATCTTTCTCTCTTGCTTCCAAATTACAGGGTAGAGGCAGAGAGAGGGCGGGTTTCAGGTGCTCCAGAACAGCTGGCGAGTTGAAGGCAGGGAGAGGGAATGAGGTAGATATGAAAATATTACAAATGAGTATCTCTTGAGAGATGAAGGGTAAACGCGGAAGCGCTAGTTACGCGACGACTGATTCTGTAGAAGAGAGATTCTGTGTACACGCGGTCATAGATAACCCGGCGTGGAGCTGCATTGTGGACTCAGAGAATAGCAAAGCTTTGTTTCCCAGGGAACATCTGAACACACAGTGTGGCAAGCAAACAGTACAGTAAACAACACAAACCAGCGCTCAAACAAAGCATCCCCAGTGCAGTCACACCGGCGCGCGAACAAACGTGCGTGATATCATTTTCTGCTTTGTATACAAGCAGATTATAATGTAGCAAGAAACGGTTCTACTTACACACCACACACCTAGGCTATATAAGATTGGGAGTACATTGCTGCTGCAGCAGTTCAACAGCTCAAATATTCCTTCATAAAAACTTGATCTTTGCTGCTCTCTGGTGTTTATTAACCGTAGTAACTACAGCTAGGGACACGTTTGACAAAGTCTGGTGAATTAACAGAAATTTACCAGGCATTTATAAATATTTCCAGCCTTTAATTGTACCACGAACATGTTATTTCTCCGATGCAGGTCGTTTCAAAAGAAAGCGAACTCTGCTTATCAAGCGATGGAGTTCATTAACAAACGAAATCAAGGGATCCGCGGAATTAGAGTTATATAGCTAGAAGACTACATACTATGAGGTGAAATGTCTAGAGGAATTTGTCAAGTCAAATAAATTAAAACGGTCAAGTCAGAACATTTGTACACTGCACTTAAATGTTTAATGAAATTACCAAGGTGCGAGTGCCCATCATTTTAAGTCAGTAAAGTTATATTACACACACGATATACATAGTAACTTTAGCACAGGTCTCCCAAAAAATAAAAAATAAATAAAAAGTTATGACTTGCCGAATAAGCAAAAAAGATACTGAAGTACACCTACTTAATATATACTTTGTCAAAAGCATAGATCATGCTTCCTAGGTTTTCCAAGATCAATATCCAAAAAACCTAGGAACGGCAGATTAGAGCATTTTTCTATCAAAATGGTAGGTGACATTTACATATAAATGTAGTATTTCCCTTACTTTTGATAAACTTGAGAGCAAAGTGAAGGACACATTTCTCTTTCAGAATTCAAAACAAATCAGGAGGAGCACTGGCATAGAAAAACACTTCAAAGGATATAATTGAATTCTGTTTTCATGAAGTTCTCTCTCAAAGATTAAAGTTCAAAAAGAAACAAAGCAGCAACATCTTTTATTTCCCAATTGCCTTTGTGAATGTAATACTTTAGATTGATATTTTCTGGATGGGGAAGAAAAAACAAACCCCGCAATTTTAACATTTTATAAATGCATTTGTATCTCTTCACAATAGGTTCCAACAACCAAAAATGAAAAACTTCATACCAAGTCAAACCATACCAAAAACACTGACCATGTTCATAGACCTGTAATGGGATGGGATGATTTAGGAACAAGTTGAGTCTCACAAATCATAGGCCTTTAGTGTTGGGGTAACACATTTACTAGTAACTAATAAAGTAAACGCATTACTTTTTAATTTTAGAGTTATAGAACAGTTACTTAGTTCTTTATTGACTGACAAGTCACCTGAGACCATGTTTGGAGAAATCATAAATACAGAGACATTGTGTGAATATACAGTGTAGTTCTAGACTACGTGAATGTGCATTAATTCAAGTCAAGTCTCAAAAAACAGATTTAGTATTCATAAAACAAACTCAGAATATGACGCAAGCCTGCAATAATTAAATTACACAAATAGATCTTCAAATTTTAATTTATTGACTTTTAAATAATCCACTTCAAATATGACTATTTATTGCTGAAGAGTATTGAACTTTCCTCTGTATTCTTTACAGATGTGAATTTACTTTCTCTTCAGCCTGAGGTTTATCCGTGACACTTTTTAGTGCTTTTACATTTTCTTTAAAAATAACTAACATTAAAAACACAATTAAAAAAATGCAATTAGTTATTTTTTTAAGGGAGTAAGGCAATATTGTAATGGATTACTTTTAACTAATTTTCCCCAACACTGATCATATCAAGCCCACATGATGGCACTGTTACCATGCAGAAATCGCACTTCTGCTCAATGCACAGCTGTTTGACTCATGCATTTGTCCGGCTCCAAATCCTCTGCCAAAACAAGCAGCAGGGAAAAAAAGAAACTTGTCTTAATGAGTAAATCAATCAGCATTCTTGCCAAAAACTGATACAAATCCAGCCTTACAGTTCATCAGACTCCAACATGATGCAAGCAATTTGCCTGAAGCACCTGAGACTGAATTAATGTGAAATACTCACAGAAATGAAAAAAAAAAAAAATTAATAAAAGCACATCAAGTTAAAATATGGGAAGTCGGGGAAAAAAACATTACAGAACATTAAGCCAAAAGCTTTAGGAACATTAAAGCATTTAATTTTTAGCTTTGCGTCCCTGAAGGAAAGTCATACACAAAAACATTAAATAAGACAAAGACACAGAAGTTGGTTTCTCACAAAAGTTTATTTTACACTTCATGATTTCTTGCTTGCAGCGGAAACCTGCAACAGAGCATAAAGAAAGAGATCAGGATTAATAGACAAAAAAAAAAAAAAAATTCAAGTAAGTCTGGTTATTCCCTGCACAGTTGCCCCAAAATCCTTGAGAAATTAATTAGCTGTGGGGAAACATTCAGGAGCCTTTCAGGTTCTGGACATGATCTTAGCCAGGAGATTAGGAGCAACATTCGCTTCTACACCGACATTATTTTTGTTCATGCCACCAATGAGAAGCCAAGAATATCAACAGTGCTCTGGAAAGAGTCAGAGTGCAGATGACACAGCCAAGGCAAGCACAACACAAGAAAATCACGTTAACTCATCTGAATTCAGCTCATTAAGGGGATCAGGCAGAATAAAACGCTGCCATACGGCAGCCCAGCGAGCATGAAATTCAATCGGCTTGTTTACTTCCTCCAGCATCGGATTGGCGCACAGCGGTAGCTCACAGGGAAAGCGGAGGACCAACAGAGGGGTGAAATGCAAGCGAAGGCTTTGGAGGATATCTGCATGCATTTCCTTTTTGAAGATAGTACGGTCCACACACACTAAATCAAAGCTACTGATGTCAAAAAATTACCATGAGGCCTTTAAAATGAAAATAGCTTCATTACATCCAGTACCTGAATCTGCTCATTCTCATGCTGCATTGTGAAGCAACATCATTTTAATTCCTTTGAAATTTGATTACACAACTCGGGTGAACAGAACTTTGCGAATTCTGAGGTGCACCATCTGTTGTACGGTACCAGACTAACTTCAGAAGCCTGACTTGGAAACTAAATCAATAGTGTGTGCCTTAAATCCGATTTTACAAAAAAAAAAAAAATCACTGTAACAAATGCTCAACTTTACAAATACAGTAACCTGATAACACTTCTTACCTGCCCAGCAATTCTGTCCAGGTCTCTGGTGCCTTGAGGGGTCAGTCTACGCCCACTGGAAAACAGGATCAAATTTAGAGTTGGTGTAAATCAAAAACACCACAGATCACACAGTCAAAAGCATCTACTGGCTACTCACCCATTGGGATCTTTCTCCACCATCTTGAGTCCCTCAAGGGCCTGGAGCACTTTACGGGCAACGTTCTTGGAGCCCACACTGAAGTGAGAGGGGCATACGCCGTTCCTCTTACGCCCGCCATAGATCTTGGTCATAGAGCCCACGCCAACACCTCCACGCAGGTACAGGTGACGCACTGTGGAGGCTGAAAGAAGACAGAAGGTCAGGAGAAGAGATTTCAGGCCAGTGAAGGACAACAGGAAATGGAAGAATCAACACAGGTCTGTTCAAACTCGGAAAAAAAGCAAAAAAAAAAAAAAAAAAAACAGCACAGAAATCAGACAAAAGAAAGTTTCATCAGTTTCTCAGCACACAGCAGAAATTGCTTATGAATTAACAAGACAAGGTCATCAATAATTGAGCCCAATCCTGACACAGTCGCTTACATTAACCATCCATTGTTTGCCACAAGATTCTCAGAGTAAATATTTAAAGCCATTAAACTATCACTTGAGAAACACTATATTTTTGCTTACAGCACAAAGCATTCAAACAGATCATCAATCATTAAAAGTTTTAACCACGCTTCTGTGGAGACTAGGAAGCAAGATAAACGTTTTTGCTCTATTTTACTGCATACACAAAAAATAATAATAATTGAGTGGCTCAATGGAAACTGAAGCCATTTGGTAACAAACATTCTTCCAAATAGAATATGCTCCACAAACAAATATCATGCAGGTTTGGAACAACATGAGGGCAAGTACACAACAATTTTCATTTTGGGGTAAAACACCTCTTTAATTTTAAAGCATATTTTGCCAATATATTACATTGATAATGCTGGTACATACTTGAACTTAGAGCATTGTTTATAAAAGTCTTGTGCTATGCTGTATTGTTTTTATATACGCCACTGCTTTCCATTTCTGACCTGTTCAGATCACTACTTGCAAAACCACTACAGTGTAATAGTTGAGAAACACATTGAAATTAATCAAGAATCTCTCAAGACAACATTAGAAGTTATCGTAGACAACACCGCCAAGCATACATAAAATATTTACAAGATATGAATTTTAAATATTTTAAATATAGGTCCAAAAAAGAAACGCTGACTGCAAGACCTATTTACTAGCTTTTGACAGATGCAGATAATTGCATACGTTTTCCTGACATAAGTATGTTGCACATCCCCAGGAGAAAGCCTAGATGTGGTGCATAATTCAAGTTAACGGATGCACAGCTAGCATTGTGGTTTCACAGTAAAAGAGGTTTTGCTTGGATGAATTTGCACAAAGCGCAATGCATTTAAGTCTGTCTTATGCATGTCCACAAGCAAAATACACCTCACACTCACCAGCTCTGATGTAGAACCAGTTCTCATCGCAGGGAGCCAGCTCTTTATGCTTGGCCAGCTTAACAATGTCAACCCAGTCTGGCACCTTCAGCTTCCCCGACCTGTCAAAACACCAGGGTTCAAAATGAGATTCAATACTCACAGCCAAAACTATTTTATCATGGCCGCACAAGCTTATAAAAATAAGAATATAATTATTTAAGACAACGACAGTTGAACTGACTTCTTGAGGAAAGCTGCCAGCGCACGGACAAACTCCTGCTGGTTGACGTCTTTCACGGTTACACCACCGCCTGGCATCTGAAAAACCATAATCATTTTTTTATTAAAATCGCGTACAGTATTATACAGTTATTTCTAACAAGAGCAAGTCACGTGTAAAGCGTTTAGTTAACCAACAAGAATAAGCTACATTTGAGAAAGCCAGGAGACCGTGTATATAGCAGAAAATAATATAATTAACTTGTTACGTTTCTTAGTGTTATATTTATACGTATAACATGTAATAACTCCGTTTACGCATATCGGCATCGTGTTAGCTACACGGCTAACGACCACGTTTATCCTGACGTTTAAAAATACAGTATAACACCAAACTCTAGTGACTACAAAGCAACATGTTACAAGACTTGCGTTTTAAAACGTGTACCGATTAATTGTAATTACAAGTAACAACGCCTGTTATCTCAACGAAGTACAGTGATAGATGCTAGTACACTAGGCCTCAAATGCGGCTGCATGGGCGCAGCCATTGAACACCGGGAATTCAAAGCAAGCGATCTCATTTTTAATTTTCAAAAAAACTACGCATTTCTGTATAATTTTATTAACAGTCCGGAGGTAGAATGAATACTGTTACATAATAAGTTGGTTATAGGAGAGAAATAGCGGCAAACGATGCTTAAAAGTCACTTTATACCCTAGAAAGATACGGAGTACGCTTTACCTTGCGTGTGGACAGCAAAAGGAAGAGGGACATGCAGGGTTTCCTATGCGTGTTAACAGGGGCGAGTCTCGCGTTTGTTATCGCGAGATTTCAACACGCTGCAGACAGCGATGGACTGTTGTGTTCAGCTTCACGAAGTATTCCATATGAAGTAATCCAAATGTTGCTAGAATATTTTGTAAACATCAACAACAGCAAAGACGAACTATTATGAACATATACCAGTTATGCAGTTTTATGTCTGTTCTCGTAAGCACACATAAATAAACCATAAGTGTTTTAAATATTTCGGGGGAAGTAAGGACAGATTAAGTTTTAAAAGTTATTATAGACAAATGACTCAAAGCATAATACTGAGAATATAAATGGTCTATAAAAGAGAGAGTTTAATCACAGTGAAGGCAAGTATACCATTAGGCAGTAAAAAGGTATCAGTAGCAACTGTTTAATGCAGGAGGACCCAAAGAATAATTATTTTTCTTGGCACATAATTTCATATTTGTATAATTACATCCAATATTTATTCATATAACTAGACCCTGCATCCAATCAGGCAATTCAGTTTAACTTTGCCTGATGAGAAAAGTACACTGTGTGACTACATGCACACATGCTTTGGAAGTGAAGGCAATTAATGGTCAGCATACAGTGAATAAGTAGTAAGGATGGCTATAGAAACAAGACAGTTACGGATGGCAAATTACCAAATTACATTTTTTTCCTGCCATTTTGAACAGACTAAAGTCAGCAGTATTATGTGGTTTGCATTATCAATATAAATTTTTCATGTTGTTGCAAAGTGCTGTACGTTTCTTCCTCATTTTATATAGTAAAAGCTGAAAATAAGCCCATGAGTTGAAGCAGTTTAAAAGTATAAAGCAGTTTATTCAGTTTATTATCAACCACGGCCTGCTTGCAGGTGGGACCTTTATCAATTCACAGTTTGCCCATTACTGCATCCATCGCTTTAGACCAGGGGTGCCCAATCCTGTTCCTGGAGATCTACCTCCCTGCAAAGTTCAGCTCCAACCCCGATCAAACACACAGGATTGGGCACCCCTGCTTTTGACCAAGGGGGTCCAATCCTGCTCCTGCAGGTTGATGTCCTGCAGAGTTTCAGTTCAACAAACCTGCTTGGAAGTTTCTAGTTAGACTGGCCTTGATTAGCAGGTTGTGGTATGCTTGGTTGGAGCCAAATATTGCAGAACAGTAACAGGATTGAATACCACTCATAACCTGTTACACTCTGCGGATAATTTGGGGAATTCCGCCTGCTTTGGCCTACCAAAATTTAAAAGCTTCCCATACCCACATGCAGAGGAGTATATACAAAAGATTGGTATCATTTTAAAGGAAACCTTTTGAAGTTACATAAAACACTGTTGAAATGTATTAAAATTATTGCATATACAGTATTGTCTGTGTTATAATAAAGACAAAAAAAAAGAGGCGCTTTTAATTTTATTTTTTGTAAACTGACATTTGAAAGTGTATAGTTTAGGCCTCGTTAGAGTGCCTCAGCTCCCTGCAGACAATTTTATTTGTTTCCAACACATGCCAGCAAGCACAGGAAAAATGTATTTCTATCATAATCTATGCAAGAGTTATTCTATTCCAAATGTAGGGAAGAATAAAACCATTTTTATACAATTTTCCGCCTACACAAATTTCTCTCAAAACCAACATACAGTGGAATAAATGCAATATCTTGATGTCATTTAAAAAAAAAAAACTTTGAAATTACATAAAAACCTGCTGTAAGTATTACTATAGATGTTGTCTGTCCTAAGATGATCCATGTCAACACAAGGCATTTTTGTTTTTTTTGGGGGGGCGACAGTGTACTTTACGTGTAAATAACTTTGTTACAGTAAAATAAATATCAAAGTAAAATGCATAAAATAGAGATTCTAAGCTTTCAAATGGTACCTTATATGGAGTTATTGGTGCAGGTAAAGGGTTAAAAATTCAAGGCATAATTTGAATGTAACTTTGGACCCGCCGGTGGGTCTGCAGAGTTTATGGAGACTCAGAAACAGAAGTCGTCATAGTTGGGACCTCTTCTAAAATAATTTTTGAGTTTCCATTTGCTTTAACAGCAAAAGACAAAATCCACAATAACATTTCTATGACTTCACAAAAAAACAAAAAGTGTAGGGGGATGTCAAGTTTATGGAAGAGAGATTGATTACATTCGTCAGACAAGAGAAAGATGTCAGATTTATCTCTGTCACTTCCTCAGCCATTTTAAAACCCACACAGCAGCGCAGTTTTCTTCAGTCTAGTATCAAAGAAAACAAAGTGTTTAAATGTCCATTAATGTTTCTCTTTTGTTTTCTTTTTTAAAGGATAATATAAAAAAAGCCAGATACCATGTTAATAATATGTGCTGGGGTCAATACGACACATTTGATCTGCTTGAAATACTGATTAGAGCAAAGGTCCTCAACCCTTTGCAAAGTTTATTTTCATCCTGCCTCAGCACACCTGCCTGTGTATTTTCAAGTGATCCTGATCAGCTTGATGAGCTTCATCAAGTTGGTTTGACTAGAGCTGAATCTAAACCACAGGACAGGAGCAAGACTGAGGACTTCCAGGTTAAACTATTTATTTCTTATTCATGTCTTTTTCTCATTTAGGGTCATGAATGTAAAGTTTTAGCAACCAAGACTCGCATTTCTAAGCAATTCACACAAATCAGCTGATGCAGTTTAAAAATTTTATTGTTGCGTGTCAAAGACTAAAATATAAAACACATCAGAACTTAAGAAATGTAAGACTTGGGGTATACACAATTAAATAAATTTCATTTGCTGCAGTCGCCTTTATTCACTTCAGTCAGACTCTTCATTTAGTCCTTTGAAGCTTCTAAAGGATCATTTGTTATTTCGTCATCTATTGGAGTGTTACAGTCAAAAAATATGTGAGATGATGCTTTTGTTAGTTTTCTGGCTCCCTATTACTAGTGTTGCAACAACTGTTGAAGCCAATTTTCTTTCACAAGAGAGAGTAACCAGAGAAAAATAAAGCAGAAATAAATAATTTTTTACACAAGTGCAAACAAAGTATGTTAGATAATAATTGTAGTTATTTGCACAATACAATGCAAAGTAGTTAGTCTAATTATGTGGGTTAAAATTACCTCTAACACATTTAATATGAGTTAATATTTTCTCTCATATTTTCTCATATTTATCTTATAGGCTATTCTTTGTCTCCAACAAGCTGCATGGAAACCAACACATTTTGACCACTAGCTCAAATGGTATGTTCTTTATTTCAAAAAAGAAGGTCTAGAACACTTTCCTCACGGTAAGACATTCTTGTGAAGTTCAACAGACGTATTATGTATTAGTACTTAAAGAAAAGCAATGAAGCAGCTTTATTGAACCGTGGTAGAAATCTATCATTTCATACCCTGCTGAGAACTGAATTAGCTCATGTGCATCGCTACCTAAACTCCCAAACAGATAAGCCTTTCCCCTTCATTCTTCTTTCACCCCAATCATTCTCACCATATCTGTTTACCTTCGAGAGTCCTGGCGTGTGAAAATCAGAGCTGGTGTCTGTCTGTCTCAGACTGTGCATATCTAACAGTGTGTATGTGAGCTGGGGTCTTTATGTGTCCCTGTATGAAATTGATGTAGGCTATATTTATGGTGGCGAGGCTGCCCTTTGTACTAGCCAAACGGATTGGGCAGTTTTCCTCACACACTTTAATGGATTGATAAGCACACACTGTACTGGAGGGAGGAGCTGTGGTAAAAATGGTTTATTAGGATGTGTTCGCTCTGTCATTCGCACATTTGAGACCCACAGAATTATCTTTGGGTGAAGGAGAAAACTGTGGGCAGACAGATTCGTCTTTATCTTCGCGTCCAATTACGGTATTTCAACAACTTGTTTCTCTCACCTTTTACTCAGTCGTAAACATAGTGCTTTTTTAATTAAACCATTTCCTGTTCTTTTCGTCAGTGAGCCCGCGAGTGTTTGTTGTATCGTTGGACTCATAGTTGATTAGCCGGAGAAATTAATTGCGTGGAGAGTGATGTGAAGAAGCATTAAAATGGGAGCGGCACAATGAGACGACTTCTAACTTTTACACCATTAATTATTTCAGCTAATCAATTTGTATGAGTGGGGGAAACAATGAAAGAAGAACAGACCCAGCGGCCCAGCCCGCGGTTGTGAGGAGCACTGGATTAAGAGATTGCGCAATCATTGTTCATTACTATGAAGCACTCACGGGCTTTCTCCGACTGATTACTGTCAGTGGCTGTTGAAAAGGTCAAACTCATTATGATAAAGAGATAGGTGGCATATTGAAGCATTTCGGGGGATATTTTAACAGCTTTTTTTTTTTATCGCTAATATGTATTTTCCTTTGTCTGGGCACAAAATGAAATAACCTGTCTGTCAGAGCACAGAGTACATGTACGTGATCAGGTTGTCTTAGCGGCTGTTGCTGCGTGCAGGCTCCTCTACGCTGATCACATTCGCTGTATGGATGCACTGTCACAACAATCTCCGCTAACTTTCAATGGAGCGTGAACTACAAATACCATCAGTAATCTCGTCTTTTATCGTCTTCTTAAATGCCTACGTGCTCCAAGCTTTTATTAAAAAAATGAATTATAGTTTTAATCAGGTTTTTTTCAGGAACCATCGAAAAAAAATTATGGAAAAAAGCTATCATCATTGTGATTTTAAGGCTAACCGTATAACCTTTTTTTTTTATTTTTTATATAATGCTTAAATATGCCTTTATATATGAAGAGAATGTATTTACCCATGCGAGTTAAACATAGGTCATGAAAATTTGCAATATAAATGTAATAATAATTATTGATTTTAAGAAGCCTATATTGTATTATTGTTTTTAATATTAACATTATTTATATTATTATTGTCATCATCATTGTTGGGGGTAACGCATTACAAGTAACCAGGGCCGTGCACAGCAAGGGCGAAATTGTCAATCACACATTGGGGGGGACAGCTGTGGGACTTTTTGTGTTGGCGCATGCACAAATTTTTTAAATCTTTGAATATTGGGGGGGACGTGTCCCCCTGTCCCCCCATAAGATTACGCCTATGTTCCATCTCATATTTTGACTTTTTTAATAGATATTATGTAGTAGATAATTTAATTCTGCAAACATACATGTCACCAC
>JAUCNO010000236.1:20438959-20484382 GCA_032353835.1 Enteromius viviparus | reverse complement strand
TTGACCAATCGGTGATGGTAAATGATACCTCGTGCCAAACCCAGACCAATCACTGTTCCATTCACGCCCCCTCCCTTTCTCTTCTGTTCTCTGTGCCTTGTGTGTGGTAAAGGTGCTACTGGCAAATGTAACGCAAGTAACTAGCTCGGGAAAATTGTAATAACATTACTAAGTAATAAGTAATGCCTTACACTACTAGTTACTGAAAAAAGTAATATTATTACAGTAACGCGTTACTTTTACACCCTACACTGTTCATAAGTAACTTGATAGTCAAATACCAGCATTACCTTTTAAGTAACAAGGCAGTTATTAGCTTGTAGATTTGCTAGTTACAATCAAAAGATAAGCTTGTAGCTTAACTACTTTTAATTAGGAGTAGTTTGTTATTTGCAAGTCATAGATAAATAATAAAACAAGTCATAATAAAAACTCAAACAAGAAAAATCATACAATAAAGATCAAAAGAATAGCGCAACATAAAAGGAGAAGATGAAAAGAAAAAGAGAAAACAACAGACGAGGGTTTTTAACTAGCGTCTCTCACAGACACAGAACAACACATAAATACTGAGGGAAAGCAGAAAACAGAAACTTTGACAACTAGTGTTGAGAACGATTTGCGCTTTGTAACCAAGGTGAGGGAATAATCAATTGTCAGAAAATAATAATAACATATAATGATGTTGTTTAAAAAAGGATAGATGGGCCTTTTTGGGACGAGATTCACACAAGCCCATTTTATATTGACCGCTCTAATACTCCCTTTCTGCCTACTTCCTTTTAAAGCTCTTTGTCTGTGGCCGACTGTGCTCTGGAGATGCGACCCTCTGCCATCAGCACACTCTCAGATAGCAGCTCGCCGCTCTGGATCCATAAGATGATTACTGCTTTGAATGAACCCAGACATTTTTCAACACCTGGCTGCGGTTATCTGTGTGTCATTCTGGAAACTAAACGAGTATGCAAGCAAATGAACCAATTAATGTGAGAATAAATGAATGTGTGAGTGAATAAATCAATGATTCAGTGTCATGTAAAGGGAATAATAGTAATACACTGGATAAATTGAATCGGTCAGTGAATCAGTGAATGAGATGCTTGCTGATTACATAGAACGAAGGAGCAAGTCAGTGAATGACTAAATAAATGAATGTGTGATGGTATGAACCAACGATTGAATAAATTAAACCAGTGATAATGTAAAGTGAATCACTAAATAAATTAGTCTGTGAAAGAGCAACTGAAAGAGTGAATGAGAATTATATATTGAGATAAGGAGCGCTAAACTGAATAAACATTGGTTGAATCAATGATTGAGTACATTACATTGAGCAAGTGATACAATGAATCGCTAAATAAATCAAACAGCAAACAATTAAAGAAAGTGAAAATGTAAGAAAAGTCAAAGTCGATCAATGTAGTGAATGAATGAATAATTGAATCAGTGATGCATTGAATGAGTGATACATTGATTTAGTGAATCATTTAAATAAATCAGTAAGTGAGCAAGCAGGTGAGTGAATTACTGTAATAAATTGGATCAAAAAGTGATACATTTAGTGAATGAATGATTGAATCAATGATTCGGTGTGTTAGCGAATGAACGACAGAATCAATGTTTCACTCATGAGTGAGTGACAGTGATTCACAAAGCAAGTGCATTTGAAGAATGAGTTGTAAGTAAAAGATACAGTGCAATGAACAAATAAGCAAGAATGAACGAATGAATGAATCAATAAACCAGTGTTAAATTAGGTGACGCAAGTGAATCACTATATGAATCAAGTGAGCGTGCAACTGAGTAAATGGGGGTTAACTGAATAAAAGATTCAGTTATATAATAAATAAGTGCAAGAGTGATCATTTATTAGTGAATAAATTAGTTACACCGAATAAGAGAGGTCTTTTTCGTGACGTGTATCTTCTCACTTGATCCATGTTTCACACGACGGGAGTAAAAGAGCCTCACTAAAGGAGATAAATGCCTTCGCTCATGCTAAATGGCAGGGAAATGTCAATGCATTGTCCGGGCCGCTGTCACCTTTAGTCACGCCTCATTTACATACCTCACAGATCTGGCCAATCTGAAGGAATCTCATGGAAAGGGCGCATGCTGATAGGCCATTGTATACATGACCGCTGAGGGATATTTACGCCCTGCTGCCTACTAAAAGACTGTTATCGGGATTCATTAGTTAGCAAGCAGACGTTTTCATTTGCGTTTCTCTGTACATTTAGACCAGGGTACTCAAGCAGTAAGGGCAGCCTGGAGCTGTCATGAGAACCCACCGATATTAAAAACCTAAAGATTGTTAGCAAAAAGAGTGTCTGAAAATAGAGGTGTGAATGGCTCAGAAGAGGGGTGATTTAGCTCCTACAAAATGGCCCAATTATGTGCACTTATAAAAGTAGAGATCACGGATACTAATTTAGCTTTTAGGTTTTGTGGTCTTTTCTGTTTCTACCAATTTTATTCTTTTTGTCCATTCATTTTTTCCACCGAATTACGTATGCTTTCTGAGTCCTTTGCTGAGGCAAGGGTTACAAAGGCAAGGATGAAAACACATTGCATATCATGTAAAACGAGGGTGACAGAGAGTCATCACTTAAAGAGATTTCAAATCTGAGCGATAGTGACGGCTGAGATAGAAAAAACAAAGGTTATTACATAAAAGGATCTTTAAAAAGAAATTGAAATAAGGTGTAATCAGTTAAAAAGGATTTCAGAAAGACTGATGGCGCCAGTATAAATATATTCCAAAGATGATAAAAGCTAACCAGCATGAAAAGAGACTGCTCTACTGCTAGCACGGACTCCAAGGTTGTGTTTAACATATTTACCACTTACCAGCGCTACAGGAGAACCATTAATGGATATGGAATATGTCTGATGAACTCAGACAGGGAGTGCTCAATAAATTAATTCTAGTACCTTTGCTTAAAAAAAAAAACTATCAAAAAAACGCAGCAGCTGCACTGTAATAATAATGGGGAAGAACTTTAACAAGATCATTGTCAAACTTTATATGATGCTTAGCAGACACTACACTCTTAGAAAAAAAGGCTGTCACTGGGATAGTAGCTTTCAAAGGTGCTAAAATGCACAGTTCAGGAGTAAATAAGGTACAAGGATATGTTTTCCCAGTGAAAGGTTTTTTTTTTCTGACAGTGTACTGTATAAAGCAAACTCATCTTGTGGGTTTTTGCTGCTAAAGCTCATTAGTTTCATCTGATCATAGAAGCCAGTTTCGTTTGTGGTTCCAGTCTTGTCTGACAACTGAACATGCAGGAGATTGTTTTTAGATGAGTAAGGAGAATTTGACTTAAATCCTCCTGATCAACATGTGCTGATGCTGGGGCTGTTTAACTATTTTCTTAAAGGTTTTTTTCAGACCCTCAGACTCAACTATTTTCTGCACTTCTCCAGACTGAAGAGTCTTTAGTCACTCAAACTCTACTCCTCGCTTTAGAAGTAAAAAAAGAACAAATCAATGTGTTATTGACAGTCACAAACTGTAAACTGGTATTTCCAGAATTCGCCACATTTGAAAGGTACACTGAAGGTACACAGATATCAAAAACTGAATTGTTGAATTTTCTGGCTTGCATCCAAATTTCCTTATTTGTAAATTACAGTTTTATATTCTGATAATCACAGCAGGTAAAATTACTTTGTAAAAACGTACTTTGTATGTATAATATTAATGATTTGTTAAGCGTAGTATAACATGCTATTGCACTATACAAAGTTTAATTTTAGAAAATCGTACTGCGAAACATAATAATAAACAGCAAGTAGTCAAAACTGTGAAGCATGATGAGACTTGCAATCACATGATATAAAGCCAAATTGTGAGATACAAAGTTGCATCTTTTGCATGAAACTGCCATAATTATAACAATTATGAGAAATAAAGTTGTAATTTTGAAACAAAGTTGCAATAAAACTATCAGATGCAAAGTTGTTTGCTAAAATAAAAGAAAACATCCCACTAATTGGTCTTCCAACGAACTCAAAGTAATGTGAGCAAGCATATATAGATAATTATGCCAAAACAACTTTGTTGAAACATTTGAAGTGATGTTCTTTTGGGGGTTTAAAAAGATTAACTAATGGACTGCCAGTGAAGCAGCAGCTTCGCTCACCTCGTGTGCCATTGAAGAATAGCGTTTGTCTGCGTGGGTTCTGGATGACCACGATGGAGCCGTCGTAGTTCTGCAGACGACAGGAGATCTGTGCTGTCCCTCCCTCCAGCACGGTCACGTTCTCAGCTTGCACGGCCTGTCCCCGCGCTGAAACACAGAGGGGTAACGGAGTTAACGCAAAACTCTCATTCGCCGAAATGAATTATTTATAAACATATTTTTGATGGACATATGGAGACAAGATGGCACACGGGGCAATTTTAAAGACAGAAATACCTCTGTGACCAATTAACACCTCGCTCACGTAACTACCTTTGTGCTTAGAAGTGTGAACTATGCAGAAGAGGAGACACAGCGAGTGAAAAAAAGGAAAATAATGAGAGACTGACAGATAGACAGATACAACGAAAGGGAGAAAAAGAAAGAACGGGTCCTAATTAAGTGCTGGTAAGACCAATAGCATCGTTATCTTTATCCATTACTGTGGGCTGACACACTTCTCTCTTCCATCTGCTCGCGCTGACATCCACCTCGTGAAAGCGCCGGTAATGACGGCTCTTTTTTCGGGGAATGAACTCGGATCAGTCATATACACAGGGAACACAGAACATCTAATGGCACTTTGACTGCTAAATCTAGTTGAACGTAACATCTACTTCATGTTCCGAGTGACGCTCGTGTGTTGTTGATGTTTATTTTAGCAGGAAATGGAGGAGCTGAACATGAGGTCCTCACCGCTGACCCGTGCACGCATGCTGCTGGAACCCTCAGCACATCATTAGCCGTGTTCTTCGTGGAGAGCCTGTCTCTGCTGGACTGTAATGATTCGCAGCCCTGACACCATGGAACTGCGTTCTTCAGCAGAACAGACTCGATCTGATGACATCACAACCGATCGCTAGGGTAAAAGTGTCACATCTGCTGATTCGCTGAGACATGTCTCTCCTCCGTCGCTGCACTCAGCTAGCTAGGACAAGACACCTGACATGCTCAGACTGACATGCTACAGACATGCCGCATGACAGGAAGTCGGTATATAGCTTGAGCTTGGAAAAGTTGATAGAGTATTGTGTAGGTGACTTACTTTATATTATAACATAATAATAATGTGGAGAATGTGAGGGGTGCTTCTTCATCTATATAGACACTTGTGATCCAAGGGCTGATTTTTTTAGGGTTAAAGGGATGGAAAATTTCTGGAAACTTTTCAAAAATCCTTTTTTTTTAATCCCCCTGTTCTCGTAATATGAAAATCACATTAAAACGTTCTTGAAAACTTTTCCTCGAAAATGGTTTAATTTATTTATTTTTGCTACTTTTCAGAAGTATTTTATGTATAATATATATGTTTATTATTTTATAGACTCTAAAAATGTATCCTAAATTATTTACCTTTATTCTAATATAATTTTAACTATCATAACCTGAAAAAATTCAGTAGTCATGAATCATTTTAATATTTATTGTAATAATATTTGTCCACGAATTACAAGTTTGCCACTAGTGAAGTTAGTGCACTTGTTTACCACTTTTTTATATATAAAGGTCAATTAAAACTGTCGTTGAAACTTGAAAACACGAATTCATGATTTATTTTTTGTATTTATTTTACTTTTTACTTTATACTACTATTTAAAAGCCTTTCATGTAGGCTATAGATTTGATTGTTTTACCTTAAGTCCAAACATTAAAAAATATACAAATATTAATTTAACTTTTCTAAATATTACTCATAATAATATAATTAAACAAACATGAAATTTATTATAAGAAAATATTAATTTATACTCAAATTACAACTGCCCCTCAGTGCCATTTACAAAATAAGCAATAATTATGTACTTGTTTGCAAAGGAAAAAAAACATGAAGAAAAAACATAAATATTAAATAAGAACAACATCTTTATGTGTCATTTCCAATCAAGAAGCAATATTATTAAGCTATGTAAAATGTTTGAATTATTTGTTAATTGTGTTGTTTTGTATGCTACATAAAATACAAGCTAGCTATGAAATTAGCCTCATCAAAACGAGTTGACGATTTTATTCCGAAAATGTTTAGAATGTTATTTCCACCACAGTGGAATGCATGCATCATTTAAAACCTGCTGGAAATGACAGAGTGTTGAACACTTCTGTCTTTCCTCTGCAATGCCCGCTTATCCAATTGCTAGCATACTAACAACAAAACTAGTGAAACTTTTCTTTTCAAAGTTTAAAGTGAACATGTCCTCCAAACACTTTATCAGGACATCATAGCCATAGACCAGAGGCAAAACATCTCTTAGAGGAACAATTAGGATTATTATGGAGGTTATTTTGATGAAAAGCGACGAAAGAGAAAGTTCAGGAGGGAAATAAAGGAGTCTATAAAGGAGCTAGTCGACATCCTCCGTCACCCGTTGGTCCGCTCGTCTGGCTTCATTTAAATTTAATCCTGTCAGGCTCTATCCATCTCCGAGTACCCTTGTCTTAAATTCAGCGTGGAGGGAGAGCGGGTTAATAAAACATTGACAGGTGAGGTATTGAGCTGAAATCAAGAGGCGAGAACAGGGAAGAAAATGAGAGACAGTGACTGAGGATGTCTTGATATTTTGCACAATTGCCATTGTAATTGTAGCCATTATTATTTCTGTCCTCCGCATCAATATTGTGATTCATATCACGACAATCGGCACCGCCATTGCTATCCCAATTATTATTCTAATGACTGTTATTACTCAGCACTCGGGCGTCCGCAGACTTGGCCGCCATTGTTTTAATGGCTCCTAATTGTTCCAACAGCACTATACATCAAGAGAAGGTCTGTGAATGCATGGGAGGCAATTAAAAACCTAATTCAAACCTAACAAAACTCAAACAAGTGCGGCCAAATTCCTAACAAAAGTAGCTAAATGTGTTTGATTGAGAAGTCAAACAAAACACGGCTAATTGAGCATCCGTTAAATGCACTCTGCTGCACGCCAGCTGTCTCCTCTTCATGTAAATGACCGAAATGAAGGGACGCGAACGGGAAAACAAATGGCACGAAGGGAGGGAAGCGTGCTGCGACGCCAATACGGCATTCGAGAAACTCGCCAACTCGCTGACAGGGGGTGGAAAGAAAGACACAGAGCAAGATGTAGAGGGAGGCACGGGGCAAGAGAAAGACAGCTGTGGGTTTTGGACATGTATGCAGCTGGCAGGAAAATAGCGGATGGGCCGGTCGAGTCCGATACAACTTGCGTGGGAGTTGTTTGCGGTCGTATCTACATTGTGAGTTTATGAGCAGTGACGGCAGGGTGAAAACAACAAAAACCAGGTTCATCTTGACCCTATTAGAATCACACCATAATAAAATACACAACATGCTCACAATTGGATTAGGTGTGAAAGTGAGGAGATCGATAACGGGATGGCGTACTGATGCTAAGAGAGGCAAATAAAGTGGGCTGGCGGGGTGGAGGTGGGATGGGGAGGAAAACTTCACGATCTGACCAGATGAGGGCGATGTATCAATACCCACAAACTGTACAAATCCCTATCCTGAAGACAGATAGGTAGAATGACCAAAATAAACAATGAGAAACAAAATAAATAATCAGTTTAAATGTAAATATAATGTAAAAAAGACAGTAATAACAGTTATTTAAATAATAAATCAGGGGTGCCCAAACCTGCTCCTGGCGATCTGTCCTGCAAAGTTTAGCTCCAACTCTAATCAAACACATGACTTTAATTTTCAAGCGATCCTAAAACATGTAATTAGTTGCTTCAGGTGTGTTAGATTAGAGTGGGAGCTAAACTTTGCAGGACAGTCGATCGCAAGGAGCAGGGTTGGGCACCCCTGATATAAATAGAGTATGCAAGAAAATAATTTAAGAAATCATGTCAGATGGGGAAGTTTGCATGCTTTAACATCAACTTTTATTCCATCTGAAACAGTTTTTTTGTTGTAATGTAATTGTGTTTCTCGATGGATGATAGTGAGCTGTGAATTTTTTTATTTGGGATATTAAAAGTTTCTAATAGGTATATTTGTTCATAGTTAACAAGCTACAGTAAAAAACTTTTTTTATTCTAAAAACGTTAAAGATAGACCCTCAAGAGACAGTCTCAAAAGCAACAGTTCGCCCAAAAACAAAACCTGTATGACTTATACCTTCTTCTTCAGAACACATATTCTTAAGAATATTTTTTGTCCATTCATTGAAAGTCAATGGCATTAAAAACTACCGCTATGAACCCCAGTTACTTCCAACGGGATGAGCAAACATGGGCAAAATCTTCATTTTTGGGTGAACTGTCTCTTTAAGGCAGCACATTTTCCCCCTATCTTCCTCTGCTAAGAAAGCAGCTGTGAATTACAGAGGTGAGTTTAATTTAGTGACTTGGTAGAAGGCCAGATCCAGAGCAGGCGTATGAGCAACCACCCTGCTTGAGATTAACTAGCTGAATTATAGCGTACAGTGGAACCATCGGACGCCCTCACATACAGCACACAGTCACACACACACATTTAAGACTCCCAAATGAATAAGCAGACAACCAGGCAGAGATCCACGTCAAAGTTGAACAATACTAGCGCTGTTGAGACATTAAGACGTCTTTTGACTCTTCCCTTTAATCCAATTTCAATTCAGTCTTTCTGCTTCGCTCTGTGAGCACCTGATATCTTCGGGAACTCATGAGTCACTCATCACTTTTTTTTGTTGTTTTATTTTTCCAGCCAACCTGAAGCTCCCAGACGTCACCTAACCTGATGTCTGAGGTAATCAGTGAGCAAGCAGACGGCTTTGGCTGAAAAGCTGACGGACTGAGATTCCCTGCTGCTATCTCTGTACATCTCTTTCTTTCACTCTGTGGTCTAAAATTAAAACTATCTCTCGGAAGAATCTCGCTCTCTGCCAATCATACGTGGTTAAAAAAACATTCCCGCCATAAATAAAACATAATCCCTTGCAGATCCCCTCTCTTCTTTTTTATCTCAATCTGTCACTCTCTTATTCCTGGTCTTTCCCAGTTCCATCTCCCTCAGCACCTTGTATTTCTATCCACTGCCTTTCTTTTCTTTGTTCTTTTCGTTTCTCCTCTCTAAAACTCATAATTCCCTCTCCTACCGCATGCTTTTCCACGCTAATCTCATTCCCTTCCGCTTTCACACCTACACAGATTCCCCCACCTCCTCCTTAACATCAAACCCTGTCTCTTTCCTTCATTTTCCCCTCGTTTTTTCTCGTCTTCAGTCCCTTCGCCCTCAGACTAAGCTCCCTTTTCCTCAGTAACCGGCTTCATTCGTCACTTGCTTCCTCTGGCTTTCTCCTTGTAACCTTCCCTAACTTTTTCTCCGTGTCTCTTCTACTTTACATTTCCTTAACTTTCCTGCTCTTTATCTCCCCACCATGGATTCCTCATCATCTCATTCGTGTTTCTCCCGCTCTCTCTTTGCTATCTCTCCGGCAAAGGGGCCTGTTTATTTCCATCTCTCTCTTTCAGAAATGTGATTTGTTCTGCAGCTCAGACTCGCAGTATAATCATCCTGCTTTGTCCAGGCGAGAGAGAGCGCGAGGAAAAGGGAAGAAGAGAGTGAGAAGGACATACAAAAAGCAAAGAGAGGAGAAAATGGACTGAACATCCATCTCTTGTCTCTTTGTTCCACTCGTCTAATTACATCCATGTTCTTGCCTTCATATATCCTCTCTCATCCGTATCCTTATTTTAAAGCCATACGGTACAAAATGAAGTGTTCGCTGAACTTAAAAAATAATGAAGGACAAGCAAATGCATTTACTTAATTATCATAAGTAATTATTTTACTGAACTGGAAATCATTGTAATAATTGGTTATTTAGATTAAAGGTTCATGCTGTCATTTCTTCCCCCTCATTAAATAGCTGAACACAAAGAACTGACTTTAAGACAGATACTCCACATATCTCAGTCACCTGCAAGTAGTTTTATTTTATATAGAGCAGGTTTACCATTACACCAATTTGGGACTGCATGACAGTCCTGCGACCTCACTATTAATGGACAGTTCTAATGTTAGAGTCAAATTTGATACATCCACACCACTAGGTGTCAGTAAAATCCCAAAAAGACAACATTAACAACCAGCTGATTGTTGGCTATATTTCTATGGCTTTTAACTTTGCAATGTGTGTTGAATAAGAAAACTAACTGCTTTGACTTCGAGGGATAGTTTACCTACAGAATATGTTTTTTTCATACTAAGAGTCTTAGATCTCAACATTCTTTGAAACATTATTATTTCATGTTTCACAGTAGAAAGCATGTCCTGCAGGAAACACAAGGATGAATAAATTAACGGAATTTTCAGTTTTTTTAAACTATTCTTCGACAAAAAATGAAGCTAGCGAAAATAGTGCGATATTTTCTTACAAGTATTTACTGATCTGAGATTATTTCAGTGTGTCCTGAAGCTCCAAAGGGTTTTTTCTTCACCTTTTTCAATGCCTGTTCATGTTGTTTATTCTTTCATTCCCTGTTCCATCGCTCCATCTGTGATTTCTTGCTCCTGTTCTCCCTTATCTCTTCCCCTCACCATAACCGCTGCGCTCCCTTTCCTTTGACCTTCATGTTTTACGCTGCTCTTTTCTATCACCATATTTCAGTCATATCACTCTCTCCTCACTCCATTTCATCTCTCTTTTTCCTTCCATCCATCCATTTATTTCTTTAGACCACATCCTTAAGGTCATTCTGTCCCTGATATCCTTGATTCTTGAAGTGCGTGTGTGTGTGTGTTGACATTTGTTTGTTTTGGGAGCAGTGCGGAGACCCCCGTGTGTTGCTGACACACTGCTTCGAAGCACTGCAGAGACAGTTACAGTCGGGCATAACAAAGGGGGCTTACGTGAAATTTACAGGGCAATTACACCAGGCTAGCCTGTGAGAGTTAGCCTACGGCCGGCGAGGAAATCCAGACCGCCACAATTCCTCGCATACACACACTTATCCTATCATCCTGGCTGCCATCCTCAACAGCATCTCACATTCAACTGCTAGAGAAAAAAAAATGCTTTATTGGCGAGAATTGCATAACAGCATATTCTGCCAAGGCTAAAGACCCATTCTTTATCTCTCTCACTCACGCACATACACACATGCTGGTGCAGAGAATGGCTTTTTGTTGCTGAGATTATGAATATACAGAAGGGTTCAAATGTCTGAGGCCACTGAAATTGCTTCTACAGTATTTAGCCTTTTTCTAATTTAATACTTTTTTCCATTACAAATTATATTATCAGCATAACACTTGAATGAAACATTGAATTGAAAATTTAATTTAATGACTTTCAGAATGTCTAAGTATTTGTACTGGATTACCACCTTTCGCTTTAATGCCAGCAGCACTCCGTTTGTTTAAAACCTGATGGTCATTTTTTCCAGAATTCTCTGCTTGGATGAACACTATGCAATAAATGTTACTAGCTGTTTTGATTAGTGACCAAGGAATATCTTAGAATCTGAAGTTATACAAAGTACACATACAGTACACTCACATATGGATATACTGTATATATACAACTGTCTGATGCTTGCTTTGTCACAAAACTATATTACCAACCAGTTATAATCTGCTAAAAGGAACTAGAAGGCATATATTAAGATACCTTCTGACTTTCTGTAAAGCTGCTTTTAAACTGTATTTTGAAAAAAGCACTATAAAAGTTAATTGATTTAAACATTCAAACCTTTTCTTTATCAATAAGCTGATTTTCATTTTATGACCAATAAATTGCAGTTTATAATTCAATAATAAAATATTTAATTGTTAAATGCTACAAGTGAACTTTGGCATCACACCATTATAAGGTACAGCAATTTTTATTTTTAATTATTGTTATGTAAATGGTGTTTTAAAAGGTGAACTACAATGTTAGATGATGGCAAAGGTAATCTAACTTCAAGCATGCAGCTAAAATTATACATCAGATATTTGCCAAAAAGAAAACAAATATGTAAATAACAAAAAAACAGATTATTTTACATCAGTATTTATTTTTAGGTTCGAATTGGACTAAGGACTTCAGCTCCTGTTGACATGTAGCCCAGCACCCCAGATGTGATGTTATTAAAAGGCAGAGGAAATCAGCAAGAGAAGTCTGAAGTATAGACAGACTGTCATATCAACCTGAGGTATAGTGACTCACCGAGAACAGGACCAACAATGTCCTTGCTGTGCTATAAGTGCACATACTCTGGGAAAAACAGCAATTACACCATAAAATGGCCAATCTCGGGTTTCCGAGAGGTTTCTCTTAAAAACTTGTTCTCTTTAACAGCAAAAGTCCCTGAGTGAATTTGAAGGTTATCCTCCATAAAGCCACTGTCATATCTCCTTCCTTCATTCTTGCCTTTCTGTGTCCCTACAGAGTCTGTATTCTTGCTCATTCGTCCCGTTCTCCTCATTGTTATACTGCCGTCTACTTCCTCCCCAGTGTTCCGCACATTTTAATGGTTGTATTAACAATTCCCTCTCAACTTCAGGCTCTTGTTTTACCGCTCTCCTCTCTTTCCTTCTTTCTACAAGATGTCTGTTCTCTCTGAGTTCTCCACAAGCTGTAACTCTCCTTTGCTACTTCATCTTGCCCTTCCAATGTCGACCTCCATCTAATGACTAATACAAGTTATTATGTATACAAATTAGGGCTTACAACGAGTAATCATTTTAACAAGTAGTCAAATTTGCCTTCCGTAAATAAGAGGTTGCGCAACTCGTTTCTGCTAATTTTCACAATTTTAAAATGACATCAATCATTTTAAGAGGTAAAACGCAAGAAACGCATTTAACCACAGTGCATCAATTTTCATATTACTAAAATGATATTTAAATGAATTAATGGTTACTTTCCTATTAGTCACGTTGAACATGCAGGTTTGTAGCATCACAGAACTCACTCCTCCGTGGTGAGCAAATCACTAAATTGCATGAATTTAATCACTGAGGAAATAAGCTGATTTATTTTTTAACAGACGTACCGATGAAAAACAATCACCAGTCGAATAGGGCGGCAGTCTAAATTTGGACAATTCAAGAGCATCTGGCTGTATTAACACCTACTCAAAATTTTACAAATTGATTGATAAGTTGCAAAATATTAAATTCAGGACACTCAAAAAGATGCTAATTATTAATGTTTTTAATAATTATCTGTGAATGGCTGATATTAAAATTCTATACTAGATGGACGAATAAATAAATGACTAAATGCTAAAAGTGAATTCATCTTCACAATAACATTGAGATTTTGAGGTCTGCAAAAGGCGACATTTATCAGTGTTATTAAATGATTGGTGTTTAAGTGAGCGTTAGATAATAGTAAAAGTAATGGGAAATGAACGTACAATTAAACATCCAAAAACATTATTCGGTTCATTGATAATTAAAAAGCAAAGTGTTTATCTAAAATGCTGCAGCAATCTAAATAAGGTCAATCCAATCGAATAGATTCCGTCATCATCTACCCACCCTCACTTAGCTTTAAACTCATATGCCCTTTTTTTCCCTGGTGGAACACAAAAAGAACAATTACCAAAATGTCAAATCTTTTCCATACCATGAAAATGGAGGTTGATCACTAGCTGTCAAGTTCTGCTGCAATTATGCTTGCATGGTAAATCAAAACTCCATTCTATCTTACATTTACATATGCAACTGGTAATTTGTAAAACAAACCAAAAAAAGTTATATGTCTTTTCTTGCCTGAGGCACTGAGTGAGCCGAGACTTCCTCTGGTGCCCATTTAAAAAAAAAAAAAGAAGGAAAAAAGTGCCCAACACCACTATTTTCTATCTTTTTGTCTTTGGTCCACACTCCTCTCTGATCCCTCAATCATAAATCTGCCAGTTGGCTCGGCCTCCATTCTCCTCTCACCGTATCCTCTTTTCTTTTCACACACGCGCATCTCTTCGCTCCTTCCCATAAATTATCTTCCTCTGAGGCGGAGTGAGCGAGAAGGACAGAGAGAAGTGTCTAAGGAGACGGGGACCGGCGAAAATAAAGAGAAAGCGAGAGGCCGAGCCCGAGATGAGAAAGATGAAGAGAAATGAAAGTAGCTTTGGGTTTCATAAGGTTATAGACAGAAAGAGAAAGATTCATTTCAAGGTGTGCTGAGAAATTACCGAGAGAAACGAGATGGAGAAATAAAGCTAGACTCACGGCAGAGGGAGAGCAGAACGAGGGATCGTAGCAGGAGGGATGGTGTGGAGGAGAGGAGGAGAGATCGCTGGCCTCGTCTCATTGTGTATTGAGGCTCGGTAGCTGATCAATGAGGCCTCTGTGGTTGATGACTGCACAATTCAGCACACGCTACACAGCTGAAACCGCAGCGAAATTACTACACTAAACACCAGAGCAAGGTTTACTAAATCCCTTTAGCGGCTGCGTTTGAATCCTCAAACAACTAATATCGCATGCGATAACAACCAACCGAAGGCGGCTAATTAAAACAATCCTCCACATTCGAAATTAAGAAGAAACTCCTATCGTGTGGCAATTTCCACACTTAGCTTTCCCGTCAAACCACTTATTAGCACTCAAAGACTAAACTCGGACATTGCGAACGCTAATGAAGTAGTCGCTTTTAGATAATATTGTACTTGTAATGCAGAAGGCTCTTGTGTTTATATCTGAAACGGTAGCCGGCTAACCACATCACAGAATGAAATCCAACAAAAGTGTTCGCCTTATGAAATTCTTGTTTTTATCCTCGCACCTTGTCTGGCTTCGCAAGTTTTTTTTCCACGATGAGGTAGAGCCTGCTGAGATTCACCTTGTCATGGCGCGCACATCAGTGCCAGAACGTCACCGTGATACAGCAAACACAGTCTGGCTCTTTAAAACAATCATAAATCAATGCGCTATCTAGTCTGCCAACTGTTTTCACCAGATTTGAAACGAGTATTTAAACTGTAAGAAGTTCAGCAACCACATTTACGTGACTATAGAAAAGGCTGCACGCAACAATGGAAGTACAGACAAGCGATCGATGATGTGGTTTGAGTCGTATAACCAAATCTACAACTAATCTGAAGTTTGGGATTGCATACCACACATCTATGTATTAAAACTTTAAAAGGCTTTGCTCCAAAACACTGAAAAATGTGTACAGTAGGAACTTGAAGAGCTGGCTCGGAAGTCCAAAATGATCTCTAACAAAGAGCTATGTGTTATCGCACCATGAGAGCAGGTGTCTTAAAGCCCAGAACAGCCAATCATCCTGGTGTTCTAAGCACACCGTGATACTGAGCACAGCCGGGATCCTCACTAACACACACAGTGATTGGCAGGGCTGATATTCACAGTGTGGGAGCACAACTTCAGATCTGCGCCTTAGGTAACGGCCTGATTCCATTCGATTTCCCCCAAAGTCGTCACACAACTTCCCCTACTTTCACCAAGGTTGAGTCAAAGTTAATCCATCTCCCCTTTCCTTTCTTCCTTCTCTCTGTTTCTTGAGCTGTCCTGAAGGTCCTCGGATTCCTTCTTTTTTCTTTCTCGTAGTCCAGAACTCCCTGAGTAATCTGCTTGACGTCTGTATAACCTCTCTTGAAAGTGCACAGACACAATGTGGAGGAGAACCCTGGTATATATACTTGAGTGTGTGCGCGCTCTGCAGATGCATATCCCACATATCGTTATTTTGGCAAAGGGCAGGGGAGGGTGAGAGTCCACAATGGCACTCATTCAGAAAGCAAAACAGTCAGACAGTCAATGAGCTTCGCTGTCTTTCTGTCTCACTTCTACAGTTGGTTGTGTTTTGCTAAAGCGCTCTGGGTCATCAGCTTCTTTCTGATCCGTCTTTATCTGTCTGGCACACAGAGAGTGTTCACAAAGTCACGAGGGGCTGTTCTAAATGAATGTACATTATGTACTATACTAAGCTACGTGCACATAAATGCGTTAGTCTGTGTGTATTCATGTGTGAACAGTATCCAGTGTGCGCAAAAAGGAAC
The DNA here is from genome assembly GCA_032353835.1 of Enteromius viviparus. Classification (NCBI taxonomy): domain Eukaryota; kingdom Metazoa; phylum Chordata; class Actinopteri; order Cypriniformes; family Cyprinidae; genus Enteromius; species Enteromius viviparus. Next base: position 20,468,273 of record JAUCNO010000236.1, on the reverse strand, counting down.
AAGAGAGAGGACAGCAAGATTGTGTGAATGTGGACAGACTAGTTGATTAATTCAAAGGAATTAAAGGAATCAAGGTTCTGCATAAAACATAAATAAATAAATACATCATCCATCCATCCAGCCATCTACCTGTTCATCTACCTACTGTACCTATCTATTCATCATCCTATCTACTCATCTATCCACCTAACCATCCATACACCAACTTATCTATCCAACCCTCCATCCATCCATTTATCCATCTGCCTATCTACATACCATATACAGTACTCATCCACTTACCCATCCATCCATCAAACAACCTTTCTATATACACACTTACTAATCTACCTACCCATTCACCCATCCATCTATTTTTGCACCTACTATCTTTCCGTCTACTAACTTATCAATTCATCCATCTGCCTACCAACCTACATGCCTATCTACCGGCTTACATATCTATCCATCAATGTACTAACAAATCCATCTCTCTTTCCACATACTTATCCATCCATCCATCCATCCATCTGCTTATCTACCTACCATATACAGTACTCATCCACCTACCCATCCATCCATCCATCCCTCCATTCATTTACCTAACAACCTTTCATATATTCACACTTACTAATCTACCTACCTATACACCCATTCATCTATTTATGCACTTACCTATTCTTCCATCTATCCATCCATCCATCCATCCATCCGCCTACTAACTTATCAGTCCATCCATCTGCCTACCAACCTACCTGCCTATCCACCTGCTTATCTACTTACCTATCCATCAATGTACTTACAAATCCATCTCTCTTTCCACCTACCTATCCATTCATTTATCCATCAATCCATGCATCCATCCATCAATCCATCCATCTGCCAATCTACCTACCATATACTGTACAGTACTCATCCACCTACCCATCCATACATCCATCAAACAACCTTTCATATATTCACACTTACTAATCTACCTACCCATTCACCCATCCATCTATTTATGCACCATCTATCCACCCACCTACTATCCATCCCATCTACTAACTTATCAATTCATCCATCTGCCTACCAACCATCCATCAAACTACTACAACTGTACACTGTCTAAATGTATGTATGTGTATGTTGGCAACAATAACACAACTACTGTAGCTGACTATTTTTTCTGGATGACTCCTGACTACATCCCTGCACAGCCACGTCCATCTGTTTAAAAGGCTGTCACTTTTGTTGAAGTCATTTAATTTTATCTTCTCATCTTTATTATGCTTTATTACTGCTGATGCAACTGTGTGTGTATTCATTACAGTTATGTGCAGCACAAGACTGTGTCCACAGTCCACTTTCCTATTCCTCTATCCTCATTTGCATCCCAATCATTTCATTTTGCACTGGCATCACACCAGACCAAATGTTGCCAAAGCACTTAAGGGACATGAGTTAACAGTTGCATGAGGGTAATGTTAAAAACTCATGAATGCCTCATACACACTCTGACTGCTTGTGATACTGTACACGTTAAGGCTCTTAAAACTTAATCCAGCACCTAAGGTTTGGTCCAGGAAAGCCCGAGGCTGCAGGTGGGAAAGTGGGTGTCCGTGGGTGCAGGAATCCTGGTGCATCAGCAGAAAAGGTGCGGGGTATTTTTGATGCGCTGATCCTATGTTCTGCTTATCACAGATTAAATTTGCGTTTTGTCCTTCAGGCTATGTAATAATGCGTGTGGGTGGGGGAGTGGTGAATTTAAGTCTCTTGGAGGAGAAGGGGGGCGTAGAGTAAGAGTGAAACCAGTGCGCATGGCCCTGAGTGTGTGTGGAAGACTTTCTTGGCACTCTTTTTTTTCTCTCGCTTTCCTTCTGAGTCTTGTTGTTTGTTAGTGCCAGGCTTTTATGCCAAGCCGGCAGCCATTACTCAATCAGACAGCTTCCTGTGAGCTCTTCTCATTAAAACCTCACACGAACTCTAAACCTATGAGCACAATTATCACCCTTTATACAAACACACACACGCACATGGTCGACTCACGAATACAGACTAAACAGAAATCCGAGTCCTGCTGAAGTCTCAATTTGCGGGATGCTATTAAAACATTTGGAGTTGAACTAACCCCGGTCACCCTATACACACACATTGTTTACAGCAATGAACAGCTACGGTAAAAAAAAAGGGCAACAACACTGTAACACCCGGTCTGAACGGAACGCTCTGAATCGTTTCCATTATAATGAAGCTGTCAACACAGAAGCTCGGCTTCTTTCAAACAGACCAAAAGATTAGCAGATTATGGTTTTATAATTAAACAGTGATGAATTGCAAAACAAATTCATCTTATGATCAACGAGAATTAACTTATTTCAAAGTTTTGATCCTTCAGAACTCAAGTAGCCAGTGAACCATTTCTGTTTGAGCTACCTGAATGAACTGATTCACTAAAATGAATCGGACCGATTATCATTTGATCATCGCCTCAGCCCAATAGGCTGTAAAGCTGCATGAGAGATACAGTGTGACAAATTTGATGTAGCTGTTTTGTCACGCTACATTGCTACATATTCCCCAGTAGCTTGTTACTGAAAAAGCGGCATTATTAATATGATTAATTGCTTGTGATGTTCCTCATTTGTAAGTTTGCTTGGATTAAAACATCTGGTGAACGACTAAATGTACTCTAAAGATACTCTACTCTAAATGCAGCATCTTTACCAATAGCACAACTGAGAACAATCGCTTTTGGATAGATTTGATAAAGATCCAGTTGATTTTCTATACAAGCTGTCACTTTTGACGGCTGCCTTTGCATCGCGGTACGGTCAAGTTAGCATTGCTACTGTCAGCTGTAAGCACACTTGTAAGCACACACACCTGCAGAGAGACAAACACACTCGAAATAAAGTTTGTCAACAGGAGGCGCGTTCTCACAGGTTCTGAGAGAGCTGCCGTGTGCTTTTTCTCACTAGGATCAGAGCCTATTGAGCAGCACTGCATGTTGTTTATCAAAAGAAACAGGAGAACGGGAACGTGATCACCACACGGTTTTCTTCTTCCCTTCTCGTCCCCATTCTGCCAGTTATCTATCAGCCCACAAAGGAACTATTTCTTTCCATATGATAACATAATCTTCCTTTCTGTTCCTCCCTGAATAGTGTCCTTTAGTGTCTCTTTATCGACACTGTGTTTCTTCCTCTGTCTATCTCCTTCTTTGTTCACCTTCTTAGACCGTCACTCTGTCTCCTCCTTGCTAAATAACTTCGTTTTTTTCCCCTTTCTTTCTGCCAGTGACCTTACAGCGAGGCTTTGAACCTTGCTCTTTCTTCCTCCCTCTCCATCATTCTCTCATTCTCTCCCTCACGCTCTCTCTTTCTCTCTCTCTGGAGGAAAATCACACACTCATCAGTTTTCCCCGCTTGGCTCTTGACGAGCAAAGTCGCAAGGAGAATATTAATGGACTTCAGCAACCAATTAACACCTAACTCACATAACAACCTTTTATACAAGCCAGCACGCTGGGAAACGAAGGAGAGAGGGCAACCGAGAGGGAAAGAGAGAGAGGTAGAGAGTGCGAGACGAAGAGGAAGCCGTTTAATTTGACATTTATGCTGTGAGGATGGAGATGACGGAGGTGTCTGGGAAAGAAAAGCGAAAGACGGAGCACATGATCGTGTTAAAACGAGAGAGAAGAGTGGGATGAGGAATCATGGGAAGTAACTGTAATCACAATTAATCAAGAGTTGCGCTTCTAGACCTATCCAGACTGTTGAGAGTGTTAGACTGATTAAAATGAGTTCATTACTCAACTTGCATAATTAAATTCCAATTCCAATTAAATTACGAAGAAAAATAATTGAAAGGGGTCTTATTGCTATTGTGAATGTGCACTATGAATCTAAAATGAGTGATCCGTTCAGCAAATCAATCACTTCAAGATGAATCAAGACTCTGTAAATGCATGTCAAATGCATGCAGAGAAAACTAGGCCCAATTGGAAATATGAATATAAAACTAACTGTTTAGATGTACATCATCCTGAGAAAATAACCAGGATGTGAACTTAAAGAAGGTGAACTGTTCTGTTTGTTGTGTGCTGAATCTAATATCTTTGCTTGGGCTCTGAAACTCATATATAACGGCAAATGTGCATCTCCTCTGACCCAAGACAAATCAAAGCAAATCAAATTACAAAAGCAAAACATAAATGGCCTTGGAATACTGAAAGAATGAAACCAAACCATGATACAAGTTATAATGACATTGGGCTTCAAAACAAGATTACGAAATGGCAGAACATGTCGTCACTGTCAGAGACACTGAATACAGATTCACTTAATGCATCCTCTCTGTCAGAGACGTATGATGCAGATGCAGAATATCCCCACTTTCTCAGAGATACAGAAGTAGAGAGAGTACTGTAAGAATACGGCATCTGTAGATACACGGTATTGAATTATAGAGTTGTTAGAAGGTGGGTGACAGGCACTGAGCTTTTGTAATATATAGGCTGACTGTCTTCGATTTGTTCACACCTGAGGTAACTATGGCTGGGTATCAATACAGATTACCTGATTCAATTCAATAGTGATTCACAAGCTATTGATTCTGTTCATCACGATTCTGATTTAGTTGGGTATATATCAGTTATAATGTCCATATTTGATGTACAGTATGTCCGTAATGTTCTGAAAGTTTGAGACTTTTTAAAGTGCTAATATTATGCAAGTTCATTATTTTATTTTTGGGGTCACCTAGAATACATTTACATAATTTAAAGTTTTTTTTCTTATATTGTGCATCGCTGCAGCTGCAGGCCTTGAAAAGCCAAAGTCTGATCTAATTGGTCAGCAGGCCTACTATGTTATGATTGTTTCAAGACTTATTCAGAAATGTAACATTCCTTACTCAGGTTTTCATTTATGAACAATATAATATCTATGGTAACTATAGCATCAGTTGATTGTCTTTTGCCTGAAAGTGAAAAGAGTTTCCTCAACATAGCAAATTCACTTACCCATCTGTTCTTTGAAGGCGGACCGAAGCAGCCAGAGGGTAGGCATTATGCAAATGTATAACTTGGTGACATAAGCAAGTCACAGAAATAACTGCAGGACAACAAACGAGGCATTTCAGGCAAGTGCTGTCTTTCTGAGAGATTAGCTCGCTTTGGTGTGGACGTGATGCTTTGTAACTTTGCAGATCATTTCCATTCACAAGCAACTATATTACACACTAGAGCAAAGGTAAAATAAGTCATTCTTTCTGGCTTAACGGATCATGTCTTTGATTTACTACAAAAAAGTTCATAAGAGGAATCTGATCATGATTGAACTACTCTGGTTGCATTTCTTTCTCATTTAGCCGGCAAAAACAACTTCTCCCAAAAACGTTATTTACTCACCCTCACATTAATACAAACATGTATGAGTTTCTTTATTGTGATGATCAGAAAAATTATATTTTGAAGGATGTGTTTAACCAATAGTATTCCTTCATATACTATGGAAAATATACTATGCAAATCAATGTGGAGCAGAAACTGCTTGGTTATCCACATTATTCAAAATATGTTTTGTGTTCAGCAGAAGAATGAAATTCATACAGGTTTGGAACAATCTTAATATGAGAAAATGATTAATTTTTAGGTGAATTAGAGATGTTTCTGGTCATTATTTTGGGGTACAGACTGTTGTAATTAAATATTTCAATACAGCCTGCAAACTTACAGTTAAAAGTAGTGCTGGAACTATCCAGCTTGACACAATAACCTGACAATATTTGTGAAGTCAAATGATTAACAGTGATTAATCAATCACTAATATTAATAAAAGTTTTACTTTTTTTTTTAATTGTACATACAAGTTCACACACATTTTAGTATACAGGGTGGGCCATTTATATAGATGCACCTTAATACAATGGGAATGGTTGGTGATATTAACTTCCTGTTTGTGGCACATTAGTATATGTGAGGGCGGAAACTTTTCAAGATGGGTGGTGACCATGGTGTCCATTTTGAAGTCTGCCATTTTGGATCGAACTTTTGTTTTTTCAATAGGAAGAGGAAACTTATCGGGAATTTCACAAGAAAAACTTCACAAGAGTTTTATACAAGTTTCTGACTTAAAAAAGGTGTTCACTATCACCGACCATTCCCATCTTATTAAGGTGTATCCATATAAATGGCCCACCCTGTATTATGAAAAGATTTACATGTATATTTATATTATTATATTTTAGATTATATATAAATATATTTAAATAACATTTTTCATAAATGTATACATGCAGATGTTTGTAGGTATTTATTATGTGTATTTATAAATACACAGTAAAGGTTAAGTGAATTTTGGGTACTCTATACAACTTTCACACCCTGAAACTAGGTAATAAAAGATAGGTCTTGCTTGATTTTAAGAATCAAAACTGGGAAGACTACAATAAAATAAAATAAAAATCAATATTTTCACCCAGCCATAGTTCTAATCATGAATTACGTTGCAATTTCCATCCAAAGCCTGCTTGCACAATGAGTCTGGAACCTCACAACATCATTAGATTCTGGCGTATCAGATTTGGCACATACCTGGTGCAAAATATACGCCAGTAATGTGCTTTTTACAAAATCACACTGACGCTCAAATCCCTCACATATTTGTGTGTCCAGTATTACAATTCCAGTGTGTCCAGCACAACTAATTCCATTAAACAACAGACCAAAACAATCCCTACTTCCCCCAAAGCTCATACTCGACCATTCTTATCATGTCACTGATACGTGCCATGATATTTATGACTCATATAATCACTGCTGTTTCTTTGTCGAAAATTGCGTTACATAAGCAGAACTTCATTGATTTGCCAACAGTGTGAGCAGTCACGGCCACAGACTGAGAACTAAATTAAACTGAATTATGGGAAACAGTCTCAAGGGAGGATTTCGTTGAAAGAGGAGCGGTTCCAAAAACAAATTACCTGAACAAAGGTAGGCCGAGACGCAAAATTAATTTGGGTGATGTTGGGACAGGAAGTACAACAGCGAGAGCATCATTAGCAGTAACTGAGATGCTGAAACAGCCTGAATAAGAAGTCTGGAGCTAAAGTACACATCTTTAACAGTCCAACAGGCCGTCTGTCGACTGAGAGGAACAAGTGAGGAAATGAGAGCTGAGGGAAAATGAAATAATTAGAAGGCCTACCTGGGGCGTTCATTGAAATATGCAAATCCATTTAATTTTGCTTTGATTTGCTCTGCTGCTCCCATTTCTAACTCACCCTCTCTCTCTCTCCTGTCGTCTTCTCTATGTCTCCGGCTCTTCTCTCATTCACACCAGCCATATTAAACTTGTATTAATACACTGTAGGTATGTCAGTTCAATTACCGTGGTTCTGTACTGCCCATGGGCACAGACGGTCTGTGTGTGTGTGTGTGTGTGTGTGTGTGTGTGAGAGAGACAGAAAGTGGGTGATAAGATGTTTATGAAAATTGTTATGCCTGAATCATTGTTTTAAAAAGCTCAAACATGAGTGTTATAATCAGTCTCTCAGTGCGCATTCAGGTGAAACATATTTGGTAATGAAAATAGATGAGATTGTGTGTGTTTGTGTGAACTGGATGCGTGAGAGCGAGGCGGAGGGAGAGAGAGACAGATGTCTATGTAGATTATAGATCAAGAGAGCAACTGCAGAAATAGGAAGCTGTCTTCCTTAAAGGTGCAGCGTGTAATTTCCACGGCACCAAGCAAAAACAGAAACAAAGTTTATTCTTCCTTGCGCTTTTGGCTGAGGAACCAGTTGTCCTGAACACTAAGATGCCTCTACCTCTAAAAGGTGACTTTAAACTGTAAGGCAACATTTAATCTACTGTAATAAGTGTTAATGATATTTTTGACTGTGGCATTATATACATTCTGACTGACATCTAATTTATTCGTACGAAGCTGTGACAAAAATATACTCATTGTTTGGAAATAATGAGTGAAAAAGCATAGCGAAAATAACTGTATATGTATCTGTATATGCAGAGGTAAACTTCTGAGTGGCATGATAAGCTTTTATCTTAGGCTCCTATGTTAATGTTCAGATCCTATTTATATGCATTAGAGTAAAAATACTGAACCTTTACATATGATACTGATAAAAATGCTCATTTTAGAAACAAATGGCAAACTGCACTTAAAGGCTTTTGCATTTGAACTCTTTACATATGTCTGTTTTTCCATTGTGCACACGTTCATATCACTGAAAGAACACCCTCACGCTCACCAAGGCTGCAGTTATTCAATTATGTTCCAAAACTGTATTTTTGTTGATCCTAAAAAAATATGTTTTTATAGTAGATTGCCACGGTTACAATTATTCAAAATAAAAAAGTATTTTTTTCATTCAAAAATACATTTTATTGCAATTTCAAATAAATATTTTTTTTAAATATATTTATATATTTTATTCCTGTAATGACAAAACTGATTTTTCAGGTGCTACTAGTTTTCAAGGTCACATGATGCTTCAAAAACCATTATAATATAATTTATAATTTTATAATATATTCTACAATATAATATTTCATTTTCTGATTTACACAGAAATGTTGTAAAAAGTGGTGCTGCATAAAATTCTTGTGCAATTCGTGATATTTAAAATTGCAACTTTTATTGTATATATTATAAATGTCTTTACTGTCACTTTTGATGAACTGAATGAATCCTTGCTAAATAAATTAAGTTCTTTTCTAACTTAAAATTTGAATTATAAAGTATAATTTTATTTTATTCCCATTTACTTCTGTGCAATCCTTCTTATAGTGTAATCCTGTGTGAAACTGCTCTACCGCAACGATATATCTAGTTATGCTTTTTGAGTGAACACCTCTATCACACCAATAATGTTCAGAGTACAGAAATCACAGTTAGGTGGTAGTTAAACCAGTGGGGACACATTTGTGAGGCTGACAACATCCCAAGAGATAAAAACTCTCTGGAGCAATGATGCACACAAAGGTGACATTCAAGTACAAATTTAAAGAGATGCGATCTACGCCAACATAACATTACGCATAACTCAAAAGAACACCACCGACACAAATAAGACCATAAACTCTGAAACAATTCATAACAAAGCAGTAGACGAGTGCTTGCAACCGCAGCCTTCAGTGCTGTTGACATCACAAATGACCTGTATTACAGTACATTTGTGCAGTTATTTATTTTTATTGTACAGTTAATTGATGAACAATTACAGTCTCATAAAAGCTAGGGAAATTGCATTTACGGCACAGAAAAGACTGAAGATTAAGCGTTTAACTGTGCCAGAAAGTATTTAAATGTCACACACACACAAAACGAAACTGATTGGAATCCAGTTTTTTTAAAGTTTCATCATCCCCTTTTTTCTCTCCTTCTATTTTATTCCCATCTTCCCTTCATCATTAACAGGAAGTGGACAGTTTCTGGGCAAGGTGACCTCAGCATACAGGTGCTCTTTGATAAATAATGCACTCATATTTTTTACTACAGAGCTTCATGTCAAACTCAAGCTGTTGCTATCAGATAGTCAGCAGCCAAGAACACAGAACATCTTGGTTGTTCAAAAGCATTATTATCTCCCACCTACTGTACACACACACACACACACACACACATCTCTCACTTTGCGCTACTATCCCTACATTTTAATTGTGTGCATTTCTTTGCACCAAAGACTTCTATTTTTGTGTCTATGTTTGCGTGTATTAATCACAGGGCTCATTAGCTTGCTTCTACATATAGATCTCCAAACTACTACTACACACAAAGACTAATGAACGCTTTAATTTGTTTGTCCCATTTGACAAAAAAATTTTTTTCTGTGTATAAAAAAGTGCCTTTGTGCAAATTTATAATCACAAACACATTATTTTTAGATGCTTTCATTATGTTTTTATTATTAGTTTAGCACACACGTACATTTCTATTCATGTACAAACACTGAGAGTCTCAAACAAGCTTCTAGCTGTAGGTGTGGCATCAATCTCTTTGTTTAATGCGTTAAATTGTGCTGTAATTATAGTTATTACACCTCTTCTACTAGCATGAGCCAGGCGGACAAATCCTTGCTATTCTCTCTCTCTCTCCTCATTTGTCCGCTCATTTCTCTCTCCCTCTTTCTTTCCTTTCTTCATGCACAGCTGGGCACTGGCTGCATCAATCACAGCCTGTAATGTCATTCAGCATAAAACACACAGTCGCCAAGCAACTGCCTATCAGCAGGCGCACATGCCTCTGTGCTCCGGCCACACACCAGCACTCTCGGCCAATCAGGTGAGTCGGTCCCCTGAGTCGTTCCACTGTGATCAGAAAATACAAGGGCTCTGGGCGTAATCTACAACACGTTTCATCCCTTATTCTTTTTTTTTGCTTATTTCTTCAAGGAATACAGAGAGAGAAGTGTCCTTGGAGGACAAAGGGATTCGGTGTCACTTTTTACTCAAGTGGATTTTTCTCAGGATAGGTTTAGTTTTGAAGGTCAGTTCTGTGTTTAGGCACATACATTAACATCTTGGCGGCAAAATAGCAGTTCAACATTTCCTACAATGTCTTCCAGGAACCATTCAGGTCATTGAACATGCATTGTAGCAACAACTGACTTTTGTGGCAACATGCCCTGATAACAGGAAAAGATGTTGCATTGCACTGTTAAAAAAAAAAAAAAGAAGCAACTTCACATTTTTTAGTGATGAAAAAATAATGCTGTTGCAAGATTGTTGTGTTGATGTTTGCAGACTTTATTCAAAATCGTGTTGCCGTTTTGTCATTATCATTAGTTATTTGTAGTGGTCGACCGATACTGTATATCGGACGATATTTAAATTCACAAGACTTGCAAACTTAGTCGAATCTAGTTGACATCTTAAAGTGTGCATGTGTAATCTGACCATGTGTTCTCTGCGTTATGGTCGGTCCATGGGAATTCAATTCTGACAGAAACAGAGTTCCCAGCTTCACTGGAGGCATGCGATCAACTTTAGACTTGTGATTTCAAATTATACTGCGCTTTATGTGTTTGTTATCGGTCGACCACTTTAGCAGTTAACCACCACTAAAAAAAGACCTCACACTTATGTCATAAAAACTAACAACAACTAAAAAAGATTATCTAGCTTTCATTGATTTATGAAGCAATCATAATTTTGTGATAATGTACTGTCTTCTCTCCTTCCAGCATATTCTATCGCTCCCCCCTCTATCGTTCCCTCCATCACCTGCCATTAGTATGGCTGAGGTGTCAGGCAGTGGCGATGCTGAATGGCCGAGTTCAGGCAGAGGACAGCAAAAGAAAAATAGAAAGACAGCAGCTGGTAGGAGGTGACAAGGTAGAAACACACACACAACAGCACATGCTCACCCACACCAACTTTTTAACTCATGACCCAAACAGATACATATATATAGATTTCCTGAACAGCAGACAGTGTGCCGAGCTGCACAGAAATTTTGAATTATGCGTCAGGCTTCACATCAGCACCTTTACAGGACCTCATATATCTACGACAAAGAGCACCAGGGGCAGAGAAATCAAAGCAGGATGTGAAATACGCTTGCTCGTCTCTGTGCACAATCAATACTGGTTAACACACACTCTCAAACTCATACTGGGGCCCTCAGGAGCCCAGAACTGTTACCAGTGTTATTGCTGAACCCAGCAACCGATTGTCAATGAAAACTCATATGGAGCTCCAGTAATGATACCGCACTCCAGAAAAAGAGGTGGATGTGAGAGACATCCATTAGAAATAAGGTAAGAGTGAGATTAGCTGAGGAGAAATGAGGCACTGTGCTTGAATGCTGCTGACATGACCAGCTTAGACCAGAATGAATTTCCATGGTTAGTGTGGGTTTGCTTGTCTAACTAGCAGATGTCAGCGGCGTTCACCTACTGTACGATGATGAAATCACTGACTGATCAGTGAGGTCACTGTGGTGAAGGTGACTCACTCATCAATCTGGAGTTTGTGGTCAATCTGGTTAAAGTTTTGGTGGTTATGAGATGACGGCTAGACTATAAATCAGGATTTTTGTACCTAACCCTAACGTCTTGAAGGGGTAGAGCTGGTTATGTAGCCTTAATGGGTCATGATTTAGTCACTATTTCATATTAATTTCATTGTCTGACAACAGAAAATATACTGCATAAATGAAATAAAATTATGAATGAAAACCTTTTTAGCTGCATCAAAATAAAGCACAGAGAGGCAAACAAATGTAATAATAAATAATAAATGTACATTTTGCATGTCCAGATGAAGTGAGGTGACATGTGAAAATGTAAACAGACTTGTTTCAATGCAAATAAAGTGAAGTAATAGAAACCTGGTATTTCTTTTTTCTTTTTTATGTGTGTAATAATAATGCTTAAGGCTGGGCAATATATCGGACAATATATTCATGCAATTCAGGCGATTCATTTGGGAAATTGAACGCGACCTTGCGTAGCTTGTTAGTGATCTATGGCTCTGTGTATTAACTTTCGACTCCATTTGAAAACAGGTGATGGAGATTTACTGCTTATCAAAGAACCCAGCTTCACTGATGAGATGTGCATGAATTTATTGTTCAATATATTGTCCAGCCTTAAATAGACTTAAATAAGTTCTCTGAAAACATCTATGACCTTTGAAACACGTTTTTTTTTTTTTATGCTCTATGCTAAATGTAGTTTCTCTAATAATAAACATATATTGCATAAAGCATCCATGGTCCATGCCCATGTCAATTAGGGTATTAAAAATGATTAATTTAAGGTAAAATTAGAACAGATGAAATGTGATGTGAAATGTGTGATTAAATTGCGAATAATCTGCAGTTAACTCATAACAGTCCTGCGATTAAATATTTGATTTGACAGCCCTAATTTATATATATATATACACACACAGTGCCCTCCATTAATATTGGCACCCTTGGTAAATCTAAATCTAACAAATAAATTTGTTCCTATTCTCATATATGCGTACAGATAATACATTTATATATATATATATATATATATATATGTTTTTTGTTGTTGTTTTTGGGGGACAACAGAAAAGTGCATTATTTATTGGCAAGGTTGTCGGTAGATTTTGGAAATGACATTAAGCAGAAGGACCACTTCTGGTAGTTCTATGAGGGCCAAAAATCAGTCTGGCTTAGTTATCGGTCTATCACTAACCAACACACCAGTATCCAAATCTGGGCTCCAGAATACAAACCACAACAGATGCTTGGAAATAGATATGTTGGTCTTTTCATCAAGGAAGGCAGAGGAGAGAGCATATTGAGCTTTACTACTCAGCTCTTTGAAGAGTTGCTGAACTGTGTATTTATCATTTATCATGCCATCACGAGTGCTCACAGCTGGCGAAGAACAAAAAAAAAAAAAAACACAGAAAAGAGAGTTTCAATTCAACCGGTCTCAGATGAACGATGACAGTCTGTTACTAGAACGAGTAAACTAGCTTCCTTCGGAAAACCAGCACCCTGACAATTTCACCTGGTCATTTCAGACGGTCAGTCAAGTAGCCGAGAGGATCCATCTTCAATTAAAAAAAGCAGGAGCCGAAAACACATCAACATTTGGTGTCTCAACGATGAGTAATTGTTGAGTCACCATCCAGAGGAGATGAATAATCAAGTGTGTTTGTGTCTCTAGTTTCTCTCTCTCTGACTCTGTGATCAATGATATTTGCATTTGTTTTATGCTCACAGTGAGTGTCTGTTTGCTGGCACATAGCCTTTGCGTTTGAAAGCATCTCGATTAATCTGACAAGCAGCTTGCTGATGATGTCAGGCCCAAATTGTTTATATTGTTCTCTGTCCTGCCAGGCATTCACACATAAAACAATTATACATTGCACATACTCCCACATACATAGACAAGCTGACGCGAAGAAATAAAGCTCCAAATTTTCTACATATTTTTCCTTTATAACCGCCCTCCCACACTCTTTCCATCCAATCAAAAACCCTCGATCGCCCGAGCAAAGATGAATAAACACGCTGCTCCACATTCGGGGGGCTGGTTAAAGTCTTTCTCAGGTCTCGAGCACACTGATGCCATTGTGTTCGCCCGCAATAAACCACACACACAAAAAAGTGCTTCTTCTCTTCTCTCAGCCCTCTCCTATTCTTTCCCCTAATTGTTGTCTCTGATGTGACCTAGAAAGAGAAAAGAGTGAGAAAGAAGCAGGAGAGAGGAAAAACAACAACTGTGAAAGAAGTTGGAGTTAATGAGGAGCAACCTGGCTGACCCCCGCAGGCAGGCGAATGTAATTGCAGTTAACTTCCCCTAATGTGGCGCTAACTAACAACAACAACCCAAACTACCAGAGGGGGCTCGCAGGTGCCTGAGAGAGGGCTTCCTGATTAGCCTTCTAATCTGGGAGAGTGTGAAGAGCGTTTAGAGAGCCAGCGGTTCCTCCGCCGGTTCGCCAAGCCCCCCGGTCAGCTCTCCAGATCCGTTCTGGTAGGGAACAAACGAAGCGACAAGAGCCAAGAAGAGGAAACAGGCTCAGAGGACAAAAGCAATCGGGAAAAGCTGGTGACAAACTGGGAGGGAGATAAAAAAGACAAAACACACAGCAGAGGAGATACTGCCGATGTGTTTTCAAGTCATCAGGAGGGAACTGGTTGGATTCGAGCCTGGCTGGTGGTTAGTGACAGGTGATACGTGGCCTCTGTGACCTGTCAGCCGACATAGTGGGGCATGGGCTCGTCTCCGGCTCGCAGACGGCCAGCAGGAGCTCTCGCACGTTCGGTTTAAAGTGTGATTCATCACCTCTCATGGTAGTTAGGCTGTGATTCATTCTGTCAGAGTCTGAGTTGTTTTGTTTAATGAATAGAGTTGCACATTGCCAATACCGCTAGATAGGTTTTTCGGTTGCAGGGAGGTAGCAGGGGGGCTGGAGTGCAACCATCAGCAAGCTGAGACTCGGCAAGCCTGTGTGTGCGTGCTGGTGATAAAGTGCCGTTGCCCACGCGTGGTGTTGGGGATGGACCGGGCAGCGGGATGCCCGCCGGAGAGGCAGCTACACACCCGCGCTGCGATCTGGAGTGCAAAGAGAACATCTCTTGCTGTGAGCAATCTGTACTCTCTTCAATGCTTTCTCTCTCTCGTTTCGTTTTCTACAACTCTCGCTCAACCTTTGCCTGCTTCGTTTTTAGTGGCAATTTGTAAAACACGGACCTCCAGTCACCTCTTCTCCATCCCATAATGCCTCTCTGCGTGATTGGCTCACATGTGCCCCTGTCACATCGCTGCTCATTCTGTAGCTGCGAATCTTCTCTCGAAGGACAGCAAACATGGCGGTAACCAAGTTGACAGATGTGTAGTGACATTGGTATTTTTGCAGCTTGGTAATAAAAAAAATGTGAGTCAGTCTAGCAAGGAACTAATGCAAACAGGTAAATATCAGAAAATAAAAATTCACAGTTGCATTTGATTAAAACATTTTTTTTTTCTGAATGTTTAATTGAATAGTTACAATTATAACTATGTTTATCGCATTGAGATTTTAAAGCCAAGGTAAAATATATTTTATATATAATATCATAATGTAACAGTATTTATATTCTGAAAATGATCAAGAAGTATGGGCTCTATGAAAAAAGTAAAACTGATAATCACAAGTTTTTTATAATTGTAACAATAATTTTATTTTATAAAGTAATAATTGTGATTTTTAAGAAATGAAATTTCTTCGCAGTATATATTTCACCACTTGTAGTTTTCAGATTTATTATTTTGATCACATAAAATTAATAATCTCTACATTCTGAAACTGGTAAAACCTTAATTCCTGAAGCTAAAACTGTGATATGGATAATAATAAAAATTATAATTCACTACGCTAGAATTTTCTTATAAACAATATATATATATATATACGTATATATATATGTTTGCATTACAGCACAGAGGCTGTGTAAAAACATTTATTATGCCTAGTCACAAAAAATATAGCTGATATTCATGCTTAAAAAAAATCGGTTGATATAACATTCTCTTTAATTTATCCATGTAAGAGCTATTATTGGGAAATTAAAAGGAACTCATGACATCTGGCACGTTAAAGCATAAAAACGTGTAAAAATCTGTTGATGAGATTAAAATGTGTAGACCTATAATTCGTACAGTACCATGATATTGATACTGTGTATTATGATATTATTCTCATCACTCTTGTGACATTATTCTCATAAAAACCTAAAATGATGGATCAAGGGTAATCAAATTTCACTGAAAAAAAATGTGCTATCACCTACTGAAATGATGGCATCATGAAAAAAACACTTCCAAGTTTCTCTCAGAGCAGTTTCCCTCATCTGTCGTAATCCTAACACATTCATTTCACAACTCTATTTCCCTCACCCAGCAGAATAAACTCTTCCACCTGTCTCTCCCTCTGCTTTCTGAGTTTGTTATGTCCCCCATCAGTGTGATAACATCGGCGTAAAAGAAAAAGTGAAACAAGGAAAAGATGAAGAAATCATTCTTTCCCAGTCCTCACCCAAATCCCTGACGTTATATTCTTATCCCATTACATCCCACCCTCCAATATGCCCCCTGTCCAGTGCTTTGCTCCATAATCTCTTCATCTCCAAATGCTTTCTTTTAATATGACTCTGGCCGTCCCCTGCGCAGCCCTCCTGCCTGTTTGTGTTCTTCCGTTGTGCATCACTGGGGGTCGCCATGACAACATCACCCTGACAACCATCCCTCCTCCCAAATGTTCCGCTCGTTTGCATCTCATTTGCATGTTGTCACAGCAACCAGCCGCATTTGACTTTGACAATAAAGGGGTTGGTGTAACCCCCGCCATCGCTCCTTACCCTGACCCCCAGCTTTTCGATTCTCTCGCCCAGCGTGACACGCTATTTATTTTTCATTCCTGTCATACTCTCTTTCTCTTAAGTCTTTTCCCTTTTATTTTTCCTGGCAGACTTATGAAAGCGTTTAGCTCATAAAAAATCTATCAAAAGTTGGCTGAATCATTTATTTCCTGTCAAATCAAATGTCGGGCTTTTTAACCTGCTTTTGCTTAACACTTCTGGTCACGTCAGAACTCTTTTTTTACTAATTTTCCCATCCTTTCTCATTTTGTCTCCGAGTTACACACACAAACCCTCGCATTTTGTCCCGAGACTAAGGTAGTCCGTTAGTTTTTTCCCCCAGAAGCTCCGAACACAGCTGCTACAAAATGACTTACTTCCCCTCTACAGGAGATACAGCCAATTCCGTCATTTGCATTTCAGCTCCGCAGAGACACACAAACACACACATGCGCGCACACACTGGCATATCACTCCAGAGACTACCTCAAGCAGCTGTGAAATTAGTTACACGTTTTGAATTTGTCATTTTAAAATATTTTGTGTGCATTTAGGTGACTAATGAAATGCTGGCTGTTTTTTTAAGACAAGGATTTCAGTTAAGCCCCTCTGCCGATAAATGTGGGCAGACGCGTGAGAGGGGTGACTAATGCGTTTGGTCCTTTCAAAGTGTTTACTAACAGGAAGAAGCTACACTGTCAAGTCGCTGACCACTTCAGGTGTTCGAGCGGCATGGCTGAAGGAGGCCGATTATTGCAGAATCTCCAGGATGGTAGTTTACGTTAAGCACGTGCGTTACTCCACTACAAGCACTACTGAAATGAGGAGTGCAAGCGGAATGCAAAGCAGTCATACAACTACTTATTTAATATGCTGAAGTGCATGCTGGGCCCTGGCTGCACACATGTTTTCAGTTCTCTAGGTGCTTGTATGTGATTATATCTCCACACAATGATTAGATTTCTTTCTTTATGAGAAGGAAAGAGGAAAAGAGGGAGTAAATGGTTGAGAAAGAAAGAGAGAAAGAATGATGGAAAGAGAGAGAGTTTTATGAAAACAGAAGACAGATGTCTGCATGGAGAGGACATGAGAAAAGGGACAGAGATAGTAAAGGGGTGACGCACTGACAAAGTAATGGGAAGTTAGAGATTTTTGGAAAAACATCCAATAATGAAGCAGCCAAGTTAAGCAGAAGACTTTATGCAAATGAGCATTGTTGCAATGCAGCGACCAATAGGAGTCAGTGATCCGCTACGCTATCGATGTTACTCCCAACTAAAAAAATGTAAAAATGGTTTTAATAATTGAAATAAAATTGTAACAAATTTAGATGGATATATTAGTTGATATTTCTTGTATATAAATATTATTAAAAAAATAAAATGTTCTGATGCCAACCAACAAAAAAAAAAGTTCAAGCACAAAAATTTTCTCTAATCTAAAATAAAAAAAAAAGGCTAATTTAGGAAAAAATTCTATTAATATATATATTAATACTAACATTACCCTGGATCTTAAATGTTGCATATAAACACCTGTTACACCCATGCATTTACTCAACATGGTAATAATGTTGGCCAACTTAACTAAAAGTTGCGTAAAGTAAAGTTAAAAGTAAAGTAAAAGTTAAAAAAGTAAAGTGAATACATACAAAAAAAACAGGGTTTTATCAGCATTTTTCTGCATTCCCTGGTAATCAAACTCATGGCCTACTACCAAGCACTGCTGTTGGAGCAACATGAATTCCAATCAGATGTTCTCCTCCTCCATTAGTGAATGGTCCTTGGCCAAAATAAGCTTAAATGTGGACCAGACATTTTATTGTTTATTCAGCATCCTGGCAACTAGTGTGTACAGGGATTAAACGTGAGTGTTTCAGAGAGAGAGTATGCCCAGCCTAAGTGGTTATTGAATAAAGACAGACGAAAGGAAAGATGTTTAAGTAGACAGTAGGATTTGATATGAAATAAAAAGATGAATATAAAACCTCCTCACTGTTGAGACTGTCCTTGTAGGCACAATAATACAGAACTACCAATGAAATATTCCTACAATAGAAATCAATAACATCCCCACTCTTACATAGGGCTGCAGGTTTAGTGGGAAAAAATAGAGCCCTGGCTTTTCGGAAACTCAACATGATCAAGGCTGTGCGATTCACCTGTTCATTTCTGCTCATCCAAGATGCTTTAAAAAAGCTTCTGAATGGACAGGCACAGTCTACAACCCTGAATAGCATTGTCAAGCATCTAAGTATGAACCAAGAAGAAAGAAGAATATGGAATTGGATAGCGAAAAGAGTCGCTAAAGAAAAATTATATCAATACGCCATAAGAGGAGAAGCACTGTGGTGATTTTACTATGGGGTGTTGTTAGGCATGACACAGACCGCTTTAACAATGAAAAAAAAACTTAATGCATCGCTTATTGCTCTTTTATAGAACAGTAACAGAGATAGCAATATGTTTAACAGTTATTATATTTATTAAAAGTAATAATCATAATAAAACACTCTTATGCTGAGTGATCTTAAAATGTTTTGTCTAATAGATAGTAAATTAATTGTATAGCATAATTAAACATTTAATATAAGAACAGCAGTTATTTTATATTAAATAATAAATGTAAAAATAAAAGATTGAAAGAAATAAGAACAGATGTGATGTCTGCCTAAACGCCTGGTTTAGGATATTGGAAGAATATTTATGGATGGAGAATTGAGGACATGAAAGAGATATTTTGAGTGATGGACAAAACACGGTTGAGTGTGGGATGTGAGAGAGAAGGGAAGGTTGGAGATTAATACAGTGATTGACAGGAGGTAAAAACTCCCCAGCGGAGGAATAATATTCATCACCTCTTTCCCTATTCAGTTTCATTTCACTCTAATTCTCCCCTATCTGTGACTGCCAAGGCACTCTATCACTCCACTGCCATCATCCCTCGCTCGCGCTTGCTCTCTCTCTAGTGCTCTTACACAAACTGAATGTGAAAGTAAATGATGTAAGAATGCTGTCTGTGAAAACGCACTGTTAGCTAAACTCACAGCGAAGGTTGACATCTCTGACAAACATTTCAATCTCCACACAAGCAGCTCTGCAGAAGAAAATCACCTGAAACACACCATACCCAAAGCTGCACTGTAATGTCTCAACATCGTTTACACAATTTACACAACTCTATATTTCAATCTCTGTCTTTTTCTGACACCCCACTATTCTATCGAAATGGAAAAGGGTATGAGAAAACCAGTGCTTCCATTGCTGAACTCTCTAATTTCTCTTGGATTTCTGTAGAAAATCATGTCGACAAAGTGAATGTCCATCCTGCTAAATAATTCTGGTATTGGACAGTGTTGTTTTGTACTGCTGAGAATCACTCATCGTTAGCTAGCCAGCCAAGCAGTTGGAAAACATTAGCTTGTGCAAGCAAAAGTTTAACTCTGTCATTAATTACTCACTCTCAGGTTGTTCCAAACCTATACGACCTCTGGTCGTCTTTAGAACACAGTGAGATCTGAATGTCGTCTCGTACATGTCAGTTGCATTGCAGTTGGATTCATTAAAATATCTTAATTTGTGTTCTAAAAATGAAGATGAGGAATTACGGGTTTGAAACCACATGAGAGCGAGTCATTTTTGACAGAATTTAAATTTTTGGGTGAACTATCCATTTAAAGATTTACCCTTTTTGTGCTTTTAGTTAACGTTCAGTTAGCAAGCTTAAGCCCAAAGTGCACTTAGTTTTTTGCGTAAATGCTAGGGTAATATTGCACGTAACCTCATCATTAGCATCATAAGCCACGTTTCTATTTCTCTTCAAATTGCGCTAACTGCAATTGCGAATTGAAAATAGGCCTAATGGAAATTTTTTGCAAAAAACTCCCATATATTGCAAATACCAAAAATATATATATGCTCGAATGTAGTGGTTTTTCAGGCAATTCGAAAAAATTGCCAAGGAAACGTTTTTCCTGAATTTACAGGTCACATGGCATATGTACAAAGTCATTTTCGACACTGAAGCAATTTGCGGCCACTCGTCTGATGCTTGTGTTTATTCCAGCCTCGCATTTCTGCATTATCTCTATGTGCTGCTTCTAAATAGATGCCTCCTTTGTATAAATATATCCAAAATCCATCAAATCTCGCCAAAAAATAACTTATCGCGAGAGGCCTCATTACGTTGGTAAAAGCAAACGCCGTCATTTCGCAATTCTTTTTTTATCAGCGTTAAGTATATCTCACCAAAGTTTTGTTCAAATCTGTAATGGAAACGCGCCTGTACATCATCAGCATGGTATGCATATACTGTATGAATGCAGATCACACATGCATTGATTTTTTTTCTTTCACTAATCTGTTGTTTCACAAGGTGGCAACACTGGCCCAGGCAGTTTTTACAGTAAAAAAAGAATGAAAGAGGCAGAACAAAAAAAATGAATACAAAAAGCAGAGACAACCACAAGGCACCCACATTGACAAGCGCTTGGGTAAGAGGTTCAGAGATACATGCAACTCCAGTTTAAATGAGAACAACATTTTTATCACTCCAATTCTGGAGAGAAATAGCACAGACACTGGACAAAGGTTAAACTTTCTGGTATGGATGTGTCGAGTGCCTGTGTTCATGCATGCTGACTATACTTCAGAATGCCCAGCATTCAGCTACATGCATATGCTAGGAATACACATTAGAAAGAAAAGTATACAGTACCTTGGGCAGCTTACACAATTTGCTTAGCATAACTACCACTGGTTCAAAGTTATTTGGATTATCTAGATTAGAGATTTAATCAGGGATAGTGGGAAAGGAGTAGGATCTTAATCAGTTTTGTTCTTTGGAACGTCCTTATGTATGTTTTTGTTTTGTTTTTGTTTTTGGTAAGAAAACTGACATCCAAAAACATTTTCTGTGCTCACACTTCCGGATGTGTCTCATAGATGTACACCCCCCACCCTTCCTCTACCATCCCTTGATCCCTCAGGACACAATTACAGTTTTCCCCTGGATACAAACTAATTAGCTTTCTAAAAAAAAAAAAACTCCCACGAATGAATAAATAAATAAATGAGGGGAAGGGAGCTAAATAAATGCTAATCCTTGGTGCAGTGCTTAGACACATGGACAGAGGGACACTACAACAGATTCCTTCACACACAAACACACACACACATTCAAAGACTGCGGCAGGGTGAAGCTGTTGCTGGAGCGCAGCGGGATTCTGTAGTAAATCACCACACCTGTGCAGCGTAACCTGTGCACGCCGCCTCTCTCTACCCATGGGAACAAACGTCCCACTTAAACACTTGTATAAAAGCTTCTGCAGGAAAACAAATGTGCGTTGGGAGAAAAAGCTCTTAATAAACCACGCTAGACTGAGACAGAGCAGGGAGTTAAATGCCTCTAACGGCACACGCTAAAGCAGCCCTAAACAAACATATTTTAATAAAGACTAGCGCTAGTAGCTAACGTTACACTAACAGGTCTGTGTTTGGTGTGCATTAGTGGTTAATATAATCGAGGCTGAGGAAATACGCTAATTATGAGGAAGCTTTGGGAGCCATTAGCTCTTCCGCTATGAATAAAAGAGGACGAACTAAACTGACAAGTGTACATAACTCACGGCGGTAATGCTAATGCCACGGGACTCGCTAAACACCCACGGCAACCTGCCAATGAGCCGTGATCAGTTTTGCACTTCTATTATAACAGCTAAACATTGGAATCGATCCGAAGATCCATGTTTCCATCAGTACCCGAGGACCACAATGACCCGGGGGCAGCTTTGCAATGGCCGCCATTTTGATATTCATGATTTTGTGTCAGCCGACCAAAGCTGGAGAGATATTAATGGCATAAGATGATCTGAACTCGGCTTGGAGCGCTTCTTTAATAATGGCTAGACTAACGAAGTGCGGGAAGCTCCGGTAAATGACCCCAGTAGATCCAGCACCATTTTCCTTTAATGGACTTTAATAAAACAGCATGATGGTCCCTTTATAAATCCCCTGTCAGAGGCAGGTGTGGAGGCACAGCAGGGGCAGCGCTTCAAAAATCGCTAAGCTAGGGATGTGAAACGAGGAAAGGCTGCGAAGATTTGCAGCGTTGCTTAATGAATGTTAGGCTAACTCAGATGCTGGGGGAGTTTAGCAGCGAGACATACAAAGTGCTTTATTACACAACTCTTAAGAGAGGCAGGGGAGATGGAGGGAGTGGGAGAGTTGGAGAAAAGTGGAAATAGGTGAAGAAAAATGCAGCTGGGTCATTTTCATTATGCAGTGCATTTTAATGGGATAGTTTCCCCCAAAATAAAAACCCTTATGGTTTACTCATCCTCATGTTATTCTAAACCTGTATGACTGCCTTTCTTCGGAAGAAAACAGTACAATGTGTTCGGTTTCCCACATTCTTCAAAATATCTTCACTCATTGTCAACAGAAGAAAACAATACATTTTCATCCTTGAGTGAACTATAACTTTAATATATGAATTTATAAAGAAAGTCATTTTGGAAGAAATCACATACATCTAGATGACCTTCAAGCTTGACACCCTTCACTTCAGCACTTTATTTCAATTCTTTTTCGATTCTGTCAGGAATACAATTCTTTATCTGCTACCTGCTTTATTGTTTTCATTCATATTAAATAAAGAGTAACATTATAATCAAAATAGTTTTATAGGTGCTCTATGCGATGTTGCAGGATTTTAGCTTGATTTTTTTTTTTTTTATCTCAAACCGTATGCATAACCCCTCAATCGTCTTGCTGCCTGCCCTCTGAATACACTGGGAAAAAACCTGCTATAACACAGAGGCTGCAATATCCAAAGAAACATTTTGGGCACCACAACAAAAACAAACTTCAGCCCCACCTCTTCAAGTTTGTTTTTGTTTGGTGTAGGTCCTGCACCCATAGTGTTTTGCAAGATCGCATAGAGCACCTTTAATCTTAGTTTGAGAAAAGCATATTTCAAACATTTTGGTGTGTCTTTTAAAGTCAAAAAGACAAAAACAAAAATGTAGGATGGGGACTTCTATACATTTAAGATGTGGCTGATGTCTTAAAAAATGACAGAATATATATATATATATATGCTCAAATGTAGTGGTTTTTCAGGCAATTCGAAAATGTTGCGTTTTTCAAAATTGCAAAGGAAACGTTTTTCCTGCATTTACAGGTCACATGGCATATGTAAAAAGTCATTTTCGACACTGAAGCAATTTGCTGCCACTCGTCTGAAGCTTGTGTTTATTCCAGCCTCGCATTTCTGCATTATCTCTATGTGCTGCTTCTAAATAGATGCCTCCTTTGTATAAATATATCCAAAATCCATCAAATCTCGCCAAAAAATAACTTATCGCGAGAGGCCTCATTACGTTGGTAAAAGCAAACGCCGTCATTTCGCAATTCTTTTTTTATCAGCGTTAAGTATATCTCACCAAAGTTTTGTTCAAATCTGTAATGGAAACGCGCCTGTACATCATCAGCATGGTATGCATATACTGTATGAATGCAGATCACACATGCATTGATTTTTTTTCTTTCACTAATCTGTTGTTTCACAAGGTGGCAACACTGGCCCAGGCAGTTTTTACAGTAAAAAAAGAATGAAAGAGGCAGAACAAAAAAAATGAATACAAAAAGCAGAGACAACCACAAGGCACCCACATTGACAAGCGCTTGGGTAAGAGGTTCAGAGATACATGCAACTCCAGTTTAAATGAGAACAACATTTTTATCACTCCAATTCTGGAGAGCTCGGCATACATCACTAAAAAGAGGTTTGTTGCTTAACTGGAAAATTGACATTGTTATTAAATATTACAAGCTCAAAAGCTCTACTTTATATAAAGTGGCCTTAACCACTATGTCCTTATATTTAAATTAGACTAATCATGTAATACTATGCACCTATTGTGTACAGTAATGTTTTTACTTATTTAAAAAAAATACCTGCATGTAATTACATCCTGTAATTACATTTATAATTACACTGTTGTCCAATCCCTTACACCTTAACCCACCCTCAAAACCTACCCATACCACCAAACCTATCATTAACCTTACCCGTATCCCACCACAATAGCAGCAAAAGTGTTTTGCAATACAATGAGCACAGTAAGTACGTTGTACTCATTTGATGTATAGTTAAGGCCACCTAACATAAAGTGGGACCAAAAACTCATACACGGATGAATAATTCATGAAGAGATCAATAACACGCATTTAGAAAACTTGATGTCTTTAATAAAACTAACACAACAACACTGGCATATTCATATTCAACAGAAATAAAGCAGCTCCGCTTTGAAAGGCTATGTATATGTCATCTTTGTCATGGCTGGTTCTTCATTAGAGAGATGGGTGGAAAAGGACAATGTGTCACTCTCCTGTGGACCAGCTATTAGAGTCGGAGAGGGTTACCACTCACATTCACCACCTATCTTGGTCATTACGTTTTATCTTTTCCTTGTATTTCACTCATTTTCTCTATCTCTCAGTCCCTCTCTCTCCCTCTCTTTCAGGTGAAGTGTGCAATATTACTAATAATATCTCATGCACATTCCTATTGTTGTCCTCCATTAGCGTCCTCTAATGCATATTAATGCGACCGCTGCCATAACCTGACCTTGAAATGCGGACACCTCGTCGACACGTGCACATAAACATCCAAAACCCAGTCAAGAGGCCCCACCTCCACCCGTCCGTTACTTACCCTAACTCTTAACCCCAGCCTATATTGCATCTCCATGGTGACCGGTGCCTGGCAACAGCTGGAAGAGAGCGGCTTTCCTAGCAATGCAATGCAAGGCGGTGATGTCATGACCCGGTTACCTCGGACTCAGGGGGCTATTATTGCTGCTCTTATGGGAGATGTTTGAACATTATGTATTCGCCACCCCGTTACCACGGCGATCCATCGCAATCACCATCGGACTCAGACCTCGATTTGTCTTCATTAGGGAAGACTCAGCGCCGTTTTGTTCTTTACTCTATCCCCACTTCACTGTCATTCATTCCGACCTATGGTCTTGCTCTCTCCTCCTCCGTTTCTCGCACTCTTTTCTCGCCACTTCAATCAAGCCTAAGTAATGCGGTCACCGGCTACGCACACGCAAGTACGCTCACTTTGTGTAGTCGCACACTCAATACGCACAAGAAAATCAATACGGTATGGGTTCACCTTAAAGTAAACAAGTATACGCTGACCAGCAGCCCCCCACCTTCTCTTTCTCTCTTCCTTCTATGCAAGCACACTGTACTCTTAATGCTCTCGAAGGATTGTGACCTTTTTATTCAAACGGACACAGTGAAAATGCATTAAGTAGTGCAGCCTTTAGGGCACCTATACACTGGAGTGAGCACCGAAAATTACATCTGAAGGAATGTCGGAACTTGGCCCATGAGTATAGATTTCAGCTGATGACATAATCACAAGTGTTTCACTCAAGTGTTACATCATGTGGGGCTTTTTGTAACTGATACCAAAAGAGTTTTTTAAATAACTGTATATGTGATTGTATATTACAAATACTATTAATAATCATTTACATGAAATAGTACCTTTTGTGTGCATCAAACTAATTCCCAAAGCAAACAAAACTCAAACCAAAAACAAGCAAAAAAATACAACCCAAAATAAAACTAAAAAATACTGCAGATCAAAGACTACTACAGCCAAACCGCATACCTCTGATTTAGAATTAATGGTGCTTTCTGATTTGAGAATTTCATTTTCACTTGCAAAACGATGCTTCGTGATGTCAACCAAAGTTGAGAAATGTTAAATGGCTGCAATGTGTTTCACTAATCAATGGGAATTTTTGAGAGGCACGCCAAGAAATCCCAATAAATTATATTCAGGCCTGACTTCAAACTAACCCGCACGAAACATATTTTGAGACGTCCATATCAGTCAAACACTCTAAAGCTTTTTCTGGTGTAGGCGGCATTATACAAACAAACATCTGCGCCTGCAGCTGTACGTAACCTGAGCACTCGCTTATTGATGTTATTATTATTATATAATTCTTGGCCTTCAAGTTCACTCCTAATTTAAATAAAATTGAGAGAGCGAAGAGAGGGACAGAGAGAGAGGCGGGCATGATGATAGAATTGTTGAACTGTATCTTTTCAAGTATGCGCTTCCTTCCCACAAATGATTAAAAATGACTGTCCTATTACAAGCTAGTTTGTGTTGACAGCAGTCTAGCTAAAAAGGAATAAAAGCTTTCTAAGGCAACTCAACTTTAAAATGAAAAAGAGCATGCCGCATATACAGTGTGTACAAACTGTGCCGGTGTCCACATCTTCTTTTGAATGTTCATTCAGCACTTATATAAAATATAGTTCACAGAAAATTTAAATATCAAATGTATCATCTCTTTTCTGTTAAGAAATGATAGATCCTGCTATACCATTTATGATGTGGTATGAGTACAGTGTAATATAAAAATAGTCATAGATAGACATTTCCAGGGATGAAAGTTTAGTTGATTATAAAGGAAGTGATGCTTGCCATGTTGTATGTTGTGACCTGCCATTAGTGTCACTGTCACAGGTGAAAAACACAAAGCTATTTTCATATTGCAGATGCTAACAAAGATATGGATAAAGCTGACACATAACTCTAACTTTGATTCATTGGGCCTAAAGTATCTTATTTAAAAAAAAAAAAACAATGGTAGACGGCAGTTTACAGATGGCGAGTTCCCCTATGAACATTTACCCTGATATTAAAAACAACAGAGAAAGTGTTCAAACAATTTGATGCAAGCAGGAGACAAAGTGCAAATTTTAGATTAGTTTTTTGGCACATCTTATTTGTCAATTAATGAGCGGGTGATGTTCCCAGTGGCATTCTTGTTGATTTCTTCAATGTGAAACCCTACAAATCTGGCGCCCCTGCACACAACCACACATATTTGAATGTGCTTGAGTGCCGCAGAACACAAAAACCATCAGGTGTACATAAACTCACAAACACAACACTTCCTTCTCTCCTCATGACAAGCCTTTGCTCCAGCGCACACATGGTGACATTTAAAGGGGGACAGAACAAGGACACAGTAATTGCGCAGCAGCTCAGAATGTATGTGTGAACGGGAGGGTTGTGAATTATCAAGCACATGTGTTGCAGCTCACGCAGATGAAAGCATTATTCTCCGTGGAGCAAATTGCCTCATTTCCGACCCATTTAAAAGCCAGCTCATCCCCATCAGCAACATACAGCAAAAAATTACACACACGGGCACGCTCCCATTCGCATAAACTGTCCATTTAATTACCACAAAGCTCCCACCCACACACAAACTTTAGCCCCTGTGGATTCGCTGATGTCTGTTACACACTGCTTCGGGACCGAAAGTGCTGCTGAAGATGGACAGTCAGCCAAGAGGACACGCAGAGGGTGTGTATTAACGTAAAAGCCCATAAAAATGTTTTAGCACTTGATCAGATGTTCATTAGTAAGCTGTGTACCTGCATGTGTGATTTCCATTCACACTGAATGTGTTTACTGCAGCGTGGCGGCCCGGGTTCAAGGCAGGATGGGGAATAAATAATGCTTTGTCACCAAACCCATAAATCCAGCTGTTTCTCACCTATGCTGAATGTGCATTCATGAGGTGTCTTTGAGGTCAGGAGGAACACAACACCGCCAGACAGCCACTTAATCAATGACCACCTGATGCCAGGCCTTTGGACCTACCGGCCCCTCGCACGGACCATTTTTTCACTCATACCAGAGCAGAGCATTCAATTTTTTGTGCCCTTACGAGTAATGTATTTCATGGAAATAACTTGTTTGAATACTACTGTTACAGTATTTTTGTAAGTAGCACATACTAGGTCTGATACCACTGTCTTTAGGATGTTCCTTTGCTAATTATGTTATCTATATAATAAGTGAAAATAAAACAAAACTGCAATTATGTTTAAGAAATACTCAAGATAAAATATTAACAGTAAATTAATGCATGTTTTTAACATGTTCTTGTGACATAATGATCGTGTTTTCCAGAATGATTTGAAATCTTTTGCTTTGATGGAAGAACAACATCTGACATGTTTTTATAAAAGTCTGAAGATCAATGTCTGCTTACATGATTAGACACACTGATGAGATTTTTACATTTCTTAAGCATCGCATTCTATCATTTTTTTTGCCATTATAATCCAACTTTGTTCGTTGCCAAGTTCACATTAGATTTTCAATTACAGAATTATCCAATTCAGCTTCGGACTCCACAGAATATAAATAAGGTAAAACACTTTTGACAATATTTTTGTTTATTTATATAAATTATATAATTTATCTATATTTTAATACAAGAAGTCAAATACAAAATACAAGAGCTGCAAAGGAACAACCTTTCAACCTTTTTACAGGTATATACAACAGTGAGGTCCAAATCACTATATATATATATATATATATATATATATATATATATACAGTGGCGTGCACAGACATTTTGGGGGGCAAGTGCT
>JAUCNO010000236.1:20413647-20426216 GCA_032353835.1 Enteromius viviparus | reverse complement strand
TGGACTGTGCAGTTTCCGGTCAACAGCTATGATGAAAATTACTACAGAGTTTTCAATAACAGCAATAATATAAATAAGAAATAAGAAAATGTAGTAATAAGTGCTGTATGGTATACCTGAAAGTCCAATGATGAAAAAATATTCAGGATGAACA
Organism: Enteromius viviparus; assembly: GCA_032353835.1. Classification (NCBI taxonomy): domain Eukaryota; kingdom Metazoa; phylum Chordata; class Actinopteri; order Cypriniformes; family Cyprinidae; genus Enteromius; species Enteromius viviparus. The sequence continues at coordinate 20,426,062 of JAUCNO010000236.1, read as the reverse complement.
ATAGAGTTATTCTCAGAAAGGCTTTGACTTACAGAGCTCATGGCAGCTTTACGTTTGGTGCTTTGTCAAAACTAAAAATAGAAATGACCACAAAAACATAATCAACACATTAACAGAAATTCAAGGAATACACAACATTGTCTATTTACTGTAACATAAATGCATGACATCAAATAAACCTACAAAGCCAGAGTAAAAAAAACTGACTGTTACTTCATTGTCTGTCTTTGAAATGCTCTGTAAATCCAAATACCTATTACGCTGTTCTTCTGCACATTGGATGCCTTTGGCATTGAAATAATATATGTATATATATTCTCAAAAATCTCCTGAGATCATTCTGACTGACAATTGGAACACTGACACTGATGTAACACTTGAAAGTTGTTTTTTTCCAGGACAATACAGTAGCTTTGAGGGCCAAGTGAAAATGTTTCTTCCTCTGAACTTCCACTATATTTTTGCTTAGTTTGATTGTTAAAAATGTTAGAATCCATTTATCAACAAAGAATATCAAACACAAGCAATTCATGGACCTCCCCAAAACATGCTTTGTCAGGTAAACAAACATTTTAATTTATGTGGAAAAATCTAAAGTCTTATAAATAAGACCCGAATAAAACTGAGCTTATCAACAATACCAGGCTGTCACGCAGTCACATTCACCTGATCCAGCACTCACGGGAAACTCCCAATCCACAGTCACTCAAACACGACCACACTCACCTGATTCTGGACTCTCATGAACTAATGTTAACAAACACAACTTGTGATTTTAGTACTGCATTAGTAAATGCTGAAATTAGCATTAAATAATATTGATAAAGTTAAAGAAAAAGAAGACATTACATGTCATTAAATGCCATTAGACATAATGCCATTTTGTCATTAATCGGCACCTGCGGCCGCGTTGTGCTGATTGGCGTCTCTATTTCTCTCTTTCTGTCTAACCTGTCTTTGTCGGATGATTGAATGTGTTACATACTTGCGTCTAGCTGCTCAATCTGTTCTCCACGCTGTCTTGTCTCGTCTTGTCTAAGTCTTTTGGGATACGTGGAACCTTATCTGTTTTTTTCCATTGGCTAAATTGTTTTTGTATCCAGAGTAGGGCTGCACGATATATATCGTACGATATATTATGCGCATAATAATATGCGCCGTAATCTCCGTCACCTGTATATAGAAGGAATGCCAGTTTATGCACAGAGCTGAGAAGCTGCGCAGTTGAATCACCCGCGAAACTCAACGCGCAGCTTCTCAGTGATCCATGGCTCTGTGTATAAGCTGGCGTTCCTTCTAAATACAGGTGACGGAGATTATGGCGCTAATCAAAGAACCGGCTTTACTGATGAGATGCGCATAATATATCGTACGATATATATCGTGCAGCCCTACGTCAATGGGCACACGATCTTTGAGAGTAAAAAAAAAAACATGCCCAGACAAATCCAAATCAAACCCTGCGGCTTATGGCAATACACTGATGTCCTAATGAAAACAAAACAATCAGTTAGTGAAAAAAACTGAATAGTATATATATATCTCTAATAAACCACAATGCCTGATGTGGGAGATATTTATGTATGTATGTGCCAGAGCATGTTGACACATCTTAGGTCAGACATTGTGTTGTGCCTATTGACTTGCATAATACGAAAGACTGCAGTGGTTTAAGTAAAAAAAAAAAATATTAAAAACACAAACAAAGTTACCTACATCTTGAATGCCCTGAGGGTAAGCAGATGAACATCAAATGTTAACTGTTTTGTGAACTGTTCCTTTAAGAGAAACCAATATTAGGACTGCAAACAAAGTAGCTCTTGCTTGCCATTTTAGATTTGAATCATGTCGATCAGTTGGTCCTTATTTTCTTCAGTCAAGACAGCCATGTTTTTATGAAAACATTGACATTTCGGGATTTTTAGATGATATATTCTGTGTGCTGCTTTCATGACATTTGCTTTTTAATCACCAGCTTCTCAGAGTAATCTTGTGACTGAACACACAGCAAAAACTGAGCTTACAAATGCTCAGTGATGGCCCAACATTGACCTGGCGGCTGACCGCGCCAGCTTGAACGATGTCTTTTAATTAAATTATTTAAATGTATGCCACTTGGTTTGATATTTAGTTATTTAATGCTAAGACCTTCATGTTAAGTGTAGCTTAAATATCCTAATATATTTGTGGTATAAGCTTGTTTTTTTTTACCTGCAAGAATAAACATTAAATGGCTAACACATGTATTACAGTACTTCTCAACATTATAAACAATGATGGTGTGGCCTTGAGTTGCTTATCATTTATGTAAAGATACAAAACAACAACTGAGTTCTGTCTTACTTCTGTCTTACTAACAGAAACGTTTACATTTATGCATTTGGCAGACATTTTTTTGGCAGACACTTAGATACAAATCCACATGAATGGCATTCAACATTTAATTCATTTGCTTTCTCTGGGAATCAAACCCATGACTTTGCCGTTGCTAACACCATACTCTATTGTTTGAGCTAACCTTCACAAAAAAAAATAAAAATAAAGAGGATGGGAAATGTTGCGATGCAGATAAAAATGACATTGGTCTTTAACTCACATTGGCATTATATAAATATGATATAATCAGATACAAAATATATTATATAAAATAGTTTAAGGTAACTTTTTGCTCAAATCTAAGAAGACATATGGGGCAGTTTTCCACTAGCTTATATGATTCTTTAAGGTCTTAATGGAAAGTTTGTAATATAGTTAGTTTTAAAAATGTTCAGGGTAAAACAGCTCTTCAGACGTAACGTCACTTCAGACGTAATGTTAATCCTCCACGTCTTCAGTCACTCAGATGTCGAAGGAAATTGATAACTGCTATGTTCATTAATACATTCAAAAACAAACACCTCAATCTCTTAGGAGTCTAACTTGTCCTGCATCTCGGTCTGATGACGGCTCACTCAGGACGGGTCTGAGGTAAGACACCAGTTCAGTCTGTGCGACACGCTGCTGTCAATCAACTATTGTGGGAGTGGCCATGCATTTGAGAATGGCTTGATTTGAGAAGGGGTGACTTATTTTTATTACATTAAAAGAAAACTACTTGTGGATCTTTATCATTGTAGGTTGTGTACACACACTCCCAATACACATTTCAGTCCAAACAGCTTGTAAAAGTGCATGTGGCACAGTATGACCCCTTTAACACTTAACTAGTTTGACCAACTTCCCAAGGGGGTAATCAGTCTTGCTTTTTTATTCAAATGATATCTTCTTTTTAAAAAGTGAAGAAAAAAACGGGTGACTAACTTTTTATGACTAGTTTAAGCTGTTTATGCAATCTGGGCACCAGCTGACCTACAAAAAAATTCTTTCATTTAATCCCGGCAGTGATGAAATGGATAAAAGCGAACAAGCATGTGCTTGTCTAGAGAAGAACTGAGATTGTTCTGAAGATTAAATAAAATAATAATAAGAAATCACAGGACCTATTTTAAAAAAGTTATTTTTTGCCAATAGCACGCTACAGCCACCATTACCATTTTTTATATTTTAATTAGTTTGTTTTTATTGTAGTTTGTGTCAATCAGTTGCAGTTTTTATGTATCAAAGATGAGAATGCTAAACCCAGTGTCGAGATCAATACATATTGACGGATATAAGGTTATGCCCACTTACAGTACAGTGGTTTTGAAACTGTTATCTGAACAACATAATATAATAATAACATAATAACAATATAGGAATCCAGCTATTAATCAGTTTACTCAGCAGTCAGTAAAAACAAACTAATATTCCTGTGCAAAGCCATCGCCAGTCAATTAGTTTGAATCTAAGTGTGTCCTATATTGTACATGAAGCTCCACATCTTCTAAAACATCTTGATGAAAACAAAACTGGTAATTGAGAACATGAAAGTGCATTTGCTCTGTGGATGGCGATTAAGCGATTAATTCTTATATTGACGTCTGGGGCATCGAGAAGTGTTGGCCTTTGCATTCAGCCTCCTTCCTCCCCTCGCTTTGTTTCCCATCTATCACGAAAAACAACATTGTTGAGAATCTGAATCTATTGCAGGGGCAATTACGGCCTAAACACAAAAGCCTGTGTTGCTGTTTGTGTAATCATAGTAATTTTACCAAGAGCTACTAATAATGGCTTTCAAGGCCTGTCCATAGCTGCTTTTAATTACCTTGCAAGCTTCTGCATTGATTCTTTTCCTCCATCTGTCCTGCCGCCCCCTCCCCTCCATCTCGTTTTTTCCTTTCACTCTTTTATTCATATCGTAAAGCAATAACAACTGTGTCACAACCCAGATTTGGGGAGTATAATCATCGGGATTAATTCAAAGCCAAAAGACGTGTGTTTCCGCCTGCTTTCACGGCTTTCTTTTTGGACCCACATTCTCACGCACATGCATGCGCATCATCTTCGTTCTGTTTTTCGTTTTCTGCCAACACTCATCTGAAAGGGGGTGGTGAAGTACAAAAAGAAGCGATTTAGCCCCTAGACAGGGAGAGAGAGGGATGCGGGTCTACTTGAGACGAAACAAATGACGGCTAGCAGAGGTGGATGCTGGGACTTAAGGGTCGGGATGCTGAATTAAAGATGGAGAGATGAAAAAAGGAGTAGGAGTGAGAGTGAAGGACAAATGCCCCTCTGGCTGCTGTTAAACCTCCCAGCAGAGCCAAGACTTACCATAGCCCACAGTGTGACAGAATGAAAGTGTGTGCCTACAGCCTGTCGGCCGTGGGAGTGTGTGATGTTCTTAAACTTCAGGCCTCTTGGACTTTATGAGCGTAGCATACCACATTAGGCACCATGGGGGTTCGTGTGTGTGTGTGTGTGTGTGTGTGTGTTTGTATGAGCGCTAGCTGATTTAAACAAGCGGAGGACTCCATAAAACTTCATAAACCATAAGGGAGTCAAATCCACTGCCTGCATTGTTCACTAGACCCTCGTGTGCTGGTGAAGACATGTAAAATGCAACTCAGGGTTAGCTTAGGTCGCTTCGTCCACTCCTGTCCTGAAATTTGAAGCATGTGCCAGCTAGTCCAAGCCTGCTCAAAGTGCCTACACCAGAGTGTACTAGCGCATTTGTATGCGTATGTGCGTCATTGTTCCCGCCACAGCTGTATAGTTGGCAGAAAGTCTGGATGGTACTGCTCGGTTGGGATATTTCACGAGTGGATGAGGGCTCAGCTAGCCCTTTTATTTCCTGACAGCCGCTGGTTTCACTGGAGGACTGTGGCTTATATAGCTCTTTTTATCCTCTCGTAGAGAGCCTTGTGACATATGTACATATATACAGTACAAATGAACTAAAGCCTTTTTTTTTTGCTTTGTTAGATGGAGCATGACTGACCACTGGAAAACGAATAAATAAATCTGTTAAAGTTATGCCTTCAGAAGAATTTGTGCAGTCCCAAATCATTTCTTGGCAAGATGCAAATATTTTTAATATATTCATCCCATGGCGCTTCATGTCCAGAGCAATGGCAGTTGTGTAAGAGTGTTTTTTCAACAATGAGCACTTTAAGCCCTGTGGAAATTTAGAAAGTTATTTACTTTTTCACTAGTTTATTTAATTTTGAACAACTTCAACTGCTATGTATGTATGTACTGTTAGAATTAAATGACCATTTTCACTGGTATGCATCCTAAATATACGTACACAACTATGTAAAATTTCCCGTTTTCACGCTTTTTGCATAAATTGACAATTTTTTTGTATCATATTGCATCATTGGCAGTTTTATCTTTAGTAATTAAAAAAATATATACATTATGACCTTATTATTAAACAAGACAAGTTGAAACTATTATTAGTAACATAAAATAAAATTTGGCCTTCTGATTTTTTTTTATGTACAAATGCAGAAGGTCTTTCCTCTATTTTCTCTCAGTGCCTAAGTGTGTGTACATGCATGTGACCAGGCCATGCAGAGAGATGCATTCTGCATAATAATGACACAAGCACAATAATGTATGTGTGTGAGAGCTGCACACTTCTGTTGACCGCTAATGTCCCCAAGTGCATATTTTACACACACGCACACACACACACACATATCCATACATACCCAGTCAGTCCCCTGCTATTCCCTGATATACACATAAACCTTATGCTATATTGCTTGGCAGAGAGACATAAAGAGCAATATATAATGGATAAAGAGATAAACTGGGCTTGGGGGAAAAGAAGGAAATTGAGGGAAAAGAGAAGGGAAGAGAGATGGAGCGAGCGAGACATGTCCGCTTTACATTCCTCACCATGACAATAATGCAGAGAGATGAGAAAATTAAAAATTGATGCGAGTAAATAGTTTTAAACGTCCCACTGCTGTACAGAAAAGCTCCCGCTGGATATCGCCCAAACTGAATGATGACTTGAAATTCAAAGAGAGCGACGGACAACAAGAAGGTGAGCAGAGAGAGGAATGAGGCTTCTGAAAGTGAAACTGAAGAAGTTCAGTGCTGAAAGAAGTGGTTGAGGGAAAATATAAGCCAAATACAGAGTGATAAACAGGAGGAGGAGAAATGAGGGAGAACAAGGAATTTTAGTGGGATGAAATAGAAACGTGAGAAAATGCACTACAGCAGATGCAAAGTGCACACTTCAGCAGACCAAGAGATAAAATAGAAAATTTAAAGAGAGTCAAAGAAAGAGACTATTAAGCAAAGAAATTAGACTACAATCAGAAATAAACTGATCATTGGGTGAGGGAATCTGCAAGAAAATTTAAGCTCAATTCTAACTAAACTGCTGTTTTATTTTTTAACATAATGTATAATGTTTTTGACCCTGATATGGTCAGAATTTCAATTTTATTTGAAAAAAAAAAAACAATTCTAAATAATTTCAGTAAAATGGGTTTAATATTACTTTGTTTTGATTCCTTTTTCAATGCAGTTACTCAAGGTCTAAAGAAAAACATTTATGTGAAATAGAAATCTTTTGTAACACTATTAATATTTTAGTGTCACTTATTATCATTTAATGCATAAAAGCTGAAAGAAAATATGAATTATTTTTTTAAATCTTGCTCACTCTAATGAAAAATCATTATTATAAATAAAACAAACTACTTACATTTTCTATATATTTATTTATTCTTTTTTTCTAATCTAGATAGATAGATACATAAATATTCTTTGAAATACTTAGAATGTAAAGCAGTGGCTCCTGCAGAATATTCCACATCTTACCTTTAAACATAAAAATGATGTATATTATAAATTATTTGGTTAACAGTTCTGCAGCTTCCAAACTGTGAACAATGTATGTTTTATGTATAGCATATAGTATATAATTGAGGAATTCAAAGAAGCATAAATCAAAGCATATCTGCTTAAGCTCAAGTTGTTTGTAGGCCAAAAAAAGACAATAGAGAGCAAAGAGACTAAAGAGGGATGGTGGTGACTTGTGGAGGTAAAACTAAAACCAACAACAGATTTTCTGTATGTAAATGAGCACAAAACAGCCACAGGCATCACATTTGGACACCTGGACTGAATGCCCTGTTACAGAGCACCTGCTGAACACACACACAGCCTCCTCTACAAAACACAGCCCACGGCAACTACCATGAAAATCACTTTCTCCTACATCACAGATATCACATCATAACTTGAGTGACCACCAGGAATAGCTACTGTATGTGTACAGGTGTGTGTGTGTGTGCTCTGGATAAAGCTGAAAAGGTCAGAAGCCAACAAAGTGTGTGAGAGAGAAAGAGAGAGAGAGAGAGGGCAGCGAATGTCTTTGAAAAGCTTAATATAAAAAAAATCCATACGGATGTCAGATCTGCAGCCTGAGTTTACCTCCAGGACATGAAGCAAGAACAATTTTATACCGCCATTTCCAGCCATGTTAGAGAGAGTCGCCTCAAAATGAGAGCTTTCTTCAAAGCATAGTTCACCCTAAAATGAAAATTCTGTCATCATTTACTCATCCTCACGTCATTTCAAACTTATATGACTTTCTTTCTTTTGTGGAACATAAAAGAAGATGTTTTGAAAACTGTGACTCTGGAACACAGAACCAGTCTTAATATACTCTGCACGAGTATATTTGCAGCAATAACTAACAATTGTACGGTATGGGTTGAAATTTCTTTTTACATTTAATTTTATTTGGCACCCTCAGATTCCAAATTTTCTAATATTTTTTATCTCTGCCAAAAATTGACCTGTTCTAACAAACCATGCATCAACGGAAACCTTATTTATTCAAGTTACATCTAAAAAAAAATGACCCTTATGACTGTTTTTGTGTTCCAGGGTCACAAATGTCCTTCCAATGAAAACTTTTTCATTTTTGAGCCTCTTTTACTCTGAAACAACACCCTGCCAGCATTTATTTTCTATGAACCGTCTCTTAACCAATTCCGCTCGCTTCAACGAAATCCACGTATGCACGTAAATGTCACTCCGAGAGTCATCTGCTACCATCCATCTTCCAAATTTAAGCAATCTTTTTTTTTAATTAGACAATTTCCTGTAGCAGCCAGTCGCATTCCTCAGAGCTTCATTAGTTGAACACAGATAAGGTGAAGGAGAATCATGGGTAATTAAAGCGGTATACACTGACAAATTCCACTCTTCCCCCGAGGTGCTAGAGGCCGATATTCACCTCAAAAAGTGAATCATACAGAATTGTGTGTTTGCATCAGAAATTACTGTTAATATAACAGCTTGCACAGCAATGCGATTTACCGGCAAGGCGGAGGGGGACGTGAGTCATCCCACCCGTGTGCTAGAGATGATAACATTATTTCTTTTTCAGATGAGTTGCAAGATTGTCGAGCGCTCCAGGTTTGGTCTCAGGGGTACAAGAAACAAGACTTCCAAATCTCCGGCCCAGCCACAGTCACAGCTGCATTCATTCAGACTAAAAACCTTCCCGTCTTATTATGCATTTTCCTATTCTCGCTAAAAGCTCCCAGGAGCCGAGTTCCCGCAATCACCCATCGTCAAGGTCGCAAGTCCGGGATGCGCACGCCCCTCGAACCGAGACAATCTTGGAAACGTAATCCATTGTTAGAGAAAGTAATCTCCTGCTATCGAAGCCTCGGGCCAATTCTGCCCACCAGCCCTGGAAGGACAAACTCTCCGCATCGCCAGAGCAACAACAAGATGACCTCACGGCCACTACTTTACAATAAGGAGTCTAACCACCGCAAGCACTGCCTTCGCCCTCAAGGCGTGCTTTGAGATTTTAATTGTGGAATTACCAGCAGCTTTTTGATGTTTTTTTGTTTGGTGGTGTAAATTCATTACGGCTAATGAAGATTTATTTACCGCTTACTAATTATCCCAGATCAAAGGTTCGCTCCCAAGCCCGAATTCATTGTTCTTGAGTTGTGCTGATGCTGCAGTGTTGGATGGTGGTGTACTGTCTGGCTCCGATCCACGTTTGAAGTGCTTATCAATCCCGCATCTAACATCGCCTCAATTTGTTTTCAAAGTAATCTCTAGATAATCATTATCACTGAGAGCATCTATCATTTAACGTGTGAGGGATCTCTATTGCCTGACCATGTATTCATTTTTCTCGGTGTGGCCCTTGACCCGTAACAGTGATGCAGATCGCTTTGTTAGAGTGTACAGGAAAGTAATTACCTTCATTTATGTGCAGTTCCTTCCAAGTTAAGTGTCGGTTTTCAATCAAGTCCTCTCTTCGTGTAATTCTCTGCCATTTTAATTCGATTTTATTTTTCAAAATTTGCAACGAGGCAGCTAACAAACTAGAGAATCTCATACAGAATGCAGTTATTTGAATTTGAATGCAAGGTATGGACATTAATTCATAGATATCTGTAACTGGCGACTAACAAAACAAAAAAAGTTTGTCTGGAAAACTTAGTTTTAAAAGTTTTGAAAATGTTGAAAAAGACAGTCAGAGAGACTTGACTGATCTTAGTGGTAAATGAAATAATTTAGGGGCACCGAAATCAACTAGAAATAAATAAACATTAATGAAACCCAAAAAGTAGTAAATAGTAGTAAATCTCTCTCTCTATACATAGGCCCTATATACATAATGTATGTGTGTGTGTGTGTGTGTGTGTGTGTATATACTATCAAACGATTCACATCCAAAATAAGTTTGTTTTATCTTGTGTGTGTATTTATTATGTATCTATGAATAAAAACACATGTATGCATATATTTCAGAAAAAAATATATATATTAAATATATGTATAAATATATTATAACTTAAATTAAACTAACAGAAATCAAGAAATTTCAATATTAAAATATATACTGTATGTGTGCATTTATATATACATAATATATGACCCTGGACCTTAAGTCTTAAGTCGCTGGGGTATATTTGTAGCAATAGCCAAAAACACAGTGTATGGGTCAAAATTATAGATTTTTCACTTTTGCCAAAAATCCTTAGAATAGTAAGTAAAGATCATGTTCCATGAAAGTACTTATTCAATTTCTCACCCAAAATATATTAAAACTTCATTTTTGATTAGTAATATGACTTGATAAGATCTTCATTTGGACGACTTTAAAGGTGATTTACTCAGCATTTAGATTTTTCTCATATTTTCATATAGTTGTATCTCGGTCAAATATTGCCCTATCCATCGAAATCATACATCAATCAGAAGCTTATTAATTCAGCTTTCAGATTATGTATAAATCTTAATTTCGGAAATTAATACTTACGACTGGTTTTGTTGTCCAGTGTCTCATATATACACAGTATATACAGTACAGCACTACAGTGCATATATACACTAAAGTTCTAATTAAAACTGGGAACATAAAACTATTACAGTAAACAAATAATTTTAAAATAACCTTTCCTGTGGCGTGCGGCTAATTGAATTCAAATTTAAAGTCATGAATTAAAAAGGAAGCCAATTCCTCAGTTCTGAATGTTGCACAATCCTACAACTCTCATTTGCCAGCCTACTGCGGAGCGCTTCAGTGGGCATATCAGTGAGAGCAGAGGACTGGGAGGGAAATGTGATTGTGTTTGTGTGTGTGAGCGCTTCACCCTTGACCTGCCACTCAGCTCCAGACTGGTGGGAGGCCTGCAGTAAAATGTCCTCATTGATCATCTGTTCTCACTTTGTGATGGTGCCATGTTTTTGCTGTTTGCCGCACTCACCTACACAACTAGTTTTCACACAGCTACTTACTCACTTTGCACTCTCTCTTTCTTTAATGTTCCTGCTGGATGCAGGATCTTTCAGCCCCCTCCCTAATGTGTTGCTCTTTCTTCCCAGGGATTCTTCGACTACCTCAGTTGTTTGTTATTCTTTCCTCCATCTCTTGCTCTCCAGTCTCCTCAGTCAAGTCCGGTGGCGTGCACACCAGCCTCTTTAACTTCCCATTCTCCACTGTTTCACAGACCACTGAACTGCGTAGTGTAGGTGCTGAGACCTTCACGCTGTTCTCCTTTAAACCTTCAGCCTTTTCTTCCTCCCTTTTTTTCCCCCTCGCCTCCCTGCCCCTTTGCGATGGTACCATGGTATATAGCATCTAAGTGTCGGGCACTTCTGGCCCAGAGGACACTTTTCACACTCACTAGTTCATTTAATTTCTTTACTAACAGTATTTAGTAGGGGACATACGAAGAAGATTTGTTTGTCATTTTCTGAAGGTCATGAAAATCCTACTACAATCTCACTTCCACTCAAACTCAAACATATGATGTAAGCATTCTGTGGAAATAACATTTTGAGAAACGTTTTAGAATATAATGACTGACTCAAGTGTCTTAGCTAACAATTTATTGTACGTATATTCTGCTCAAGTGAGATCTCATATTTCATATCAAGCTCCTCACTGACATTGCTGTGACCTAAATAAACAAAGTAAATCTTTGTTAAGATGATCGGAGTGGGTTTTCTAGACATAAAATCCATTTGAAAAGCAGGAAAAATAAATGAAGGGATAGTGAAATGTTTCCAACGTATTTGTTGTTTTAACAATCAACCCATGGGACATAAAAGTGCTCCAAATTGGAGAAACACCCAACCATGATATTTTGGCCATTTCCCAGTCATTTTTCTCCATATTCCACTCAGGATTTCCTGCTCTACCTTTTCCTGTGCTGATCGATAAAAGAGGCAAAAAATGTTAGTAATTAGAAAAGATCTTTTTTTTAGCACATGACTGGTACTACACATTCAATAGTACTTTTTCCAGAGTGCAGATTTATTCTGGATAAATCAGAGTGTGTTCAGGCAGGTTTCCTTGTCTTTGTCCAAAATCCCACACACTCTTGAGTAGGTACTTATTTTGAATATAAAAGTCACTTATTTTTAGTAATTACTTGTGCATATCCACAGCCATATCACCCTGCAGCCCAAGACTGGTTGCCCACTGAAGCTAAGCAGGGTTGAGCCTGGTCAGTACCTGGATGGGAGACCTCCTGGGAAAACTAGGTTG
>JAUCNO010000236.1:20397901-20413547 GCA_032353835.1 Enteromius viviparus | reverse complement strand
GTGGCAGCCGTCGCATCATCCAAGTGGATGCTGCACACTGGTGGTGGTTGAGGAGAGACCCCCCATGATTGTAAAGCACTTTGGGTGTATGGCCATACACAGTAAAAGCGCTATATAAATGCATCATTCATTCATTCATTCATTCAGTAATTACTTGTGTCAACATTTGTCACCGTTCACCATGTGACCTACCAGAATCAGTTTTGTCGCATCACTATCATATACAAATCGTTTCCCGTGGCCTCACAGGATAGTAAAACGTCCCTATATGCAGGGCTGTTTTCATAAGGGTGAACGATTGGATTCACTTCCAAAACACGATGCATTACAATTACATCAAATTATTTTTGTGCATTTCTATTAAATTATAAAAGCAGGCTACTTTTTAAAAAATAATTACAAAATAAATCGTAATTCAAAATTATTGTTTAGAAATGAACCAAATTAATATAGCTTCGAAACATACAAGCGAATACATAATAAAACAACAAAGGAAATAAAAGGCTAAACGCGATACATAAAAAGTGCTTTTATTATCTGAAAGTTTACAGACAATCAAAGTTAAGCGTTTTTCTGTTTTTCTCAGCATTATTGCTATTTGGTTATTACTGATGACATCAGACGGTGGCAGCTTCAAAAGGCTGCATTCACACTAAGTTCTGTTTCATGTGACAAACGCATTTGAGAATGAGAATCTCACTTGGACAAGCAGGCCATCTGGGTAATTTTTGCCTACTCTTTCAGGAGTACTTTGAATTTGGACATTCATTTTTTTGTCACATGCTGTTTTTTTGCTTGCTATATATAGTAAGGAAGTGGGCAGTTTTGGATTCAGCCCTTGTGTCCACCATTAGCAAACAGACTCACACCATTAGCTGGCTATTGTTGCTATTTCGAGCTGGTCAGAATGCTTAGACAAACAGAGCAACATTTGGACATTTTGACACAGAGACACAGTGTTTACATATTTTACATATTTATTTCTGATTATTTGAAGTTGACTCTGTGTACTAAACTGGGATCAGACAGGGTTTTTAAACATCTGAAAATGCACACTTTGGCAAGAGGATGTTCAGAGGTCAGATTTGACTCGAGTCTCACACATACCTGTCCTGAGTAAGGACTGCTCCTTCCAGCCCTCTGCGCTCATCCACAGCCTCATTATCACCTCCACGCTCTCCAAATAATGTAATCGGTGAAGGCGGCATTAGTCTCCCTCTCAAGAAGCTACGAAGCCTTTCACACACACTCCATCTGGAGCAGGGGCCCGTTTTAGTTCTAATGGGCCCTTCATCCAATCAAACCTAGCGAGGGCTTTAGTGCCACTCAAACTCCTGTAATTACTGCAAAAGCCTGGGACCTTTACCTCATGTGGGTAGGGAACAGAGACGCGGCGGGAGCCTTGGAAACCGGTGGAAGGATGAGGCAAAGAAATAAAAGTAGGAGCGAGAAAAAAGACAGAGGTTAGGGGGCTGTTAAACAAGCACAGGGCAGAGTTTGCAAAGTCATGGCAACTCTGTCCTCTTTACGGAGGAATGTTCACCTCTGTGGCAATCAACCACAACATCCACTTAAGTCTGGCTCGCTCTCCTCTCCACCTTTTCTTTTCATGTCTCACAGTCTCATCTTTCATTTTTTACTCTCTCTCTCTACATTAGCAGGTCTGTTTCTCACAAGTCTCTAAGATAAAATTCAAAAAGTGATTTTTCTGGCTGTAAGAGAACAAAACTGAAAGGTTTATGCTCATGATTTTGTGATATTGCCAAAGTGAGAGATTAATAAAAGTACATATTTTCAAAATCAACTAGTCTCAGGTATTTCAAATATCATCTGAAAAAATGTTCAAAAACTAATCTCTAAAAATAGGCGCGATTTCCTGCATTATTAGGGAATTTTTCAGATTGAATGCTTAGTTTTTGTTTTGGGTTTATTTTACTGTATTTTGAATTATGCACTGCATTAGGTTGTTTTAGGGACATAATATGTTTTTTTATTTGTTTATTTTATTTTTTTACTTGTTAAAAGTTCTAAAAAAATAAATTCTAAAAATACTATTATTAATTAGATTTTAACTTCGACGGCCCCCAAAAAAATTGTTTTTATGCACAGATAGACCCCTTTTTGCTGCCCCATGGGGACTACTAGATCTAAAATCTGAAAGGCCCTAAAGAAAGTAAATATTTTCATCATGTGTTTAGACTTTATTACCAGTTATTTAAGAGTCATATTTGGGGGGGGTCCTTTTTCTTTTCTTTTTTTATCAAAGACCTTAAGTTCCTATGACACAAATTTCCATTAAACCACCATTTTACCACTCTAAAACTAATTTCAGATCGCTACACTTCTATCTAATTCTGAAGCTGTGAAATAGAGACACTGAGAAATAATGCACTGCTATTCTAAAGTCTTATTCTCCATGCTGAGAAAGACATAGTCAGGCACCAGACAGCAAATCTGCCACTCAAACATCTCACAGGACAAGAGGAAGAAAAATTAGATCTGAATCAGACTGCACTTCACAACCCAAGTCTGAATTATTGACAACTCTAGTCTGGCGAGGTTTTGCCTTCTCACAAGTGACACAGACAGAATTGGGTCCAGTTCGAACAGGCACATTTCAATAATTCACATATTTATCAGAGAGCAAGCACTTAAATCCCCACAATGAATATGCTTGGATTCAATCAAAGGCAGCCGCAGAAACAGCTTGAGAGCGATAACCCTGAAAAATAAGCCTGTTTAATTGGCGCACCTTTCTGAGTGTGTTTCATTAGAATAATAGTCCAGACGTCTGAGAGAAAAAGGAAGAGTTTGGGTTTCATTACAGCAGTGTGCTGGCCTTGCTCAATAACGTTTGTAGTCAACTTGACCACAAGCGTCTTATTCATCATTTCTGTCATTTAAAAGCCCTACAGTCTTCCAATAACCATCTCTTCAGCTCTGAAATGAGACGTGAAGTATTGTGTCTAATATGAATGACCGCAGGCAGACAGGCGATGAGAGCGAACACGAAAATGAAAGGACTGTCTAATCAGTCGAATCAGATTGAAGATAATTACGGTGAAATACAGTTACCGAGACACGCCACCTGCGACAAACCCAGCCCATGTAACGGCACCATAAAACACAATGATGAATCCAGCCCTTTCCTTTGAAATAGATCTGTTATTTCCTGTTTATCTCCTTGTGCTCAAATTAAAGGTGTTCACGAGTTTTAGCACACATTTGACTCTTACTCGGTGTTGTTGAGTAATAATAGGATCCCTAAAGGAGCATCGTCTATATAGGGCTGTAAAATGTGTAATCTATTACAGTGATAAGAGAAAGCCAAGTAGCTATGTAACAGTCTGCCAGCGGCTCTCCCTCTATAGGTCGCCTTTATTTGCCAATTCTGAGCCTGGGTTTAGTTTTGACTGTGAAATGAAACTAAAAATAGGAAGCGAGTACCTGAAGGCTTTACTACATGTCTGTTTTTAACATACTGGTAGGAGGGCTTCCACTGTAATTAAATGTCAACAATTTTATTTTACTGGGGGAATTACACAACCATACACTGGAATCAAAGGATAAACCTTGGCTTAAGATAAAGGCTTCCTCATGGCATTATAAAACAAAGTGTCAAGTGAAAACACCGATTTCTGTCCTACAAGCGCTAATCCTATAGCACCTACCCTACATATTGCACCAGTTTTGCATGTCATTAAGACTAGGAAATCAAATGTGCAAAACAAAGATGTATTTGATTTCCATGCACTATATATACACAGCGCTCCAGACTGAAAAACGGCTAGGGAGCTTGTGAAATGAAATATGTAGGAGCCAAATGTCTTTTTAATTTACAAATTGCCCGATAAAGTTTTTCAGAAGTGGTGCAGTTCCCATTTTTTCTTCAATGTATGTGTGTCATAAATAACACTCTGCTTTGTACAAAATATGTATGCCTGTTTGGAAAAAGGTAGACTAACACATTTATCACAACAAATATCTATATTAAATAACACATAATCATTCTTGTTCATGTCAAATCAGACACTCACAAGTGAGTTTTGTGAGTCTTTTTTACTCAATCAATAAAAAGAACCAGTTCATAAGAGTCATTTGGTCATTAATCTGCTGTTGCACCACTCACGATTCATTGAGTGAGTCTGATTCGAACCGCTGACCCATAAGCTAGTTTTGTGAATCTTTTTGACTGACTCAATAAAAAGAACCAGTTCATAAGTTCATCATTTGGTCATGAATCTTACAAAAGACTCATGCTGTTGGCTGTTGCATCGCTCATGATTCATTGAGTGAGTCTGATTCGAACCACTAATCCATTAGCTAGTTTTTTTAATCTTTTTGACAGACTCAAAAAAGAACCAGTTCATAAGAGTCATTTGGTCATGAATCTGACAAAACGACTCATGCTGTTGGCTGTTGCACCACTCACGATTCATTGAGTGAGTCTGATTCGAACCACTAACCAATAAGCTAGAAGTTAATCAGTTCATAAGAGTCATTTTGTCATGAATCAGACGTCACGATTCATGCTGATGGCTGTTGCATCTTTCACTTATGAGTAACTGAGTGAGACTGATTCAAACCACTAACTTATAAGTTAGTTTGTGAATCATTTTGACTGATTCATTAAAAGAACTAGTTCAAAAGAGTCAATCATTCAAGAATCTGACATTATGACATTATATGTTGTTTGTCAGAGCATGTGGGAAACACTGAGAATAACTACCAAAACCACATACAGATGCACAAAGTTTTCCTAAATGCTGCCAGTGGCGATTCGATTTTAAATTATTGTCATCAATTTTTATTAATTGTTTCATCTGAAACAATTTCAGTCGCAGCATGCAGCCTTGATATATTAAAACAATGGCTGTTTTTCAACCTTTATCCACATGACTAGTCATGTCAAACTGTATAATAAGGCAACTATAATAACTACAATATGTAATTGCATTTTACTCAAAAAAAAAAAAATCGATACAAATGATCTTTAACTGTGCAGCTATTTTTATACTTTTTCCAATTAGGAGGCAATTTGGCCCTCCAGCAGAAGCAACATTGACAGAGTCCCAAAAAATGATGAAAACAGATTCAAACGAATGACTCTCATATTGCTTGCCATCGAATAAACAAATAGAGATGATTAACTGTGCAGGGCCAGTGATGAGAGGGGACGGGCAAAGAATGCAGCATGCAGAATGCAGCTTGCACGGTTAACTGTGTGTGTGTGTGTGTGTGTGTGTGTGCACATGTGTGTCAGTCACACAGCACTGCAAAAAGAGCCATGCAGAGGGAGAAAGAGATGGAGAGAAAGGCAATGAGAGAGAGGCAAAAAGAGAAAGAGGGGCTCAGATGGAGAACACAACATGAGTCTGCAGGCCTGTACCCAAGGGACACACACAGTCACTGAGCCTAGTACATTCTGTATTTGTTGTGCTGGGGGAAGGGGCAGGTTTACACACACATACACACATTATTCTATATGTTTCTCTCCCCTTTTCTCTCAGTCTATGATAGAGTGGTTTCTTAAATGTTCCAAGTCTCTTCCTCCCATTATCCCTGTAACTCCATCTGTTTCTCTGGCAGTCTTCTACTTTTCCACCCCGTTTACATCTTTACCTCTTCTTCATTGTCTATTTCTCTCATTTTCATTCTGCTTCAGTAGATAGTAAGATCATTTCATCTCACACACTTTCCTACCGGTACTCGTCTTCTCCTCGCGCGACAGCTTTTAAGAAATAAACTTTCCGGAAACAAGACATGCAGTCCGTTATAAAATATATCTTTTGAATTAAATGATGAAGGGGTGTCTCCATCCTTCTCTCACTTCCCAACCCCCCTTTTCTCTCTTTTACCTCGTGTCACTGGAGAGATTAATGACTGTCATCTCCATAGCTCCCTCTTGACCTCTAAGGTCCAAACGAAGAGACGCACTGCCATTTGAGCAGTGAGTACATATACCCATAATTGCAAAGCCTATGCCCACTAAAATACAACTCTACACATGTTTTCATATCCAAATGTGGCCACAACCACATAAAGCAAGAGTTTAGAGTAAAGCAAAAATCTCCAGTTACTCGCTGATTATTATACAGCATAAAACAAACAAGCACACACAAAAACCTGCAAGTAGCTTGGACCACAAATAGATACTGATTTCAACAAAGGAACGCTTTAAGAATCTCAAACAGAAAAATATGTTAATACGGTTTCCATAAAATTCAAAACATGAAGAGAGGAACTGAAACTACCATTTCGCTTTTTTGGCCCCACTTTAATTTCCCTTTAGCCAACATTCCTACACTATCTAAATATGTACAAAGATGTCATTTTATGAAAAGTATATTTTTTTTAAAAAGCGTTTTGTTTTCGCTTGGAGTGGGGTTCTTTTCGTATTGAACTGGCGAGAAGAAAAAGAAAACCCGGAGTGGATCTCTTGAGAAGTATTGGTCATTCCGATCCACTCACTCCTTGGCGACGCGCTAAACTGCATGATTTGGCTTTGTTTTTAACACGAACTATTTGATTTTCTTTTCTTTCTTTCTTTCTTTCTTTTTTTTTTTTGGTGGTTTAATGGTGGACTTTATATCAAAACGGATGCGTTTCTTACGTAGACACAAGTAAAAAGACCTTACACTGCCAGGCTATTTTCGCTCTTGCTTAATAATTGCTAATTTGAATCATCTTACAAACAGATGGCACAGCTTGAAATGAAGAATTAAACGGGCAGCTAGTATCTTCAAGATGCTCTTGTATTCCAAATCCCAGGACAACGGCAGATGCGCTTATCATGCGATGGCAAGCATGAAATACGCGGCCCGTGTTGGGGTTTGCTCTGACAGTATTGTATTTGAGACTGATTCGGGATAGTATCCCCTGCGCAGAGGAGCTCAGAGCGGGACCTCCGAACAGCGATATGATTTCACGGAACCTGAGCTCTTGTACAGACTGTCGCAATGGCCACATGTACTTACGCCTCGAAATCTCTAAGGACATCGGTAAATGAAAGAACACCACGCTTGCACAAAGAAGAAAAGCGCAGAACGATGATGCGCGCGACAACGAAGCGCGCCATGAACGCACCTATAGAAATGTAGCTGTCTGAAAATGAATTAGCAAGCAAATATGTGCACTGTTCACGCAGTTATCGAGCGAACTCCCTTTATTACTAGAGCAAACGGAGTCAGCAGAGGTGCAGGTGAGTGACGCAAACTACTGACCAAAATAAACCATAATTAGCCTGAACTGCACCTATAATGACAGAAAGCGTGGAAACCGGAACAGAAAGAACTTTACGGTAAACACATTTAATTTCACCGCCACAGGAAGGTGAAAAACAGAAGCTGACGTGTTTTCTAGCTCAATTAATTCTGACGGTTGTGCTGAACCCATGAGCAATGCGTTTAATATGTAGCTAAAGCAATACCTCTCGCGCTGGCAACATTAGTGAACGTATCAGTAACGTTACGGGTCTCTGTAGTGAAACATATCGTTCATGGCAAGTTAACTTCCAAAGTGTTTACGGACTGAATAATATTGTCTTACCTGTTTGCGAACTGGACAGGAGCAGTAACGTTAGGAGAGAAAGGGGAGCGCAATACTTCCAAAAAGAAGAAGATGCCATCGTGTGCGTTATTCCGACCTCTCTGTTAATTCCTCTTCCTTTGATAGGAATTTGAATAACATGAGCGCGCAGGCTCTCACCTACGAGTTATGTCTTTTCTCAACTCCAGTGTTAGCTGGAATCGTTGTGTATTACATACTAGTACTCACACACGCACACTCAATCTGATGCACTACTCTGAATGAAAGGTGGAAATGTAGCAGGGCCGGTTTTTCTTGGGCTCACCCACAACCAATCGGATTTGACAATGACCGGCGCACACCCAATCATGGGCGGGGTAAAGAGTATAATATTATAAGACAAATAACAAATGGAAAAGACAATGTGCTAGACCCGGAATTCATAGCGCTAGAACATCTGTTGGAACGGGTCCTAGCCTCCAAATGAAACGTCCTATATATTAACGAGATGAATTACAGTGGCGATCAATAAAGTTTTGAGCGCGGAATATAAATAATCCGAATTTACCGGAAGACTGCGCTTTTTAATGAATCCCTCGTTTGTTATGTGGAATCCGCGGAGATAAATGACAGACTCACTGACCGGACCACTTCAGAACAAGGAAATAGAATGTGATTAATTTAACTGCGTGACATACGACGAACAGAATCAGCGCGCGATCATTAGCAAGCAAGCTGGCACGACACCAGCCCGCGCGCGACTTCATGTTTTCCTCAAACTCACTTCACTGGCGTAATTAAAACCTGAAACAATTCATAATCTCTGGAGTTGAGTTTATGGCTTGCACTTAGCGACATCATGTGATGAATGCGGAGAATAACAGTCAGGTTTTCAATTAGGCTTGTGCATTGAGTTTGGGGCTAGTTGCCACTGCTTCAGCCAAGTAAATATGTTTCATTTATTAATTTTACTGTAAAATCTTGAATACACAAAACGTTTGAACACACTTACAAGTCTACAGAACACACGTTGACCTTTTTGCCCTGCTGAAAAAAAACTGCTACTGCTTCTGGTTAGGTTTTGATGCTGGGATGCTGGTTTATGCTGGTCACGTGCTGGCAAACGACTAGCAAAAACCCGCTTAAACAAGCATCCCAGCATGAAAACGTGCCTAAGAAGCATATGCTGGGGGTTTTCAGCAGGGTGGGAACTAAAAAGGCTTAATATTGAATATTACCTGCTCAAGTACTATTAAGCATGACACATGAAAAATGCTTTTGTCTTGACAACATAATTCAACTTGTTGATTAAAATCTACATGCATTAGTCAAACTTGCCTCGTTATATATATATATATATACGTATATATATATAAATTATGCATTAGCAGCAACTGAAAAAGAAAAGGCCTACCGGCTGCTCCAAATTACGCTTTGTTTTTGCTGTTGCCTATTATAGATTTTACTCCCTTGTCCAATTACAGTCAATCATAAAAAACACTTCTAGAAGATTATGGTCACAGACAAGCTACAAATCAACAGCCAGAAAGTCCCAGTGCAGGATCCAAAACATTTGTTTGCTTTCCACGTGTAGCGCTGCATGTTTGCCAGGGTAGTTTATAATTGGCCAGCACACATCAAACCTTTCGGACTTCTTTGGTCAGAGCATAAATAATTCGAAAACGCAAACATGTATAGAAAGGAAATTGCATGCCATTTCAATAAGAAAATAACCACGACTGTTGTCGAGCACCTTAGGTGAGAACCGTA
The DNA here is from genome assembly GCA_032353835.1 of Enteromius viviparus. Taxonomy (NCBI): domain Eukaryota; kingdom Metazoa; phylum Chordata; class Actinopteri; order Cypriniformes; family Cyprinidae; genus Enteromius; species Enteromius viviparus. The sequence goes on along the minus strand of JAUCNO010000236.1, from coordinate 20,404,250 downwards.
CGACGTGAAAAATACTTTTAAAACATCAGTAAGTTATTTCTAACTCTAAATTGCAGCTCGTGAACTAAAATATTTAGGCAGCAACTGAGCAGTTTTTGATGTTCGGGATCCGTTCCGAGTAAACATTGGTGGGTAAAATAGGTTTTCTGTGAATTAGAGGTGAAGGGTTTGTCCTGCAGCTATGAAAAACTCAAAGAGAACAGTGGCCATTTTAGAGCTTTTATTATTCAGACCTTTCTTTTATGAAAGTCCATTATCTAGATGATGTAAATGTGAAATGTGTGACCCTTTGGAGCTTTCCCTGCTGCAGGCCATTTACTTTGAATAGCCCCTAGAGAAAGGGAAATTTAAAAATGGGATTTTTCCTTTTAGGTCTGTAGCCATTTCAAATGTTTGTACTCACCATATTAATATATCCTCTTGTTCAAGGACTTTATGAATAAGCGCTGGAGAGGAAGAGAGATACTGAATAATTGGTGTAATAATATTGCTGCATTCCATGGCATGTACCTTCATTAATGAACTGCCATTGTTAAGGCACGCAAAACACAGTTATTAATGGCGGCCTCTGGTCAGCCGCATACTCCTAATAAAACCACACAAAATGAAACGCTAATATAGCAGACAGGAGAAATGAAATGAGTGGCTATGAGAATGTTTACAGTGATTAACTGCTAAGGTTAAAGCATTGGAGGGTAAAATTAAGAAACCGTTGCGGTTATGTGCCGGCTGAGTATAGTGCAGGCAATTCCAGTTCATGTTGTTTGTTAAAATGTCAAGCCAAGTTAAGCTTGTGGCAGAATGTAAAGATGAGATATGTCACATTCGTCAAAGAAAAATACCTCTGGACTGTCTCAAGGTCTATTCGTGTAGGGGTTTGTTCTCATTTTGTATTCAAAGAGTTTCCTGACACATTTCTAGTTCTTACTTTTAATATTAGATTGGACAGAAGCATAGTTACCACCCATTTAGAGACCATACAGGCCCAGAATAATAATGTACTGTAGTAGTATTATTAATTTATACAGAATGCGCAGTGCTTTTACTGAGACTGTTCATTCCAAAATACTGATTTATTCAAAAATGCTGTATCTGAAATTGCCCCGCAACCTACAGCCTCAGTCACTGCTTCCTATATACTTGATAATGTCTACCAAGGCACATCTGACACCTCCAAAAATAAGACTCTCCCCTTAAATAGTGCACTATATGAGTAAAAGTGAGTCCCTAAATCATTGATTAGAACGATTTGTCATCTGTGCATCACTTCATGTAGCTATTGATCTTTGGAAAAGAAGCTGCCAATATGTTACTCCATACGGACGTCTTGTTTGTTAAGCTGTTGTATAAGAACAATATGCAAATCACATGGTAGTTCACTCGAGACAAAAGCAGTCATGTGATATTGCTCAATTATATTTTGTAAAGGTCAATAAGTCAACTAGCCAATTAGGGATGTGTGTTATGTATCAGAACTCTTGACTGAGAAATTACAGGTGTGTTTTTTTTAACAGTCTACCTCAGAGGTCTTTTCATAAACATTGAAAATGCCATTTACATAGAGATGAACTGTCTTGAGATTTGGGCATACATGAATGTCTATCTTAATGAGATCAGAAACAACACTGGAGGGTGATTATGTTGTAAAATTATTTTAATAGCTTTAAATTCAAAGATATGGCAAAATCAAACTTGCGTTAAAAAAAAGCTAGTTACAAAGTGCTTCTAGAGTAATTGGTTCAGTGTTAGTTTGGATCTTATCTACTGTCCTTTCATGTGAAGCAGAACATTATATACTTATGTGAAGCAATACCCCTAAAATTTCTACATCTCACTAAATGATCGTACAGCTTGCAGATGGTAGTCTTCCTAAAAAGAAATGTTAATCAGTTTGAAGAAATAAGCCAACCCGATGCTGGTGTGAAGAAAGAAGCGTTCAATGTCACCTCGCAAAAACATCTTTTCAGCATTTCTCAATTTTGCAGGGCTTGTTGAATCAATACAGAGAAAATTGCACACCTTTTGTTGAAGAGCGCTGCTGCCATCCACACTGGAAAGGACACACAGTAAAATTATCATTTGTCCTGTCTTTGTATACTTTTTCGATTCCCTGCATAGACAGTCTCCTAATTATATATCTGAATGAAGACCCAAGAGCATAACAAAATCCATGAGCAAAACTCTCATTAACTCTCTTCCACTGTGAATACCCAATACTCCTTAAATCTTTTTTTCCTCTCTTCTTTTCTTTCCTCTCCTCTCCAGTCCTCCATCAATCTCATTCTTTACACCAGCGGCTGCTTGTCAGAGGCTGTGGAGGGCAGGGACTCCACGCTGGCTCTGTAGATGGGCTTCTTCTGGGAGCGGTCATCACTGAAAGCACAGGAGAAGGAAAGACGATAGAGTGAGTGTTTTATCGGACAGAATAAGAAAAGATTTAGACCTGAGGGAGAGCGTGGTTAGTACGAGTTATTTTCAGATAGACTATCCTGCCTGGGCAGCTTTCAGAGAGTGAGAAGATTCAGGGGGAGAGAAGTTCCCATCAGAATATCACAATAATACACAGACTCCACTCCACGTGATGGAGGAGGGCTGGAGGTCAAACACACACATAAATCATTTCTAGAAAACGTGACTAGGGTGGTACTTACATGGGGCCCTTGCTCTTCCTCTGTCTGGCTCGGAGGCAGAGGTAAGTGGTCGTGGATATCGCAACCACCAAAACGACCAATAGTCCTAAAAACACCATGAGAAAGAACCCGGTGGTTGTCTGGTACCATGCTGCATCCTCTATAAGACAAGAGACAATCACATATTACACATCTGTCAAACTGACAACAACTAAAATTCAATCAAACTATTTTAACTTTGTATTACGGTAGTTACTCAGCAGATGAGGTCATTTTCAGCATTACAGCAAATTCAACCATAGTTATTGTGATTTATAATTAGAACTATTACAGTTGTTTATTTTAGAGCCCTCAAATCGAATCAAAATGTAATAACGTTCTCTGAAATTACAGAATAAAACTGCTTATTTTTAGAACAAATATTTCTGTCAAGACGCAAAAAAGTTTTAAGATATTTTAAGACATTAGGGCACAATTATCTGTAAAGCTGCTTTAAAACAACATGATTTGTAAAGCGTGCTCTACCATCCAAATGAATCTTGTTATTATTTTTTAAAGCTATAATGCTCAGTTCCAATAGAAAGGCAGTCAGATCTACAATATAAGTGCTTGATGAGGATTTGTATATCTCCAGTTGTATTACATAAGTATAATAAAAATATCCCAGATACTAAAGATGCAGCAACTTTAAATGAACGTTGTATAACTGTATATGGGAGTGTGAAGAAGTTAGGAATTTTGGGAAAGATATGAAAGTAATGATAGAATATATATATATATGTATATACTGTATGTATTTGATCAAGCAACACGGTTGATTTCTTTAAATTGGAAAAGTATATATGCACCAAATACAGGCCGAAGGCTGAAAGAAATAGTAACAGATATGTTAATGGCAAAGATAACTTATATATTATGATATAAATACATAATACATTATTTTGATGGGGTTTGGGGACCTTTCAAAGTGTTTTTAAAATGTGGCAGAGTTGGAAATGTGTTAAAAGAAGACTATAATACATTTAAAAAAATTATATAGTTTATCACTAAGTATGTTTTCTTTTACATGGAATGCATATATACATGTGTATTGTTATCTCATTAGAGAATATGTCATATAATGGAAGTTAAATGGGGTCAGTGGGGTCAATATTATTGTATTACATAGTCTTACATATGGCCAAAGCAACACTGTTGTATTTAGATAATATATTGGATAAACAGGGATTTTGTTTGTTGAATTGTTGTTGTTGTTTACTAAAAGCTGTACACTGTTGGCCCCTTGTTGCTGTTCTGACCTGGAAGAACAGTGATGCTGATTGTACGTTTCTTCATGAGGGAACGCACAGTAGGAGACTGAGCTGAACAGGTGAATCTTCCTCCATCCTGTTCCCTCACCTTCTCCAACTTCAGCTTATTGGACGGCAAGAGCCAGTCCTCTCCCTTGATAAAAAAAAAAATAAAAAATAAAACAGACAGGAGAAGTTATTGAGAAGTGAAAAGCAAATCAGGAACCTCATGAGAGCTGTGACGTAAGAAAGATAAGCCAGAATTGTTTATTCTTAAGAAGGGAAGCATGCAAGAAGGTGATTTCCCACTTCTGTATGTTTTTGTTTTTTTTAACTCAACAGAAATGACAAGAAAAAACAAATCTACTAAAAGTTCCCAAGAAATCTCTCCACCATTTGCAATAAATAATGGCAGTGAGCATAAGAGAGTAATAAAGCGAAAATAAAACATAACGCTGTACGATTCGAGGAAACAAATGCCTGTGCGAAATCCACTCAGAGCACATCATAACCATACAAATGCTTTTGGCACTAAATGAACAACTGCAGCCTGCCAACAAAGTCCATTTCAATTTAAATGAAAGTGAATTAAGAGGATTCCCAGTCAAGCCAAAGTTCTGGCCAAAGTACCATTGTTTAAGCTAATCTGTTGGCTCCAAGTGCCTTCCTGTTTCCTCTGTTGGAGTGCAGACACAGCACAGTAAACAGGTAGCTGCTCTATGCCGTCATTTAAAGGAAGCTGGCATTCTTTTGTTTGCTCTTCATAAGAAACTGTTCATAAAAATCCAAAGGGCATATTTGGAACCAAATTAGGTAAGTGAAAATATGTACTTGAACGGTCAGAGAATGACACTGCACATGTGGTGGAGCACAGACTAAAAGACATCCTAATAACAGGAATGAGTAATTCTGCAATTCCATTTCATGAAAATCTACGGTCATCGATCACCCACATGACATTTGGAGGGAATTTCTTTTTGGTCTGAGAAACAGAATATGCACATGATTTTTACAGCATGTTAAAACTTAAATGTATGATCATCGCTTCTCACAGATCCAAAATGATTTTTTTTCACCACATAGCTAATGAACAGAGTTTAATCAGTCTTGATCAGACAGAAAACATTTGGTACTGACCCTGAAATAATATCATAACTAAAGATAAATAACTATAATTATTTAAATTGATTTAAAACAATTGTATTTTATTTAGAATAAAATTATATAATTAATAAGTTATTAAAAATAAGTATTTTTGTACGTATAGTAATGGGATTACATAAGTGAAAATTATATTGCATAATACAAAAATCTTGAAACTGAACATCAGGATTTTGTTCCTTAAAATATACTAATTTGGGTGACTCAATATAAGAAATATTTCATGTGTTGCCACATGGTGAAACTAATTTTCGACTTCCTACATTAACAAATGTCAAATTTTTCACTAAGGTGGAGGATGCTTGAGTCTTGACAGATGTTTTCTTTAGCAAACATCTGTTAAGACTCATGTGGTTTATTCCTTTGATTTGAATCACGTGTGTGAGTTGCATCAGTGATTGTAAGGTTATCATTCTTACATTCTACTTTAACTGTTCCATTAAATAACTAGCCTTTAAAAAGCAGCTGGCCCCTGGTGAGTTTTATTTCCTTAAAGCCAACTTTTGGACCCTGGCTGCACAAGGTTCACATATAAAAAGAGAATCCGAATCGATCTGAAGAGTGCAGACTAAACTAGACCGTCCACTAAAGACTCTTTAGTGTAGATTTTCCATACACTGTTCCAGGCTTAGTACATTTCATGTTCTGACTAAATGAGTTCTCAACCTTTTCTCTATACCTGAGTCAAAAAGCTCTTTTTCACTTTAACAGCAAGCGGGCCGTCCAGGTCTTTCTCTGAGAAACTTAACATGAAAACAGGCAACTGCAATCCCAATACAGCAGTTTTGAAGTAAAGAGTAATGCATCATGTTAAAAGAAAAATGAAGAAAAAAGAGCAGCAAGAGCACTAGAAATTAAATCTGTCACCTCTTTAGCCCAGAAGTACTCAGGTGCCTCGGAAGATGAAGTAGAACATTCCAGCTCAACATCATCTCCTACACGTACTTTGAGGTCCTGCACGGAGTTGAAATAGCGTGTTAAGGATCCCAAACCAGCCCTGTGCACAGCCACCTCCCGCATATCTGTGAGAGGAAAGAGAGGGAACATGTGAGGATAAAACGGATTAGTCAAAACAGCTCTGCTCCGGGATGCATTTGCATAGCATAAAAACAAGGAAGTAGGGCATGGAAATGGACTTTTCATTGCTCAAAAAATAACATATGTAAATATTATTTTATATTATATAATATTATGAAGTCAAGTCAAGTCACTTTTATTTATATAGCGCTTTTAACAATACAGATTGTAGCAAAGCACTGAACATTATCA
>JAUCNO010000236.1:20347298-20397801 GCA_032353835.1 Enteromius viviparus | reverse complement strand
TTTATTTATATAGCGCTTTTAACAATACAGATTGTAGCAAAGCACTGAACATTATCAAATAGAACAACAGAGTAATATTATATACTATATGCAAATTATTATTTGTATATATTCATAAAATATGCATGCATCCTCAGTTAGTTAAAAGAAATGAATACTTTTATTCATAAATTAAATATTACATTCATGCAAAGTAACAGTAAAGACTTTTAAATAGATTTAGATCCAATAGATGCTCTTATGAACTTTCTATTAATCAAATTCTAAGAATTCTAGAGGAATGTATTTTTTTAAATAATGATGTAAAAATCTTTCCAAATCAGATGACTTCTGAAGAACCATGTTACACTAAAGACTGAAGTAATTATTAAATTAATATAATAAAATTAATTGAATATTATTTAAAATTGTAAAAACATGTAATATATACATTGTGCTAAATAAATAAATAAATACATCGATAAATAAATGCAGAATTTGTGAGCATAAGAGACTTTTTCAAAAACATCTTTAAAATAAATCTTAACCACCCCACACTTTTAAACCATACTGTAACTTTATTATGGTAAATTATTATAGTATAAGTCCAGGTTCGCTGTAATAATACAATGTGAGCATGGATCATCACCATGGATCATCTTGTCTCCATCTGATTAGCCACACTGAACATTTCTGCATCGATCCATCTGTTTTTCCAATAAACCACCAGTCAAATCATCTCTGGCCACTGTAAAGCCCCCAATCAATACCAATACTGATTTTGTCATCTTGGGAGATAAAGAATTTTATTTGTCCTCTAATCTTTAAATCCCAAATATAAAACTTCCTTGCAACAAAATGTCAGATGCAAGCATCTGGACAACCTAGACACATATGGATCAATCTATGTATGTAGAAATCAGCGGGGATTTGCATTGCACATCGTTAGTACTTTTCATGCTGCCCATGATGTCTTTTACTCACAGTGTATGGGGATGGTGAGGGGTTGGGAGGAGTTGTTTGATGCTGAACTGTCCTCAGTCACACAGCGGTATGGACCCTCAGACCAGGACTGGATGCTGGCGATGAAGAGGAGCAGTCTGCCTTCCTCCCTTCTCACATCCACGTCATACAGAAAACACCGGCGGTAGAAATACGCCTGATCTGACTCGAGACGGTACCACCTCTTCATGTACTGTTTGGAAAAAAAACAAAGAAATATTTCACTCAAGTTGCTTGAATATGATGCTTGTTTCAGTTCTACTTAATATATAAACAGCATTTTTATTTCTTAATAAAAAAACAGTAATAATTTCACGGTAAAAACTTTTTTTAATGACACCAAAACGCCTTTGACAATATTAAATATCCATTACATGACAGAAGGAATTTAGTAGAATGAGTAAAACAGGTTTTTCCATCAACTTTTCATCAAATTGATAATTCAGAGGTCGTAAAAATTTGTTTAGCAAATAAAATGACTTAGGCTTTGTATGGGTTAAAAACGTCTTGCTGATGTAAAGAACACTTGCCAAATTTGATGAAGTATGTTACACTTGGAGGAAGTAGACTATTCGGTGGCACTTGGGTCTAACTAACACAGGTTAATGAGAGATCGCAAAACAAAGCATCTGTCTTTGTGATTGCTGGTATGGAAAACCTGTTTTGCTCGGATGCATTAGGTAGCTGGAAAAGGTGACAAACAGACTCTGCACTGACAGAAGCAGCAGATGCTGTGAATCCTCCAAAGGCCCCTCACTGCCAGATACTAATTAAACCCAGAATAACAGCTCTCAGAAGCTCACTAAAACACACACTGCCTCCTGCTGTTTAAATACCAGTTGCAGTTTTGATCTCCAGACAAATAAATTCGAAATAACGTTATTGTTCTTTATTTGCCATTTCCATATAAGATTGTTTACAAAATCACGGATATTTGAGAGACAGATAGGTTAATAATTTTAGATCTCTCGCTTTTTATTTATACAGTAATCAGTCCTGCAGCACTGCGGAGGAAGTGCACAGACAGCAACAATAACCTTAACCCTTCTCATTTCTCGTGAGAAACAAGGTGTCATTCAGTTTCAATCTGCTGTTATCTTGACATTTACAGACAAAAGCACGTCAAGGTGCATCGTGTACCAGATATGGCCACTGTGTATTAGTGACCTTACCTTGGAGAACCTCTCAAAGTGCACAGTGCTCATGTTCAACTCGGATTCTGTATCCACACACTCCAATGTCACATCTTGTCCTTCCAGAATCGGCTCAGTTGGCCCTTTTACATCCAAAGACGCTAAATAACAGTAAAACAACGCAGACAAATTGTAAGAAAAGTAAAACAAATAGATCGAAAAATGCAGATTTACAGAATAATGCAATTATTATCGATATGGCATACTCAGCAGAATTTGTTTAGTATCTCATCTCAAAGAAATCTGGGTTAAATACAACCCAGTGCTGGGTGAAATATGCACAAATCCAAAAACTGGGTTGTTCTGACCCAGCAGCTGGGTTAAACGTTTCACCCAACCTTATGGGAAACTCCACCGTTGGGTCAAAACAATCCAATTTCTGGGTTGCCCATATTTTACCCATCATTTTTTAGAGCATGGGAGCAGTTTCAATGTCACTCTGGTCTGACATATCAGCTTATGTATTTATGTAACTATGTAATATTCTTCTTCCTAAACTTCCTGGTCTGTATAATTTGTTTGCACACCAACCATGACAACAACAGGAACATGAGAGGGCAATTTACATGCTAGGTGAAACTTTGTATAAATTCAGAAATAAAGGTGTATTTTTCATCTTAAAGACTCACATGCTATGTTAAAGAAACCATTGTTATTGTCAAGCAAAGCTGAACTTGCTTTTGCACAAAAACTATTTCCCTTGAATGTTGTCTAACTGGATGGGTCAGGGTTGAGTATGTCAGGTGTAGTTGAGATGGGAAATTCCTAGCCTTTTACTCGTTGTAGGCGGCTCAGCATCTTTTGAGTAATGATGTTTTTGGCTGTGACGATGTAAACGGAAATGTCATATTTATTATATCGTTTTATATGACATCAATTATACCTTATTATAACTGTAATATTACACAAGCAGGACAGGCTTTCGCTTTCAACTGCAAAAATTCCCTAAATTATCCCTAAAGAGAACCGTGTGCTACTTCAGACTAATTCAATTCAAACATGTGCAATTCTGAACGTGTAGGAAGCTACATTTTATTATGCATTTATATATTTTTCAGCAATACAAGAATAGGTAAACACAATACAATGACAACAACCAAAAAATTTGCAAAATCATTGTATCTTATAGTCCTGCTCTAGGTATTTTGTTTTTATAAATATACTGACAGATTGCGTTTGGTTTATAAAATTGATTCAAACCGTGCGAAGACAAGCAAAATTGTATATACCTGTAGATCTTTGGAGAAAGGTGAACGCCAGGACGGTGATGAAAATATAGATTTTCATTTTGAAGGACCTTCACTTCAGCGTTTGAGAGAAACTTCTGACGAAATGAAAGTTTGTAAACAATTTATTAGCGCGGAAGAAGGTGGGGCTTAGGAGAATTACATACAGTACCATTGTTTCTTTTGTATTTATTACAAAGATACACCAATGCACTAATATAATGTCACAAAGGCATTTCTTTTTTTATACTTGTTCTGCCATATTACAAAAAATAATTCGAGACAATGCTATCTTTCGCCATGACATCAAAACATATCTAACTCCTCATCCAAAAAAGCGCGTGCGTCACTTGTATCTAGCCTAATATATGCTCAGAAGGTGCGAGTTCATTTCAGTTTGAAAAGGCACTTTCAAAATTTGTTTCGTTTTAGTATGACAAAGATATGATATGTGAATCTGCAATATATAACACCATCAGGACCACTTAAATTAGACCACGTCGCAGATACAGTCTCAGAAACTGCAAAGTGTATTATATGACAGGTGACGCGTTACATTTTGGTACTGAAAAAAGTTTGAAATCTTTCATACATGTAAAACTTATTGTAGCCTACCTAATTTGCCATGACATCAAAAATATATTTTTTAAGTCCTTTACAGTAGCTACCTTTAATTTCAGAACAAACTCAATGTGGCATTATAGCCTACAACTGCAGCTTCTGGGGTAATTATTTCTGGCCAATAATTTTTAATTTTATAGCTATGGATAATGGATTCTGTAAACCTGTCATTTCATTGAGTTGTCGATGTAAACAATTGATAGTTTACATATAATTTCAGTATGCAACACAGGTTCATTTGAATTATTTGGAATGGTAAAAGGTCATGTTAGGCTAACTCATTTTTTTTTAAAGAAACACATGCGTGTATGCGTTTAAAAAGATCTGAAGATAATATTATCTTCTCTTACCAGCCAGCCAGCCACAAAAAAATAACAAACATGACCCAGGTCACTGGAAGTAAAAAGAAATAATAAACATGCAGGTTAGAATGTACCTAGTAGTAGGCCATTAAATAATACATATAGCCTTGGAAATTTGAACAGGGCAGTACAGTACATAGAGATGGAAATTCCCTAGCCTAAACCATTAACCTTACAGTAATTTTAGACAGTCACAGGTGACTGTAGGTGACTCAGCAATGGTGAATTCTTCAGGAAGTGCAAGCTTTTTGTAGTTATGAAAAACATCTGTAGACTTGTTTGTTTGTTTGTTGTAGACAAAGTGTCACATTTCATATTGAGAATATGTAACCCCAATACATGGTTCAAGGATTCTGGTCTGAAAAGTATAACAAATATTACAGTTACAAAATTATTCAACAAAACAGAATACATCATTAAACCAGACTGGTATCACTGCGGCAACAAAGTTGAACTTTTGAAACTTTTAAAATGTAAACTTAGAATTAAGGTAAATTAACATTTATTTCTGTTGTTACACGTGTACACAATAGACATGTATTGTAGACATGAGCTAACTGACAGATTAGACAGAAAAGAATCTGATGCTCCGGGTTGAGCGGCCATTGACATTATAACTGGCCGACAACATTCGCAATACCGCATTACGTTCACATATCAACATTGGAATTCAAAAGATACAAAATGGACACAAAAATAATGGACAATTCATTTCCTGACAGTTTTGCCGAACTTTCATTCTAAGTAATAATACAGAGGTACTTACAGATACCTTTATTAACAAACTTTTGGCCAGTCCCTTAAAATGGCATCCCCTTAGTCCATGCAGTCTTGTGTACTGTCAGTCCCTGCAGACGCCCCAAATACAATAAGCAACACCTGGCAAATATGCTAATAGTATCATATTATTTATCCTAATACAATAAGACAAACTGACTTCAAATACAGTAAGAGCATTGTTTAATTTAAAACAGCATTGGTTCCACAACCACACTCTGATAAATAATTTTAATGGCTATATTTGATTTTTGACTTTTAGAGTCAGAATCTAAAGTGTTTGTGTTTCAAGATTCCTATTGAGAAAGGCACTGCTACTTAAGCAGAAAACTGTGCTCTGTCAATTTCAGGCTTTAAACTTTGCATTTACTAAAAAAGCAATCCCAATCATTTATCCTCTATAGGGTTGTGGGGATACATCTTGAGCCACAGGCTTTGAAATTACCCCAGACAATCCGCCATAGAGACACATTCATGCCTTCAGACAATTTAGCTTCTCCAGTTAACTTATGTTGCATGACTTTGGACTGAGGGGGAAATCAGAGCACCAAAAGAAAGCTCATGTTAACAAGGGGAGAACATGCAAACTCCACAGAAAGACCCCAAGCTCAAACCTTCTATGAAGTGACTACTACTCTCTCAACCACCGCGCCGCCTTCCAATAAGCGCCTTTTCTTAATAATGCAGTTCATTATCAAAACAGCATCAGAAGTTTGTCAAACTAAAAACAAATATATAATATAATGAAACAACTTGCAAACCAAAAAACTTTCATATGCATGCGTACAAAGTGCTAAAATGTAAAATAAAGCACTTTTCCACTAGCAGGCTGCACGGTTGGAAGCAATACCAGTTGTAGAACGAGTACATACAATTACATTTTTGGATTCATCGGCACAATAGAATTATGCTGGTTGAACGGCTTTGGTGACATGGAGACTCGTGAGCTTTGTAAACCAAGCCTTCTTCTATTTGCTTTCTGTTGAGCTTTGGGCCCAATGGTGGAAAAAGTAGTGCAGGTTTGGTAACAAATATGCACAAATACCTTAATACTGATAAGGTGAAGCTACTTATTTAAAGTTTAAGGTGCAGACTCACAATACAGGTTGTCACAATTTACTTTTTTTAGAGGCACAAATCACAGGCATTGAAATCTTTAAAGACTTTTAGGTCTTATGCCACACGCCACCATTTCCGGCTTCACAGGCTCTATCAGATGCCAAAAGCAAACCACAAATGGTGGTAATATTCAATACAATTACAGTGTGCTGAAACACTAAACAAATATCCCTAACCTTTATTTCCATACTGAAATCTCAGATGGCTAGAAAAGGATTCATTCTTTATAAATCATTGAAATAATGTGCCTGGAGACTGTAGTGCACACTATTTGTTGGACACAAACAATATTTCTTATGTCATGATGATGTCACAGTGTGATAGTATCAGTAAGCTTCAAAGGGGATCAACGTTTGCTTAAAAAACATTACATATTAAAAGCTGCTTTTATCTTTTGAAATGCATGGAGTCAGAAATGTTTTCATCTAATCTATGTTTTTTTCAGAGCTGCTCTCTTCCTTTTCTCTCTCTTCCTTAGAGTAGTGTTGCAATGTCTGGTGTCTATTTCTAGATGGAGCGTCTGGAAAACGCTGACCGCAGTCCTCGCAGGCGTACGGAAGGGCATCTTTGTCTCTATCCCCTCTTAACTGCTCTTTACTGGGTGGACTGCTCTCTTCCATTTCCTGAAGATGGATCTGGTTGAGACTGGATACTTGAATCCTCTGGAAGTCTGAAACTGAGGACGACGCAGAGGCAGCCAGACTAGGCCTTCCCACCGAGTTGGGCTCCGTAACGATCCCGTGAACCGTGCGGTGATGAAAGCGAATACCGGAACGGTTTGAAAAGCTCTTCCCACAGAGGCCGCACACGAAAGGCCTCTCGCCGGTGTGTATGCGAGTGTGGATCTTCAGAGCCCCGGACTGAGTAAAGCACTTCCCACACTGACCGCAGCGGTACGGTTTCTCCCCTGTGTGAATTCGCTGATGTGCTCTCACCCCAGCTAAGTGAGGGAACCCCCTTCCGCAATAAGTGCAGGTGTACGGTCTTTCTCCGGTGTGAATTCGGCGGTGAATCTTAAGCGCCCCGGATTGGCTAAAGCTCTTGCCGCAGTCGGAGCAGGTGTATGGACGGGCGCCTGTGTGTACGTTGAGGTGGATGCGCAGATTGCTGTGCGAGTTGAACGCACGGCCACATTCTGCGCACAGGAAGCCGCCGGCTTTTGCCGCATGCTGGGTTCGCTGGTGCTGCAGCAGTTGCGACGGCCGGGGGAAAGAGGCATTGCAGTGCATGCACGGGAGTTGCTGCAAGCCCTCCTGTTGCGCGTGGCCCTGCTGATGGCGCAGGAGCTGGGCGCAGGTAGGGAAGGAGCGCTGGCAGGACAGGCAAGGGAAGGATGGGAGCATACATGATGTACAGGTGGTGAGCGGGCAGTGATGGTGGTGATAGTGGTGGTGGGCAACATGTGCCTCTGAGTCCTTTTGTTGGCGCAGTAGTTGGCTGCAGGTTTGAATCCCACGGTGGCAACATACACACGGAAAAGCCTGAACTGGTGGGGACTCCGCATTTGCTTGAGGGACTGGGCTGTGAGTGCTAGTGCCTTTGTCCTCTTGTTGGGGGTGAGTAGATGAGCTGCTGGGCTCGCTTTCTTCCAGAGAGAGTCCCAAACCTAGACACAAGCCTAGGCCGACAGGGGCAGCGCTGGGCTCTTTAGTCTGCTGCGTGGATTGTGGGGACGATGGTGGTTGGATTTGTGTGGCCGGGATGGTTCTGGGTTTTAATGTGTGGACTGAGGAATTAGAAGGAGATGAGGAAAGAGGGCAGCCAGGACATGAGCAGGCACGATGCTGAACTACAAAAGATATAAGATATCAGTGAAGCAGTGAGTAAAAGATGGATAAACATGATAAAACCTAATATTAAATTATTTCCTGGCAGGGTTGGAAATTGGAACCAGGTGTTATTCAGAAGAACAAGTACTTTAGTTTTTTTGCACTGGTTCAAGAAGTAGTTCAAGATACACATTATGAGCTTTGGCACATTTAGTGGCATTTTATAAAAATTATTATTAAAATCATTTTAGTATTTTTACATGGCTCTCTGGAATACTTCTATTTAGCTGGATTCAGTAATTGTTACTGTATAACTGACTGCTCGTCTGTTTCCTTAAAATCTATGTTTCATATAAAATACTCAGGTTCTAATCACTCTGCCTGGGTTCAGTTTGTGATAATGACCTGATGCCTCATATTATTATGATCTTTTCCTTAAATTATAAGCTATTTTGGAGAGTATCCACTGATGCTCTATTCGCAACACACGGATATGTTTTTTTATTTTGTATTTATGCTTTGATTTGAACAAAAACACTAAAGAGTGTAAGCAGTTTGCCTCCAGCGCTTACTCTCCAAAAAATGGTGCAACGGTGATAGAGGAAACAAATTGCTGAATAAAGTCGTTATTATTCTTTGTGCGCAAAAAGTATTCTTGTTTTTACTTTATGCAGTCTAGTCATGTGTCCTAACAAATTATATATATATATATATATATATATATATATAGCTAGGCACATGATTTATGGAGAGAAAAAGAAAGAGTGAGAGAGAGTTAGGACACGTGACTAGATTGCATAGTGTCTGATCTGCATTAGAGAGCCACAGCTTTTGCAGCAAGACTAATTTATTTATATATTTTAATATATATTAAATGTATTTTTATTTGCTGTCCCTCTAAAATGATCTCATCATTTAGCAACATGCTGCTGAGGCCAGATAATGCAATAAGTAAATGCCTCTGAAGTACTAAAAGAATTGGAGCTTTTAGTCCATACATTCTGCATGTTTCCAAATCCTTTTGCATGCGTATGTTTATTTATAAAACAGCGGTACAGTACCCTTACAGTCTATTGTAATATTTAGGCTACTCACCATGGCTTTCATGATCTTTGGGTTCCCTTTCCCTTTCCTGCTGAGCAAACCGCGCAGCACTTTTCCCCTGGCTCTGTCTGGATGGGGTCGACTGGGCAGGTTGAGAGACTTTGGGCCAAGCAGAACTTAGTGTCTCCTCAGGACGTTGCTCTCTCAGTGGATGACCAGTGACTGAAGCATTTGCAGCCATAAGGTCACCAATAAAATTATGCATATCCAGCCATGAGCATGGACCAGCCTGCATTAAACAATATTAAGTGAAAATACTGTAATATAATTTTATATTAAATTAATTATATATATATACTACATTGCTGCATATGCACATTTCTTTGCAGTGGATTAAAGTAAAAAACATAGCCATAAAGCAATAGCATAATGGGGGTCACTGAATAAACCGCATCATGAGAAAATGACACCTCTAGGTACGCGTAACAAGATGCTATACAAGCGTTAGGCGTACGATATCAAGCGATACATCTTACTAAATAACAAAACATTTCCATCGATCCGTGTCGCTGTGCTGTACGCCAATAAAATGCTCCCGTCTGCGTTTTTTTGTCGCCTTTGGTAGTCTATTTCTTCAAGCCATGAAACACATTACACGCCCCTTTTAAGGCTACTTCCTCGTGTTTATTTTGGCATGTACTCACTGCGAGTCTGTCTTTGTCCATCTGGAGCGCCCTTACATAATCGAGTGTGCGACTGTATTAATACACATTTATGATTAATGTATGATAGAGCGTTTCTGTTATTTGATAAACCCAAAACCGCGGGTAATTGTTGTCTCTTGACTCTACTGCCCCACTTCTCTTACAGTCTAGAGCTGCTCATAACGCCATTTTTCCCCATCGACAGCAGTGTATTTCCGGGATATGAATCATGTGACTACATTCCTTATTTTTTTCATACCCGAATTCTGTACCTTACAGTCATGTACCATGTATAACATCCGCCTGCCGTGTGTGTGTGTGTGTGTGTGTGTGTAGAACAGATCTGTCCAAACTTTAGGCTACTAAATATTTCCAGATGTGTCACACTCACAATGGTACAGAGGTGACAGACTGATATATCTGATGTATCTGTCTCTGTCTGACTATTTATGTCATGGTTGCTAAACTTTGCCAGTAATATGACGTAACAGCTGTAAGAGACTGAATTCTGATGCAATTCATGGAGTGTCATTGTGTATTTTACTGTAGTAGCTTGTATATACGAGTTAATCTATAGTAATAGCTGCTATTTTTACATTTAAAACAGAAGAAAAAAAGAAAGAAAGAAAGAACCAGAGCGAAATATATCATATAAATATATATATATAGGAAATCGATATGTATAAAAAGGTGCCTAATGAATATCCTCTTAAGACGTGATGTGAATGTATTATTTTTCATGCCATTATATTTTTAGAGCATAAAAATATACAAAAATATATTTTTTTTTTTTAATTCATATGTTAGGACAAAAAGACTCAAAATGACCTTGCGTTAATAGACATGAAAAGGCAAAAACAATAAGAATTTTCGCAATTTCTTTTTTATTCCAAACTTTTTAAAAGGATGATTTTCAATTATGTTATAAAAGATATAATGATTTATATACCATTTTGCTTTATGCAATGCGTGTAAAACATTCCTAAACTGGTTTTCCCGTATAACACAATGTTATCTATACACTATCTAATTTGCATATTATGTTTTGTTGTGACATCACGTTTAAAAAGTGTAATAATGGTAGTAATAATTGCTCAGATTTTTAAAATCATATCTAAGATCATTTATATAGGATTAATTGTCTTATTCTATTGTTTTGTATCCCAAAATGTGTAATACAAATGTGTATGAATGGAGGCTAACCGTTGTGAATACATAGGGCAGATCTCAGCTTATGGATTTTTTTTTTTTTTTTTTTTTTTTTTTGATGTAACGTTAATGCCACATTATGGAGCACGTGAATTTACATCAACACTGCATCTATACATGTATTATGGCCACTAGATGGAGCCATGAAGACAGGAGAGCTGTCCACAAACCAGAAGACACTGCCGCAAACTAATTAAAGACTATTTGAATTTCACTCCTCTTTTAGAATATAAGTTCACTAAAAAACTGAGCTGTGATACCCAAAATGCCTTATGTTGTTTACATTTGTAAGGACCCATGGATGGAGGGACTCTAAATCTTGCTCTTAAATATTTATGCATTTAAAATGGGCACATCTCTTCAGATTTTTAAAGTATTCAGAAAGTGTGCACTTATCCTGCTTACCATGATGTTTATTTAAAGTAAGAGTGCTCTTCTCATTATTCACCAAATAACTGTAAGACCAATACAAAGTGAACAGCAGTCGCGCTTAGGTATTTAAAGTTCTCCATTTTTTGCAGCTGGGAGATGGTGAGTGGGTGAAGCTTGAGGTGGAGGAGGAGCAGGAAGAAGCAGAAGACGGTTTTGGTATCGTGGTGAGAATGGAGGAAATGGACATAATGGTTAATATCTCTGTGGCAAATTAGATCAAAGTATTTGTGGGGGGAAAAGAAAGTCTTCAGCTACACACAAAAAAAAACTCTACACGGAAGCTCTGTCTAAATTATATTAATATGAATGATTATAATAAATATCTTTTCAGCAGTGATGAAATCCAACAACAGATACTTAAATACACATGATACACATAAACACACATTTGATGAGGTTCTTTTCTAATTCTGTATCAGTCGTTTTAACTTCTAATAAAATTATTCAGAAAATATTTTAACATTACATATCGTATATTTTATATCGTATAGACCTAAAATTATAGCCAACACCTAATTATTAAAGGTGACTGGAAAATATTTTAGTATGAGAAAAATGTATAAAATCCAACCAAAAACAAAGATTACATTACATTTCCAAAAACAAGTGCTTTTTAAAATAACATTTCTAAATGATTTCTCCATGTTATCATTCTTATTTGTCACTGAACAGATATGCAAAGAGAGAGAAAAAGAGAGAGAGAAACTCCACTGCTGCTGTCAGAAGCAAACCGACAAACCTTCGTGCTCTAGTGTGGGAGGAGCTACGAAAAGGGGTGGCAGAATACAACGTGCTCTCTGTATACATAGTGGAACGTGCCGGAATCAGTTAATAACAGGCAGTGACTCGAGGAGTTGACATTTATCAGAGGCTGCTCTGCGACTGACATCATTCATTTCACCTGGCGTGGGAGCCGAGAATTAAAGACAGCAAAAGGGATTCTGACATGCACTTTCAGAAATGTAAGTAATAAAACCTTTTTGTTTATTGACTAAATGTTTACAGTACAAAGTAATGGGGAATATGAGTTGGCCATATGACATGGTGCGGTAAAAAAATTATTTAAAAAAACATTACCCTTTCAGGCTACTAATAGTCCATTATATGTAACCAAGGCAACTAACATAAACTTTTTAGGGGTAAATAAGAAACAAATGTTTTTTTGTTTTTTTTTTGTAAAAGATGCCGACCCAATGACAGCTTTTGTATACTGTGTGTGAGTGAGTGTAAGGGTTAGCCTATATTATGTGTCAGTGTACGGGTCATATTAGGACCTTTGTAATAAACTGACATACTAGCCTACGCGTTTAAGTAGCCTAGGCTAATTAAACTATTTAATAATTTTGCTGAAAAACAAAATTTGGCACACTACCCTTTCGCTGTTTACATGTTATTTTATGACGTCAGTTCAGTGATGTATGACCGTTTAAAAATAGACTTAACTCATTTGAATAAAGGATCCCCCAACGACATAGAGTAGCCTGTCAGACACTTACTTCGTGTTTCTAAAGCTATTTGGACAAACCCCTTGATAAATTACTCCTCCCTGTTCGACTTTCATTTCCCGTTTTTATTGGGTGTGGGTCTCATTTTTACAGAGAAAAGCTTGTGAAAATGATAGCCTAAAGAAAACCAGTTTAACGTTACATTAAAGCGCGCGTTTTTAAAACCGGTAGCCTAAATGGCACGTGCGATATGTCAAGTATGTAGGAATAAAGTACAAACTAAGTTTTTCTCGTGAGTTAATATGTTTACTGTGCCTGTAGTCACATAGCGGAGCGAGAGCCACGGAATCCCCGCGTCACACCCACGCACGTGACTCATCGGCCAGGGATTTCCGTCTTTGAAATTACAAGGTGTTCTAACGATTTATCCTACCTTATCAGATTTTGCTACCTCCTATGAAAAATATGGGTAGCACAATTTGATATCAGAAAATGCTACCTGTTAAATTATGTTTTATTAATATCTACACCTCAAACAACCCTAAACCTACCCTTACTGTTAATGCAAATATAGTAAATATGAATGCAATATTGAGGTGCGCATGCGCAGTGAGCGTAAGTAGGACAGATTCACGGGTAGGATGAATTTATAGAACAAAGGCACTAGTGCAAGGGTATCCCAGCCGCTAATGCCCACTCACTCGGACATTTCAAGCATGAAATATCAATCTTGTGTAAACTAGTGTCATGTGACCTTTAAACCTGTTGCGAGTGATAATAGAAGCATTGTTATTAGATAGCTGAAGAATATGACTAGGTTATCAGGCGTTTCTCTACACATCAATAACATGATTGCAAAAACACATTTTTAACGTTGATTTAAACTTTTTTTTACCTTTATTTAAAATGAAAAAGAAGAAAATTTAAGAAATAATTCTAGAAACATATAGCAGACTGTGTGTTTGTGTTAGTCACATCTCAGGATATGTGTGGATGTAAATGCTTTATATTTTTACAACTACTGTGACCTCGGAAGATTAATGGTCATGTGTAACAATTATTTCACCCCTATAGCTCATTTCTTGTTAAACCAACTTTGTGTTAAGCACTCCCCGGTCTCTCATACACAAAGTAAAGAAGTCAAAATAATTTCAATTAAAACATTTTGGTATAACTTGGTATAAAAATTGTGTATCACTTTGTGTATCATTAAAGTCATTGTTGGTAATATATCAGAAATATAGAACTTTATTGTCAGTCATACATGCCCACTGTATATCAATACAGTGCAGAGCAGTAGCCCCTCTTTTCTCTAATCTTTTTAAATCGGTTAAAAAGAGCCAGAGATGTGGAGTAATTCAAATAAACTGGAATGGAGAACAAACAAGAGAGATAAGGAAAGGAATGATCCTCTAAAGGTTATGCCCAGTGGAATTTCCACCTTCCTCTTTTGAATCCCCTTCACCATAAGAATTACATAATGTTTTGCGGAAAGCAGCCACTTTTCCTGTAAAGTGATACCTTGCAGAATGAAACACAAGTAGTTTTTCTGTCTGAGCTATAAATAGATAAATCAACCGAAACACTACTATTGTAGTTATACTAGACAGAACTATTATCAGGCCATGGAGGTGCATGATATAGTCCTGACACACCCATAAAACATAATAAAATAACTTCTCACACTGCAGTGTTGGTGAGAAATATATATGCTTGAAGCAGTAATATTGAAATTAAATGTTTGATTTTTTTGGTGGCTGAAGGAAGTATTGAAGTTTAGCTGTGCAGCTGATTTCTGCTCATTACTGCCACTCAACAAAATGCTAGACAGGCATCAAACCTGACTCAGTGTCTAAGCATCTGTTCGTACACCTTTGATGGGCCCCTGCGAAAGGACATACGTCACAGATGCAGGAAGATGTGGTTTGCCACTAAGAGCGTAACGGAGGAAAGGAAATAGTTACAGAGAGTGTGCTGTGAAAACGTCTCCATAGACGCAGGGTTTCTGTTGAAGAAGACAGGTACAGACGTAACCTCACCACCTCTTTTCCAAATGGAATACCTTCCTCACGGGTGAGAGGATGAGCGTTATGCTCCTTCGGTGGAAATTTGGTTCTTATCTCACGTTTGGGGTCAAGATTTTGAAGAAACTTTCCTTCCTTCTGCTCTAGAATACGTAACCGATGCCCACTGGAAACCTCCGATATTTGCATTCTTGTCGTTTTCAATTTCTTTTGGTGACTAACACAAAGAAAATACATTTTAAGTCATACCAGCACCTGTTATTAAAAACGGCCCTGGGGAAATAACATTACTGGAGAAAGCAATCAGATTTAAGTGAAAACTACAACAATAAATGTGTGCCAGTGAGATATACTGAATTAGGTTGTATGATTATGTTTTGAAATCATTGTAAATCAAAGGCATTTACAGACATTGTAAAGAAAATGGGTTCGCAGAAGTGTTTCTGTAGAAATGTCTGACATATCCTGCTAAATATAAATATTTAGTACCATTTAGTTTCATTAATAAAGTTATTTGTTTGGACAAGACTGTTATTATTGTAATATAAATTACATTCTTTTTTTCTTAGATATTTATGAAGTACATAAATGCTAATATTTAAAACATGGATAAATCAGTAACAACAACCATTTACATTACTATACAAAAATACTGTTAAAATACATTAAAAATACTGTTAAAAAACTGTAATATTATTACTATTTAAAATATCAGCTTTCTATTCAAATTTATTCGAATATGCTAATTTGGTGCTCAAAAAAAGACTTTTTCTTATATTTTTGTTGTGCAGCTTAATATTCTTGTATATAATAAATATTTCCTTTTATTTATTATATGATTGCTCTTTTGTTGATTTTGATTGCTTCCATTGTCCTTTGCCTTAAAGTGTCTACTAAATGACTAGATATAAATAGTACATATAGATGTTCTTTTGGGTTTTCTTTCACATTTCATCTATTTACTTCTGAATGGTGTTAGCTTTATATCATACAGTATAACAGCATTTAAACATAAGGCATAATTATAGTAGCCTAATATAATTCCTGTGTCCACAGCACCGAAGGAAAAGGTGTGTTACCCTCTGCCCACAGTGAAAAAACTCCTGGAGCAGAAGAGAAAGAGAGAGACCTCCTCAGCACCTCCCTCCTGCTCTGCAGCATCTTACACTGCTGGTGGTGCAGCATCTGTCCCAGTGAGACACACTATTATATTTCTAAGCATGAAAGTCTTAAGGTTGATACGAATGACTTTAATCATCCCCCGTAATGTTTCCAACAGGTGTTGGAATCCGAACAATCTCCCACTGCCGGTGAGTCTGACAATCTTTGCGAAATGAGAGTTTTGCTTTTGAAATGAGACTCCAGTCACATTTAGCTTTTCTTTCACCAAAAAAAATATTTTCTTCGCAGGAGCTAGTGCAAGCTACACAGACATGGGAGCAGTCAGATATGACCGATGGGAAGCTTCATCACATTCCTCGCTTCAGCCGTGCAGCCCATTCCTGTTCATGTCTAGTTCCTCCGCTGCACAAAACTTTAGCCAGACTGGACAGACGCTTGTCACTGGCTACAGCCCTCAGCAGATACAAGACTGCCAGGATGCCCAGACAACACAGCAATATGTAAGAGCTCTATAAGTCTTTCAGGCAGCACGATTGTCAAAGGCTTACAACTTTGAAGGTTTGCAAATATTATAAATGGAAAAGAAATCAATCTGTTCTCTGTTCTCGCAGTCTATAACAGAGTGCCCTGTAACTGCAGTTGGGACTGATATGTCTGGGGCTGTCCCCATTCTGACCTCCGGCTTGTGCTGGCCATCTGAGTCCAGAGGAGAGGATCACACAAGCCCATATCTTCTCCAAGAGTTCAGGCCCCAGATGGATATGGTGAAGCTGCAGGAGGCCAGAGTCTTCCTGCAGAGCATGGATTACAGTAGAACCACCTGGCAGGATGATGACGGGGACACGTAAGTCAAAAGAATATTGTTCAGGATGGAGATTTAGTGTGATTTGTAGGAATGGTTTGAAGCTTTAAGCATCCTAGGACTTGCTTGGGTTAGTAAGATTTTTAAAGAAAAGTAAAAATAAAAAGTTTTAAAGAAGAAAAATCTATTATGCTAACCAAGGCCTCAAAAAACAAAAACAGTGAAAACTGTAATTTTGTGGAATAATATTGGAATTTATAATGAATGTTTTCTAGTTTAATACATAAAAAAATTATAATTTATTCCTGTGATGTAAAGCTGACTTTTAACCACCAGCCATTACTCCAGTCTTCAGTATCACGTTATTGTTCAGAAATCTTCTAAGATGCTGATGTGGTTTCAGAATGATTAATATAAAGTTCAAAATAACAGCGTTTCTTTGAAATAAAATGAATATGTAACATGGTGTAAGTTTGTCACTTTTGAACAATTTAAAATTGTTTAAATGTATTTTTAAATAAACATCTTTACATAAATCATGTATTTATTCATCAAGAAAATGGTTCAGTAAGTTTATTAGTATATTTATTAGTAAAATTAAGTATTTTAGCATAAGCTTTTATTATTCCTAAAAATAAAAGCCATAATCTTACTGTGTTTTGTAAATCGTTCAGTTAATGGACGATTTACAGAGTGTTAGGTGTTTTACTAGAGGGGTCCACCAAGGTCTTGTGCGATTCTTAACTAATGAAACCACAGTGTAAGCGTAAATCCTATTGAAAAGTTAGCTCTGCACTGTAAATGAAAACTGAAACTCTGTTCTTACTCTATGTTAGCATTCTACATATCTACACCGCAAAAGGCCTGAGGGAATATGCTCTTGCTGCTGCAGAGAAACTTAGTGAACTGGGGAAATTGGACTCTAAAGAACACAAGGGCAAGGTGAATATCACAACAAAAGGCAGTTAAATATAATTCAAATAGTACCTTACTGACTATCTATTCTCTTCAATCCCAGACTGCTTTGCTGGTGGCTGTAACTGCCAATCACCCAGATATAGTCCAGGACCTTCTCTCTCTAGGTGCGGACATCGGCATCTGTGACGTCAAGGGTCAAACTGCTCTTCATCTGACTGCCACCTATGGTTTCCCTCGTATCATGCAGGTGAGAGACCGCCCATTTGAAATCCATTTGAAATCAAAAAAGCATGCTTCTAAACTACTATGATTTAATAGGTTATTCTGTACGCTGGACTGCGAGTGGACCTTGAGGCTCGTAATTTTGAAGGTACAAACCTTTAAATGTTGTTCCATAAGCATCACAGTTACAGTCACATCTGAGGAGACAATAATATATTTCCCCTCTTTCTTCTGCCTGGCATCTTTAGGTCTGACTCCTCTGCATTGTGCAGTGATCTCTCACTGTGCCACGATGAAGGCTATAAATGCCTCCCCATCCTCAACATGGCCAGCTGATCTACAAGCTCTACAGACTCAAGCAGAAGATAAACTGCTGTGTTTGCGACTTCTTATTAATGCTGGAGCTTCAGTTGTCAGTCAGGTGCTCTATTTTATGACCTTTTAATTATTTTAGATTTTTACTACAGTTTAATCCCGATGATAATAAGGTAACGTGTTAATTATTGCTAAAGTACCCCTTGTTGTAAAGACAGAGGGTGCAGGGACACTCATTAAATAATATTATTATGAAACTAAGTGTTAAATTAAGCCTGGCCCATAATAACATCAACAGAGTGCCATATTAAAGCCAATAAAATAATCATTATTAATGTACAGAGATGTAAAGTTTAGAGTTTGCTCAAACATACATTACGAACAATAATACTGTGAATGATTACAATTTTAACTAGAAATCTTTTGTAAGGTTGACTGGCACTGTTGATTAATTTTAACGCACTGTTGCCGAATATAAGTACAGATCTTACTGTCCCCAAGCTAGAAACACACAAATCACGAAAATGGCTATTTCCAAATAATGGTAGCGATTTCTGTCGTATAGGAAAAGAAACGATGTATTTCCCAAATGTTCCTTTCTGACAGACAGACAAACAATTGATTTTGTCGTTGTTCCATATACAGAGGTTTCGTTTTGAGACTGCCGCAAAAAAAGGAAACCTCATTCATGCCACACGCGCTTTGATGTTGCTTCAGTTTCACTTTGTTGACTAGTATACCTTTGTCTTTTTCAGGAAATCAAAAGCAACAAGACAGTTCTTCACCTCGCAGTGAAGGAGGGGAATATCCATCTTGTGCGCTTCCTCCTCAGCCTCCAACTCTCCAATATGCAGGCGTTCATTAACATGAAAGTGAGACACGATGACGAAATTTCATTGGCTTTCATAAACATACGAAATCATGCACAAGTAATATCACACTTGCCTTGTGCCACAAGTAATTCCAGATGTGGTGAAATTTTGAGCAACGTCAGTATTGTGGGTGCGAACAAGAAGTTATTGTTACTTAATTACATTTTAGGTAGAATAGTATAGTTTCAAATAGTTTCGAATAATGCCAAAGCTTATTTAATTAGCTGTGCGTCTCTATTTCAGCAACATGCAGTAATGAAATCCCGTTTGGTGAATCAGTATTTCTAAATGAATCTGTTAACTGAATGAATCAACGGTTGACTCAGTTGTAAAGACAAGAGTTTTTAACAAATCCATTGCATGAACGACTGTTTTGACAGATCTGTTTTGTTCTCAACCAAGTCTTTTTGAACTAATTGGTTGAGCGAATGAATCAATGAATGATTCACTTACAAAGACAGCCACTTTTTTAATTCCAGAAAAAAAGTTTTTTTAATGAATTGGTTGACTGAACAACCTAATGATTCACTCGTAAATACAGTTATCTGTTACATTCCTGGATGTGTCAGTGTTTTTGAATGTTCTGGTTGAGTGAACACTTTCATAGGACAGACCCTAATTTCATTTCAATTCATGTTTACCAAAATTCAACAAACTAATGATTTACTCATAAACTCAGTAAGGGTACGTTCAGTTAAGTAAATGATCAATTGACTTACTTATAAAGACCACCACTTGTTTTGCACTTTAAAATAATTGTGCTTGAGTTTATCTATTTAAAATTATAGCTCTGCCAAATAATTAAAAGTTTGTTATTAATTACTCGCCCTCATGTCTTTCCATACCACTAAGACTTTCGTTCATCTCCAAAACTAAGATATTTTTGATGAAATTCAAGAGCTTTCTGGCTCTGCACAGACAGCAAGGGTACTACCACGCTCAAGGCCCAGAAATGTAGTAAGGACATCAATAAAAAATAGTCCGTGTGACATCAGTGGTTTAATCGTAATATTTTGAAGGTACAAGAATGCTTTTTTGGGCACAAAGAAAACAGAAATAATGACTTTGCGTTGTGGTGCTCTCTGAACCCACGTCAAAGACTGCCACGAGAAAATAGTTTTTAATAAAGTTGTTGTATTTGTTTTCTTTGCACACAAAAACTATTCTCATAAAATTACGGTTGAGCCACTGATGTCACATGGACTATTTTTCAATGTCCTTACTAGCTTTCTGGCCCTTGAATGAGTTGGTTCTGTTGCTCTCCATGCAAGGTCAGGAAGTTATTGGATTTCATCAAAAATATTTAAATTTGTGTTCCGAAGATGAACAAAGGTTATACTCAAGGTTTCATAAAGGTTTGGAATGACATGAGAGTGAGTAATTAAAGCTGCAGTCTATAAAGTTTTTGTGTTCAAAATGTACAAAATGTATATAACATTTTCCAAACCGTTTGGAACCAGTGTTTATATTCTGAGTATTTAGACTGGATCGAGTAGGTACCGGTTTGGAGTAGGCCAGTACCTGCTTGATTTGT
This sequence comes from Enteromius viviparus, assembly GCA_032353835.1. Taxonomy (NCBI): domain Eukaryota; kingdom Metazoa; phylum Chordata; class Actinopteri; order Cypriniformes; family Cyprinidae; genus Enteromius; species Enteromius viviparus. Next base: position 20,377,110 of record JAUCNO010000236.1, on the reverse strand, counting down.
CATAGACAGAGAAGTAGCTCCGGCTACAATGTTCCGTCCGCAAGCCGCACACAGCTCTATTTATCAACCGCTAGAGCACCAAAACTTACAGACTGCAGTTTTAATGACAGAAATTTTATGAGCTATCCCTTTTCATGAATTATTTACTAAGTAATTCATTTATACAGTCACTTCATCACATACTGAAGAAAGAGTCACTGTAAATAGGCATGGCTAATATATAGAACTTTGGAACATATTAATTATAGTAGTAACAGATGTGGTTATCTATAAATGTGTGCCTCTTCTCAGGCTCATGGACACACCGCCCTGCACATGGCCGCGGGGCTGCATGGAAACTCCTTTCAGGAGGAGCTGATCCAGCTGCTGCTGAGTCGTGGTGCTGACCCCAGCATCCGCAACCTGGAGAACGACCAACCCGCTCATCTGCTGCAGAGCGGAGACAGAGGAGATAGAGTAAGCGGTTTTCTTTATTAACCACCAGTCTGCCTGGTGTGGCAGGTGCCATGCAAAAGCATTTTTTTAACAGCATAGAAAGAAAAGGACAGACTACACAGTAGCTGACACATCATTTCCTCTCTCTCTTTCTTTCAGCTCAAGCTCATGTTGAAGAAGAAAAGTGCCTCTTCTAGGCGGCGTTTTACATCCTTACAGGATCAAGAGTGACCAGGACTGATTTTTAGTCCCAGCGTATCCCTCCTTCTCCAGTAGAGATGCAGTCATCTGGATCAAAAATATAGTATGCACATGAAACATTAATCAGAGAGCTTTAAAAAATAACCCCAAAAACATCATCTCTGGAGAAGAATGGGTTGATTTTCAGTATCCTTTCATGAGGATTTTTACATATTGCATCATTTTTAGTATGACAGTATATTTTAAGGATCATTCATTGATTCTGTACCATAAAGCTGCTTCCCAGTTTATTTAAAGATGAACGCTTATTTTAGTTTGTTCATGAAAAGTGATTTCAATGAAATCGTCACGAGGACTGTCAATACCAGTCGAGTTTCCACCTTCAATCATAAACCATATTGGTTTGCTTTTTTAACTCACTGTATCAGTGGGATATTCTTTATTTGTTTTGTGATGTATTTATATAGCTTTTGGTTGGTATATGTTGCATATTATTCTCTGTGCTCATGTTACTTTCACTCAGGGGTGAAGATCAGTTATTTATTTCATTGTTTGATATGAACGACATCAGTTCTCTATGTAATGCACTTTTCTCAGCAGCACACTTGATATCATAGTTGTCCTTTCAGGAGATGTGTCATCCAGCCATGTATGTGAATGTGTTATTTTGATGAGTCATATGAGGGGGTGAAATGTCAGGGGGTTCTGAGGTAAGAAGGTAGTTTTGTCATCAAAGTCCTACCAGAATCAAGATGTCAAAATCATTAATATGATTTAACAATGTTATTTCAGTGGAATAGTATGAAAGGAAAGGTTGATCTATGTAGGGATAGTGTCCATCTTGTATCAAGATTTCAGATGTTGAGGATGTTGTTGTCGAGTCAGTGATGTGCATGATTCATCGCGTTGAAGTCCCTCTGGAAATTCAAATGAGGGAAAACACAGGCTAATGTCACTTTCTTGTAAAGCAAAGAGGTCTGTGGATTTTTGAGAATTACTTTGAAAGTAATTTATGAAACTTTGCTCATGTTTTAACAAATATCACAAACACTCAATGAACCAAACCATCTGACAAAACCGAATTCTATGAGTATATAAAGTAGCATTAAAATTTGCTTGATTGTATGTAGTTTTTTTTTTTAATATTGTTTATGAAGTGTCATCTTTAATGAGAAATACCTTTGCGATTATTATGTATTTCTGCAAATCGTTAATGATTTATTCATGTGTTTGTGTGTTTTGCATTATACGTCAACTGACCAAGCCAAATTACATAAAGCTAAATAAGCAAAGGCCAAGAACAAACCACTGTAACTCAGGATCTTTTATTGAGCCGAATGTCTTTGTTACATGACTAACATTTGGATGATTAAAAAAAACACCTTTTCTTGAACTCTTCATTATGATTGTTGTGGGTGTTTAATCATACTCATACTCGTCAAATACTTTAAAGCAAAAAAAGGATAAAAACATTATAATGAAATAAATGAATTGTAATGAATTTCCCCATGCTGATCAAACAGATATGCAGTGGCTCATTATTCTCTGAAATATATATGGATGCTTTCTTTTTGATACATGAGTCATAAATACATTCAGTTGCAATTCAGTAGTTTGTTTTCAGTAACACTTGGTTTTGGGGACTGAAGTACAGTATTACTTTCTGAAGTGCTTTGTTTATAGGAATACAGTAGTCAAATATTCATGCTGTACATAAGATCATGTGTAAATGCAAGAAAGATTTGCGTCACCCACTTGAGATGTGAAGCTGGCTTAGTAAACTAGTTACTTTTTCTGGTAACACTTTACAGTAAGGTGTCATTTGTTAACATCAATGCATTAACTAACACGAACAAACAAAGAACATTTATTACAGTATTTTTCATATTTGTCAATGTTGGTTCATAAAATTACAGTCATTCAGTTCAGTTCGTGTTAGATTACACTGCATTGGCTAATGTTAACAAAACTTGAGATTTTAATAATGCATTAGTAAATGCTGACATTAGTATTAACGAAGATTGATAAATGCAGAAGAACTGTTGTTCATTCTTAGTTCGTGTGAATGCATGTTGTTAACTCATGAACCTTATTGTAAAGCGTTACCATTTTTATTGTACTGCACCATTAGTTCTTAAGGCAAGACTCCTATAGTTTATAAGCCCTCTGTAAAGTCATGAGGTTTTAATGTAAAATAATGTAAAGTCTGACTTTAATGATCCAAATGAATGATTTCAAAAAGAGAAGAGCCATGCATTTTAATTTTTCTTGTTATGATTGATGTAAAATGTGACATAAAATAATTGGGCAACGTTTTCAAAAGTATTTCAACTATACTGAAATTTTTAAATAATAAAAAAACTATTTTAAACAACTAGAAAACTGTCTTAGATTTTGTTGAAACTTGGCATGCACAAGTAACAAGGATTGCATATACAGTAGTTTCATGCTGGAGAGCTCATTTTTATTTATTCAGTCAATGTCCTGTTTATTAAAATGTAAACGGGAGAAAATATTAACTTCATCGTATCTGTCTAGAGAGGATTGAAATCTGTTAGATGAAGCATGAGCTCTTCAGTGTAATTCAATCAGTCTGCTAGTTTTCTAATCATTATTCCTGATCACTTTTTAAATATTTCCATTAAAGGCCTTTTAGAGCTAAGTCTCATATACTATTAATAACAACATATAAGTATTATTCATGCATGAGTAGTCAGGTGAGATGCACATCAATGGTCTCATTCACATGATAAGAACACAAAAGAGACATAATGTACGTGCTACCGAGAGACCTAAAAATACAGCAACAGATCAGCATTTAAGCTGAGGTTACAAAAAGAGGTCAAGCAGGTTTGACTCTCCTCCACATTCCTGTAAGTAACTTTGTGCGTCTGAGCATTTCCTCTTGCTGAAATGGGGCACCCTGTCGCACCATACACCTTACACTGTCTGAGGTGGAACTAAAAGAAAAAATGTCAAATTTATGAAGCGTTCAAAAAAAAAAGTTTGTATTTTTGAGTTGAATTAATGTTTGTGGTGGTGTACCTTCTGTCTTTGGTGGCTGAAGGCCTTCCACTGGACTGGATCTGTAGGGAGAACACGGAACACACAATTATCCCACTTGCTGGTCCATTTAATCCAGGGGTGTCAAACTCCCTTGTGATGGGCTACAGTTCTGCCAAGTGATACTCCTACCTTTAGTTTTCAAGTAATTGTAAGGACCTTGAATACCTGGTCCAAGTGTGTTTAATTAGAGCTGGAGCTCAAATCTGCAAAGCTGTGGCCCTCCAGGAACTGAGTTTGACAACCCTGGCACTTTCGAAATATTCAGCAAGCACGCAGATCTGCATTGGTCAAATGTAAGTGGTGTTGCTTAGTTTTATGCAAGGAGCTGGCTTCAATATCATCTCAGAATGACATGCTCAGCATTGCATCAGGCTACTTCTACAGTACTCTAGATACTTTTGAAAATAGCATCCACATTACAGTCTTCAATTGCTTTCTAAAAGTTTCTCATCCACACCGAAACAGGAGAATGCTAAACGTTCTATTGTGTATACGTAAAACTTAATTAAATCTAATTAAGATTACATACCGACTTACCCAAATTTATCATGCTTTTCTTCTGACCCAATATTTTGTGAAAATATCTCACCATTAGTGCATTCGGGTCAATTACCTTCTATCAGAGCAATATGCACCACATGACTTAACATGCATCGGCGTATTAAAATAACTCCACATTTACAGGCTACAGCTTTTTCAAACGTATCTACTTGGGAGAGTGTCTTCAAAAACCATAGCTGTAAATGGAAGGCCAAAACCCAAAAGTTTGAGAAAATGATGCATTTTCAAATGTAGCCAGTGTAGAAGAAGCCTGGTCTTGACACACACTGCCTAACCACTCTAGTTCTTGAATAAGTGAATGGTGTAAAACATTAAACAAACCGCAGATTTTACAGTAAGACAAAACAGCAGCTGTCTTTGATAGATCTGGTCGTGCAGGTAAAACATGCTGTTGTTTAAATGGATAGACAGGGTTGTTGAGCTGAAAAAAAGAAGCTTGGTCAGTTCAGAATCCAAAGATTTTTAGAAACTAGGGGCTGCATTCACAGAGTACAGGAGCCTTCCAGTGAACAGACATCACGCCAATGGTGCATCTCTTTTTCTGTCAGGACGTTTCCTCATCCTTTATTCAGACTCATTCCACATGCACGGTCAAGGCTGCACTTTTGCGTGAAAAACTCTTACTTGGATTTTGAGCATTTGAACTTTTTACCTGTCAGGGCAAAGAAACATTTAGAGATGGTGAAATATATAAATGAGAGGGACATAGATTGGGATCAGTTGTGACCCTGGACCACAAAAGGGTCAATTTTTCGATATTGAGATTCATAAATCATCTGAAAGCTTTCCATTGATTTATGGTCTGTTAGGATAGGACAATATCTACTGATTTCTGGCATCAAAGAAAAATGTATCAAATGCATCACTTTCGCTTATATATATAATATATATATAGCCTACATTAAGTTTTGTGCTCCAGGGTCACAATTTACGTTTAGCCAGTTTGTAAGAAATACATTCAGTCTCATTTTTAAGTCTCCAAATTTAAATCCCATCGCAGAAGTACTTAGACACTTGGGTGGACTGCGAGAACTGTAGTGAATGTATTCATTACACTGACTGAAGTAAAACCGGGCTGACTGTAATGTCATTGATGATGACAACATTTTATAAAATCACAGCCAATACTTACTCAGCGCAATAAGAATCCCGGTTACAAACATAACCACAGCAAGGATGACACCCGTGGTCCGCAACGTCTCGTAATCTGAGCTCAGGAATCAAGAGTGGTGATCTACAACTTTTTACTGGCTTTAAATTTTATGTATTTCCATGCAATATTCACATTCTTACCGTAATGAAAGGCACTCTGGTCCAAATACATGTATGACTCTGTAAATAAACGTAAATATTTTTAACAACTAAACAAAACAAACCCTATAGTATGGATCTTTTGAATGTGATTCACCTGCTAATGCAGGGGACAGACTTCAGCACCATGGACAGATGCTGGTTTATTGTATGTATAAATATAGGAATATTATTCTGGACTGTCAGACGCTAATGGGCTCTCACTGTCTGAATTTATTTTCTTTTTATTATCAATCGTTTGAAATGCTAATCACATAAATAGTGATCTCAATTAGTTGATGACCATGTACGAGGCAGAAGGGCATCTTGCAAACTCAAGGGGTATTCACCTGAGAGCGTCAGTAATTCGGGTTATTGATTAGCTGCATAACAAAGCTGCAGGCTCAGCAAAAAGATGGTTGGATGCAAGCGCTCTGAGAACTGCAGTATCCACAAGCAAACGGTAGTGGACTCCTTTAGTAATAATCAATAAAGCTGTCCAAATTACCAATATTGAGAGCTTATAGTGGGCTAACGACATATTTTAATAAAAACATGCAAGATAACTTCGTCATGGGACTGTGTCCCATTAGTGCTGGCTCCAGCGCAATGATGCGGTTGTGTGTGAACTTCAGGGTATTATAACGGCTTACTTGTCGATTTCCAGCACTCCTCTCACTCTTAAAGTGATAGTTCATTTTAAAATGTAATTACCATACCCTCATGTATCTATACAAATCTATCTGACTTTGTCTTCTCGGGAGCACAAGAGACTTTTGGCAGACTAGAAAAAACTAGACTGTAAGCCTTGAGACTGTCATTCTATCTAACATTTAATTTTGTGTTGAAAATGTCACATAGGTGGGACTATTTCAACCATTCCTCTGGTACGGACGACTTTAAACGAGGCTGATTATCTGCAGTGTGCACATCAATTTAGGAAATAGGCTAAATGAGACAGGAATCACTTTTGCAATAAGTTATAGCGTATTAGTAATTCCTGTCAAATTACACTTAATTCGTATAACAGAGTATTAAGGGACGAACGGCAAAAGTCTCGTTCTCAAATAATTCAACATCCTAAAATGAGTTTTCAATTTTAGAAATCAAACAAATGCAATAAATAGACAAACCTGTTGGAGCTGCCATTTCTTCTGTGTTTTAACGAGACAGAGTTTCTTTAATCTTGCTGTAAGCTGTAATTCAGCACCGTGAATGAAGAGAGTCCGCGGCAGAGCACTGCGTCGATGCTGCACCTCGGAAGTTACACACTTACTCCCTCTAGCGGCGCCGGGCTCTCAGTGTTCCCGGCAGGGGAAACTCCCAGACATGGCGTTGGGTAGATAAAATTCATCCTGGCCAATGCGGTGGGGATCCCGAGCCAAACACCTCCCTCCAGTGAATACATGCGACAGAGAACCCCACCACCTATGCAGCAACAGGACCGGGGTCTGCGGGAGCATTAGGACGGGAAGGTGGACAACTTCAGAAAGCTTTGGAGTGTTGGTGTTTTTTTTTTATTGCGAGCCTCGGGATTTTAAGTATTTGTGTGTATTAAAAAAAACAAAACAAAAAAAACATTTGTCAAATGCGACATCGACATAATTTACCGGTCAATTTACACTCACCGTGCTTACTCAAATACACTACGATGAACCTCGACAATCTTGTCTGCTTATTTCACGACTACGACCGTCAAATAAGTGTTTATAATATTTATCACCATTTTTATCATAATTAATTTGCATTACATTTTTCTCTCTCTCTGTGGACTAGAATATACTTTTAAATAGAGAAGGAGACATGCGTTTCAGTTTTTCTGTTCTTCAGACCTATGTTTTTTTTGTTTAGTTTTTTAAAGTCCTCCAATGCCATTTTTATTAAGCATGTGTAGTCGTAATATAGCTTTGAGTCGCAAGACGGCGCCAACGTTCTACTCCAACTTGTGGTGATATAAAAAAAGAGCGCGAAAATGCCTGCCAAGACACATAGGGGAATGCAACGGGCAACGTTTATTCTTCAGGAATATCTGACCACACCCACAATTACTCATTTCAGAGACACTTCATGAATTCTACGTGAACGGAAAAGGTTTTTTGTTTATTTGTTGTTGTTTTTTTTACAGAAGCTAGATACTACTGCAACATCAGTGACACAGCTGCTGATATCAAACTGCTCGTACTTTTAAGCCTACTACTAATAGGGTCAACTATTTATAACACAAACCGAAAACGAGAGACCGACCATGGCATTATATAATGGTTACAATTTCTCCAAGACACTTTGCAGACATTCAATGGAAATCACTTTATTTTTCAACTACTGTGTACAGTTTGATTGGTTACTTCTGCGATGTGACAAAACTGTATGGACAATTTACAAAATATATAAAATTTCCACTTACTACTTCTAGCTACCAAACACTTACACACATTACACAACGTATTTCATAAACTTCACAGAGAGCTTGAAAATTACATGACAAAAAAGTGGAGGAAAATCTCAAAGGTGTCTTTGTTATTACGTTACATTATGGCAGTAGTTCTAGCTGATAATTAACACTTTTATTTAAACAAAGGAGCACATATTTTAAAAAGGAGCACTCATACTCTCATGTACCCAAGAGACAAAGACAAAATAAAAATAAAAAACATGAACACTAGAAGAACTGAATCCTCAAGTGACTTTCTTCTTCCAAATGATCAAAGTTCTGATTAAGATTTCTCCTTAAGACGTCATGCTTTCTGTCAAAAATCAGAGAAATACAGTAATAAAATAGTTGCAGAATTTATAATACTTTATAATGAATCCAAAAGTATGGAAAGTGTCACCTTTTTCTCAGCTCCCTCAGCTTACTTTATTTTGCACCTGCAACAAAAATACTGTAAATGCAAATACCATAATTGATTTTTTTTTTTTTTACATGAACCAAATTAAAAAGGAACATTCTTACCTCTGGCTGCTTCTGCATCAAGGCCCACTGGCCTATGAAGTAGAAAAAAGACAACAAGAGAGACAAAATTCAAAAGATGGTCATTTCCTGAAGAGCAGACAAATAAATAAGCATTATATTCTGATATCTGATAATTGATCTTAATTATTGAAACAGATTCAGTCAGGTTAGAAAACAATCGTAGCAAAAAAGGGTCAGTTGTCTATTGTCAATAGTGTAGCTATTGAAATTGTCAAAGCAGCTGATTTTTGTTGGTCAATGACATGTGACGAATCTGTGTGACCAAATCAAATCAAAGTTGCAAAATATGGATGGTGAAAACTTTTGACCTAATGCAAAATTCCAGATTGCATAAATTCCTGTTAAAATGACTTACCGCAGCTTAGCCTGAATATTTTCATAAAAAGAAAAAGCATCACAGTGGTCTCTGCAACTTACTTTGACTTGTTCCCTTTGCAGCGGCATTTCCGACCTATTGGAAACAAGCCAGAAGTATGATCAAAACCATTGGTGGTTTATTATAATAGAAGAGAACAGCATTCACAGACATGGGGCCAGTTGCATAAACTTAAGTCTTCATGTTAAGACACTGTGTTAAGAGCTAGTCTGACCAACTAGCAGTTAGCCAAGAGTAATCCCTTTTATTTTTTGTATTTACCTTAGACTAATATATATTAAAAAACTGTGACCCAAAAATTTAGCTGACTAACTTCTAAGACTAGTCTTAAGCTTTTATGCACCGGCCCATGGTGTTTACAGGTTTCCTATGTTGCTGTAACATGAAGAAATTAGACAGGTACACAAAAACAAAACTACTGTCCTTAAACACCCCTGTTGTGATCAAACTCATGGTCTATGTATCATTAGGTCATCGGGGTCTCTTGTTAGTAATTTATGTGGGCTGGTGGGGGTTTCGAAGTTAGAGTGTCAAAGGTTAGATTGGCTGCTTGTCTGTGCACTGGTGGATCATCATAAGTCATGGTATGGTGTTGGGTGTCGTAGAGAGGTTTAAACTTAGAGGTTATGAAAGACATACTGGCCTGCAACCAGTCTACCCTCAGTAACTGATATTTGTTTATCTGCCCGAGTGGATACATTCTTAGATGAAAATACTCTAGTCTATACATTTGATGGCAAGGGCTATACAAAGCTATAACCCTTTCTGAGAACAGGACAAAATGTGACACTCACCAACAATGAGGAAGATTCCCATCAAGAAGAGGATCACAGCAAAGATCATCCCACCGATCCTCAGGGACTCATAATCTGGAAAGAGGATTCAGAAGAAAACATACAAATGCAGAAACGATGCATGTTTTCATTTTATTAGAACCTTAACATTCAAATTGGAAACATTCCACAATAAACTTATTTAAAACAAAATAAATGGTTGCATCTGTGGTAAAACGATAGAGAAATTGCAGATTTACATACACAAAACAGCCTTTTTATAGCAGGATCACAAGGAATCTGTAGAACTTGAACTCATTCTCAACTTTCTGCCCTTCACCTATTCGTTTACTAATAATTTAGCTTAGGCTTTAAACTCTAGAGAATAGTTTGGTGCTGTAGTTTCATATAACAAGTTGAAAACTAAAATCAGATGTAAATTTGGCAGATTTTTCCGAAAGTCAGTGCAAGAAAAAATGTGAGAGGTTCTGCAGATTCCGTTCCTGTTTATGGGTGTTAAGGCCAACACAACATGCGCAAACAAGAATCTACCAAGCTGAAGAATGACTTTACTGAGAGAATGTGGAACCACTAAACCGCCATGTGTACTTAGTTGTTTGCATTTTATATAAAATTCAAATGCGTACGATAAATTGAATAAAAAGCACATTTGGGAAATTCTGAGGTAAATATCAGATTATCAAATATCAGATTCAAACTTATTTGTCTTACAGAAGCTTAGTCCCGGGGTGAATATTTTCCGTCTGTTTTGGAAAAACAGAAGGGGAAACGCAAATCTCTCCGACTTCCCAGATGTTTCCTGAGAAAGGTGATGCACTTTGGCCCTGAAAGCCCTTCTTAACACAACAGCGCTTAGCACACTATGGGAAACATCCGAGTGCAGCTGTAACCCCCGTAATAAAACGACTAGGCTCACAATATTTGGAAAAATTCCTCTGAGTAATCGCTGTTTTTCATACTAGCATTTTTCCCCTTTCAGCTTTATGAAGTCAACCAAGAGATTTCCATAATCCATATAAGTATGTATACTGCCTAAGCAGCTATAGTCCATCTGTACTCACCATAATGAAATGGCTTGTCGTATTCTGGTGGGAGAAAAAAAATTTAAATATAGAGAGTCAAAAAGCTGTTTAAAAAAAAAAAACTGGGAGGCAAATCAAAATAAAAAAAGTTACATCATAAAAAGTAAATAAGCATTTAAGATGATGACAACATTCTAGTGCCAGAACACAAGATATTCTCTACATATCTGCAAGCCATTTCTCAAATACAGAATGCTATTGACAAATTGATACTGTATGGAATGTGCCATAAGAGGATCAAACTTTCTGACTGGTGACTCCATAAACATTTTTAACACCCACTGTAAACCAAAAGCTTATAGTGGCGAACATATGCTGTTTCAGAACACACAACATTAAACCTGGTCTAGCCTGGCTAAAAACACTGTTAATAAGCCAATAAAACGTTCAGTTAATGTGAAATTAATTCTAGACTAGTAGACACTTACCATGAATTTCATCCATTTGAGAAGCTGGGGGAGAGAAAAAGTGTTACAATTTAAATCTTACAAAGCAAAAATGTCAAGTTTATGCCAGCAAGACTATTACAGACAGAGCATTATTAGATTCTAACAATAAGTGCTTTCAGAAAGAGGGGGGGGATCAGAGTGAAGCTGAATTAAATTAATATAGAACTTGCAGTGATTCTTAAACAATTTAATATAAAACTGACACCTAAGTATTGCAGTGTACTACGATGTTAAATGTAAACTAGGGTTGCATACTACATTTCAACAGTTTGAACAGAGACACACATACAGCCATACAATCTCCAAAATATGGCAAAAAAAGTGCACAAGCATGGAAGACAAAAGAAATGCTCACACTATGGCAGCCAACAGCTTATTATTTTTAATATGCCAGATGAACTTGAAATACATAAGGTATGAGATTTAACAGAAAGGTTATTTTAGGAAGACATCTCGAGATATTAATTCAAATATTTTGACAAGTTCTTTTCAATGACTTTGTATTAAAAAGACATTTGGCAGGAATGTTACTTTATGAATCACAAATTTATGCCTCGCATCTATCCGTGGAATGATAATAGACCTAGATGTTTTTAAAGAGTCTTTTCAGAGGATCTGCTCTCTGTAAACAAGAATGTTGAAGGCATCGCTCCAAATCTCCCATTAAACATTATGAATGGTCTGACTGTAAGACTTTGGTTATCCATAATGATCTCTCGCTCTCTCTCCCTCCATCCCTTTCAAAAACAATGGACAAAGCATTGATGCAAACACTTTAACATTCCCGTGTACTCAAAAGAAAAGAAAAAAGAAAAAAACTATTATTTAATGCTGCCTATGTATGCGTTTATGTGCACAGTATTTACATGAAAGTACTCTGACAGTTCTTAAATGTTTGTGTTGGCATCAACAATACCACACACACACAGTCTGAGAAAGCAGCAATTCTCCCAGAAATCCAACAAATCAGCTAGATTCATGCTACTACAGCTACTTAAAGTGGACAAATCTCAATAGAAAACGTTAAAGCAACAATAGTAATAATTCCCAAGGTCAATACATTAATTAAAAGTCATCCAGTCAAAACTGCCTCCATATGGAGTAGCAGAACTGCATGTACCCAAGGTAAGTTACAACATGAGCTGCACTGGCACACTTGAAAAACTCTCAAGCCTCGTGGTGTAAGAGTAGTGTTACTTCATCAGCTTTTCAGAAAAACCCTTCAGGGAAAGGTGTAATCGTGAGCAGAAACAAAACACTGTGGAACCGTTTGAGAAAATTTGCCAAAAACACACACAAAACAGCACAAAGTGCTCCTGTATTTCACAAAAAGCAGTCAAGTGCAACGGCAGTCAAATTTTATTCAACAAAAACAAACAGAAAAAGGTTTGGTGCATATCAACGTCAGACAGAAGCACAAAAAACGTGAAATTCAGCATTTTTTTTTTTTTTTTTCACTCTATCGTCTCTAACCCTCTACACACTTACCTGGCATTTCCCTGCCAAAAGCTGATCCTGCATACATACACACATACTATTAATCTCTAAAGAAAAGTCTGTGCAGGACAAATTACATTTGTGCTTAATTACATTTTGCGGATGATTTCTACTTGATATATTTATAGAAAAAAAATGTATAGTTGAGAAGGTGGCAATAAAAAACAAAATAACACTTACCCAAAGCTGGAGCGAAGTAGGACAAAAACACTGCAGCAATGCAAAGTTCCATCTTGTCTGAAAAAAAACAAGTTCGTGTGAGACACTGGGCTGTCTTCAATCCCTGCAAAATTCCACACACATACTTCAGTTCTTGTGGGAAGGTCTAGCTAACTAACCTAACTAATGAAGTCTCGCTTCCTTATAGCACTAACTTGAGCGTTTAACAGAACCCTTCCACTGTGAATTAAAGAACAAGTCCTGGTAGTTCTGGGTCACATTTTGTTGGACATTGAGTGCTTCTTTCTGTATTACGTTTAAACAACTTCACAGAATGAAAGATAAAAGGTGATTCAGAGCATTTCTGCATCTGAGCTCCACAAAAACATCTCTTTCAGTTCCCCAGCATGTTTCGGTCTCCTGTTGCTAAGAATTGCAAAAAGCGCTCTATTTTTGGAGGACCACCTCAAAACGATGGGATAAGGAGCCCAAGGGACATGGCTGTGGGGGGTGGTATTTCAGATGATATTTAGTAAGCGACTTCCAGACGCAAGCGAGTGTTTTAGCTATAGATCTCAAACACATACCTATATGGTATGTGTTTGAGATCTATAGCTAAAACACTCGCTTATATAACTCCAATCTCAAAACCATTGCAGCTTAGATGCAACGCAACTGATGATCTTTAAACAACATTTTCGATTAAACTCATCTGTGTACAAAAAAAACTCCAAAACAAAACAGTAAAGTACAGTTGACGCACAGATGTCCTACTACAACATTTACCACAGGATAAATAGTGAAAAGGAGGAGGAGGAGGAGGAGTACCGTATGCTCTTTACAATTCTGCTACTAAGACACAGAAACCCCCCTCCCCCTTATTTAACCCACTTCCGCGAGATTTCACAGAATTGCTTGTTGGCAGAAGCGTCTTTCTCCCCGTTATCACAACTCATCTCATACTACTGGAACACGCCTTATGACTGCACAATTAAAAACGTGAAACATGGTGTGCAAAACACCAAAACAACTCTCAAGAAGCTGTAATGTGATATTGATGGTCACGTGCTCCAGCTGCCGATATAATCAAGACTGGATTCTTGCAAATGTTAGACAAAGAAAGAGCAATCAACAAATAAAAAAAAGCATTCCAGCCTGCATGCATGTAACCTGCATGTGATTATCACCTGTTTTTTGCAAAGATTGATTGAAACAACGGATCACACTTGCAGAAACCATTTATAAAGAGCCATGTGGTCGTTATGCAAGATATATTACGTTAACATAAATAACAGCTGATTCAACTTTTAAAAAAGCGCGTCAAAGTCTTACCAGCTCGGTGCTGCTCAACACCAAAGAATCCGGTTTTAATGAATCCCCGGGGCAAACAAAAAGCAATCTCTCGACGACCCAGTATGTTATAGTAATATTCTATAGAATTATTAGTGAAATGATGATTGGGTTAAGATATAAGACTTTTCCGAGTATAAAATGTGTTATTCCTTACACTGGGAGCTGCACGCAGTCATAGTTGTGGGCATGACACGTACATGTAAATATTTAGTGATGTTCGAACGCGCGCCTGTGTAGCGGAGCGAGACTCCTCCCAGCTCAGCTTTATACAGTAGACCTCTGACCCAGAAGGTGGAGGCAGGCAAGGAATCGACCTTTAAAGGAATTTCGATGCGGACTACTCAAGGCGCAATTTCTCGAGGTTTGCCTCGAGAAACCTTAACTGACGCCTATTTGATAGACTATAGCCTGCGTTTCGTGTGAAAGATGAGGTGTTGTTTATTGGGGCGTTTTCTCATCTCAAAAGGTTGCATGTCATATTAAAGAGAGATTTAAAACGTTCTTAAGGCGTTTATGATTTGTAATGTATGTGAAACAATTTTTTTAGCAGGTACCAGACCCTTAAGAGACATCTTGGAGATGTAGCCCTATATGTGCAGGCTATATTTGGCGTTAAACGCGAACTACCTTTAAAGACTAAACACTATAAATAATAATAATAATAACGTGATACATTGAGTATTTGGGTTTCCTTTGTTTTGTCCGACAAAGATCCTTGCGCGCAAAGCGCTCCAGTGAACTACTGTTGTTATGGTTACCACTTTGCCAAATCGACGCGATTATTATCCGCGAGCAGGATATTTGCGTTGGCTTGCGTAATAAAAAAAAAAAAAGAAAAACCACTCATATTTTTTTTCATTTTAGGAATTTGTTAATTGTGGTAAAAAGCCCCGACTCCCCTTGCAACTCCATTGTTTAAATGCGCAGTCCTACTGGTGGGACCTTATATTCACAAAGTAAAAATACAGTATAATCATATTTAGCGCTGAAGATCTTGATTGGTAGATCAATTGATTTGAAACCTTTAGACAAGATTGTTGGCCATTTACAAGCCTCTCACATTCCACAAATTCCACAGATAGTGTTGTTGCACAATACCCAGAAGCTCAAACAAAAATTAAGGGAGTACTTTAAACTCATCGTTGGGAGTGTGGTTGCTTGCATTGCACCACCCATTAATCTGCTTTTGACTAGTATCACGATCTTATATGATAGCCTTCTTACCACATGCCTGTGTATTTATTTATTTATTAACCACTGTATTTGTTTCGTATAGTTCACTGCTGATTGGGTTTTAATTTAGAGATTTGAAAGGAGAAAAAAATACATATTAATTAGCCTACACAAATTTAAAAAGGACCAATGTTTAATGTTTATTTTACAAAAAACAAAACCAGTCCGTTGTTATACTGTGATGCTCGAGGTGGCGCCATTCAACTAGATCAGGTCTGTGACACAACATAGGCAGAAAGGAATGAATGTTCTACACATTTTCAACACTGAGGTGCAGTAAAACACCCTGTAGAATGTCTTCCCTTTTTACGACTGTACAGTCTTGTGGATGAGGTCTATACAAGCAGAAATGCCTGCTTTAAAAAAAACAGGTTTAATTAACTATGCAGCTCCAGCTAAGCAGTACAGCAAACTGATATAAAAAAAAAAAAGATATAAATATCCAAGAGGAAAAACAAGCAAAATGCAATAATACATTTTAAACCCTTTTAATTGATTATTTACAGATATCTTTGTTGTGTTTTAGTAATACTGTTTCGAGGGCCGTCATTAACTTCCAGCAGAAACACTCTGAATAAAGTTCAGAATAATTTATTTCAGTTTCTACTGAACTTTAATTGTTCACTTTAACTTTAATTTAAACTGAAATTTTATTTAGTGTTATTTGTGACTAAAATCTACACCCATGTCATTTTTATTGTTTTTACACCCAATTTTATTTGCATTAAATACTGTTTGTAAGCTCCTGTATTACAACAAGTTCCAGACTTCAGTTCTAATTTGTCTCCAGAATGCAGGAGGAGGTCAGCGTCTCGCTCCAGAAATAGGCCGTGACGTCAGAGTGTGAAACAAGCAGGTGTGCCCTTGGCAGATGCTGGGTCATTGTTATAGCAGCCTTTTGTAAGTGTCTTTGATAACGCGTCACAGGTGAGACTGCTGGAAATGACTTTCTATCTCATCCCAATGTCAAGGTCCCGCCGGAGTAAGATGGAGAGCAAAATGACAGCAAATCTGCCATTTACAATTTACAAAACTGCTAAGCTGTTGCAAAGACGACACCGCATACAAAAAAAAAAAACTACATGATTACTATTCACATTTAAAAAGGCACTGATGGTCAAAACCAAAACAGAAATAAACATCATACAATGATCTGCATTTATTATGATGTGTGACAAAACATGTTAAACTACTCCAGTCCCACTTTGTCCTGAAGACTGATGTAATGCTTCAGTTTAAGGGAAAGCAGCAGAGGGACTGGGATACATATGTGCAGTGACCAGAAGTAAAAGAGACTTATGTAACAACTCTGAGATGGAGAGCAGATGCAGCACTGCTTTATGGACAAATTCCCTTAAGACTTTTCAGTTTTTCACTCTACTGAGCAGACGGCGATGAATCGTCATTTACATACAAGCCAACAAATATTGTGCACCCCTGGTCTTTTCCCAGTAAAAAGAAATCTGTTTTGCCACTAAAGGATCCATAAATATAAAAAAATAAAAATAAAAAAAAAACACCCATCACCCACACAATTATTATTATTATTTTTATTATAAATAAATACATAAATGACTACAACTACAATTAAATTAATTATTCAATTATAATTATAAAGTAGTTAAATTATAAAATTATTCGATTTTTTAAAATACACATATTAAAAAAAATCTGATAATTAAAATAAAGCCAAGAAATTAAATACATATTTAAATATACATATAGAGGAAATCAAATGTAAATCAGAAATGAAAAATATACTTGATAAGAAATGAAGCAATTATTACAAATTATAAGTTAAATTAAAAAAATTATATATTAAAAAAAATAATTTACTTAAACATTTATAAATAGTAATGAATACAATAAAATAAGCAATATTTTTATTTATTTTAGCTATTAAAATTCTATTAAGTATTTACATTATTAAGTATTACACATTATCTATTAAATCTGTAAATTTTCATTAAAACAATAAAATAATCAACAAAAAGGAGCAGTAATAAAAAGTAAATAAGAATTTATTAAATAGAAAAGTAAAATATACACATTTACTTAATAGATAAAATATAATAATAATAATAAAATATAAATTACTATTAAGTAACTACTAAATATATATTTAAATAAACATGTAAACAAACTAATAACAAGATTTATTATTATTAACTATAAATAAAATAAAAATCAATGTACATACACTAATATTGTTTGTGGTTAACATGCTTGGTTTTTAGGGCTCTAGATGGTGTAACACTCAAATCCTCACAGTATTCTTGGAGTCTCTTCTGGGAAATTGCTGCCTGCATCCTTGCAAAACGTCTGAATTATTGAACAAATCCACAAGACCTTAAAGTGACATGAGACATTCAGAGGCCCTTAGGCGGCAGAGAAGCCAAAGTACAGAATGAATATTTCACTGAGCTCTGAAACCATCATATATCAATCCCACCAGCACTATGACGAGAAGAAACCTTGGCAGCAGATGTGTAAGATCCCTCTCATTCTGAAATGCACACAGCAACAAAATACCCATACAGATCACGATTTGGTAATCACAGGACGTTACAGAAACCACACTTTCGATATGACTAGTTCTGGGGAACAGTTTTCAGGCTTAATAAATTAGATGAACGGTTTTATGTGTGGGTGAGGATTTCGTAATCCCATGGCATGCAAGGATAATTACAGGCTTGTGCAGAAATGTACAGATGTGAGATGGAGGTGGTCAGCTGTGCTCAGTTTGGCAGATGTCAGCAATCTTACATAACCCACCTTACATAAATGCTCAGTATTATTCCTATTAAGGGTCTCATTAGGAGGGCAAGTTGATTAATGCAGCTGCAATGGTGTTTCTGCATCCTGCATTAATCAGATTCGAGGTGACATCTTTCAGAACACTTAAGATCAGCCTGGTCAGGCATTACAAAACAAGCTGCAGGAAGCCTTTTAATGTTTCTGGTACAGTACTGGAACTGCTTAGTATGAATAGTTTGATTATGAATTTCATGCTGTCCATATTTCTCAAACTTTTTGCTTGGAACAAATAGAAATCTGTGCTAGTTATACATCAAAAAGTAATCTTGACTATTTTATGGCCCATGAGTCAATTCAGATAAGGGTGACTGCTCGCTTTACATAGATCTGTGGAGTTTATGGATGAGTTTCATTCAGGTCGTCATGGAGAAGTGCTCATGAACATGACATTGTGGCCTTGAAACGGAAACAGACCGTTTTTGTTTTTTTGAGGAATTGAATCCACCACCTGCGCTGCAGCGCTGTGACACTTAAAGCAAAGAAAGGAAAAGCAGTGTAGCTCTGGTGGTTTCTGGGCATTAAACATGCTGACACTGCAGGGAAATATCTGCAACTATATGGCAGATACATCAGTGTAGCACACATCACATTGGTGAGTTTCCCCCCTTCTTAGACTTTAAGAATCAGACTGGCATATGATTTATGATTCTCTTATTCAGAGTGTGAAAGTTTTATGTGATGCTTCTTGCTCGAGGCAGTTTAAAAACACAGGTTTGTAGCTTTATGCTTGTGCGCTTCTGTAAAAAAGCTGGGGGCTGGTACATTTTTGTAAAAAATTATTCAAGGTTGATTGAATGTGACAGTAAATATGTGTTACAAGCCATTTCTGATTAAGGCAAGAAATTGCAGGCAAAAAAATTTTTTATGCAGTGGTCAATTTTGAGCTAGTTTAGTCCTTCAAAATGTGTTCTTTTGTAATACTATAAAGAAAATTAAAAAAAAATACATTAAAATTATTATTTTATAACATTTTGTTTACTTGTGACCTTAACTTTCTTCCCCTATTTAAATCTTCAAATGCCGTTTTCTCAAAATGAGCTTTTTGTCATTTTCCGGTACCAATATCTCAGCCAATGTTGCACCTATGTACACCAAACTTTCCAGTTATACTTAATAAATCATTCCTGGCCTCTGTTATTTCTTTTTCATTGTGTGTATAAACAAAATGGAAAAATTATTTTGCACCTGGCTTTATCCTATGTAAAGATATATGTACTGGAAATATATGCAAATGTCTGCATATTTAATGAGCTATTTCCTCTTTTGCATAATTCAACAAAATAAAAAATAAAAAACTTGCAATACATTTTTTTCTCCCATTCATGCGAGTAATCAACTGGTAAAGTTTCATGGTCCTCTTTGTAAGTTAAAGGAACACTCCAATTTTTTTGGAAATGGGCTCATTTTCCAACATCCCTAGAGTAATACAGATGTGTTTTAGCGTTTTTGAATCCATTCAGTCGATCGCCGGGTCTGGTGGTCCCAAAATTAGCATAAATCATTGAATCTGATTATCGCACTATAAAATGACTAAAGAGTTTCGATATTTTTAAATTTATCTAAACCCATTAAAAACTTGACACTTCTGTAGATGCACCGTGTACTAAGACTGGAGGAAAATGCAAAGTTGTGATTTTCTAGGCTGATATACTGTAACTAGGAACTATACTCTCATTATACTCAGAGTATAGTTCCTAGTTATATAAGCCTAGAAAATAACAACTTTGACGGAATGCATTTTCCACCAGTCTTAGTACACGGTGACAGAAGAGTCAAGTTTTAAATGGGTTTAAATAAATTTTAAAATATCGAAACTCTTTAGTCATTTTATAGTGTGACGCTAATGGTCTAATCGAATTCAATTATTTATGCTAAGCTATGCTAATTTTGGGACCACCAGACCTGGCGATCGGCTGAATGGATTCAAAAACGCTAAAACACATCTGTATTACTCTAGGGATGTTGCAAAATGAGCCCATTTCCAAAAAAAAGAGGAGTGTTCCTTTAAAGATTTTACCCTATTCACCTGTAGTGTCTCGCCTTAAAAGAAATGCTGTTCTTTTGTTGTCTTTTGCTGCTGATGAAATTGAGTTTGAAATTTAAGTTGTAGTAATATAGTGCAGAGTGATATACCAGCTCAAACGGTAAACATGGCATGGTAACGGTATGAATTTTGCTCTAGCAACAAAGGGTGCAGTAAAGGCCTCCAGGAAAGTTCATATTTATGAGTTGGAGTTGAAGATGGCGATTAACTTTTCTACATAAAAGTTTACTTTTTTTTTTTTTTTTACAGTACTTCTTAAGTTGCTTTATCTGTTTTTATTTAATATATGAAGGAGATGCAAACTAAATAATTAAATTAATATTAAATTTTGTATACGTTACTAACATACCCTTATTTAACATAACAAAAAAAATTTTTTTTACTTAATTTTTGAGTTTCTCACTCATAAAATACAATCTCCATGACTTGACTGCACCAGTACACAGCGTCATCAACTGAGATCCCTGTTAGCTATGCTAAAACGAATTCTTTAACTGGGCAAATAAACTAATTGTCATCAGCTGATAACAGAAGCCAGAAACAGACAGACACAAAAAGGAAAAAATACAGCAGTAGACAGATCAAGCTCACCGTTTACAATGCGCAGAAAAATACTGAACTGGGGGTGAAGGGTTTGGTTTATGTTTTTTTAAGGGCAACTGTTTTTTCAGTATTACTTTACAATAAGGTTTAATAGTTAACATTAGTTAACAACGTTAGTCAACATGAACTAAGAATGAACAATACTTACACAGTTTTCAAGCCAGTTTCAGCATTCACTAATGCATTATTAAAATCACAAGTTGTGTTTGTTGATATTAGTTAACGCACGATGAACTAACAATGAATTATTGTATTTTTATGTACTAATGTTAACAAAGATGAATATTTGAATTAATTTTGATTTAAATTCTAAAATTATCCATCTTTTTCTTCTTGTAAAAATGGGCGCAGCCATTTGTAAAACCTAAGGGGCAAGCTTCTGGTCTCATCCATGTCCAGCTATGTCCAGTCATACAAAACACTTTGTTTTGCTGCTTGAAATAAAAATTGGTGTCTTTCCATATTATTTTTAACACATTATCTTAATTACGAGCACACTGGTTTGTAGTGCAAACAGTTTTACCGTTTAGTGCATGTTATTCTTTTTCTCATTATTTCCCTTTAGCAGCTAATGAACCGGAAGTCTCACCCAAAGGCTTGCTTCCACCTTGAAGAAAAAGGTAGATATGTAGCATATTTGCTTGGATCGTGATTAATAAATGCAGGATTCTGTTATTGTTTCATGCATCTGGATTCATATGAAGTAAAAAAAAAAACATTTGTGATAAAATGTAATATAAGGTATAGACTACTTTGAGGGATTTGGTCATTTCTGGATCTCGAAATGCATGCCTTGATTGTTGTGTGTTTTCACTGTACAGAAAAGAGCAGTGTGAACATACTTCTTAACATCTCCTTTTCTGTTCCACAGAAGTCAGTCAATTATACGGGTTTAGAACAACATGAGGGTGAGTAAAAAAAAGTCACTTCAAGAAAGTCAAAGCAATTATTTTTGCAAATCAACTGCTTTAACGTAAACCAGCCCGCATCATAAAACAATTAATTCCATCTTCAAACCAACCCTACTGCTCATCCCTTACCTGATGACTAACCTTTATTTAAACCGAAACCATTTGAAATTCTAATCTGCCCGCATATACCAATATCGATACCGTCCATGAATCACAGCATCTCCGCTCGCAGATCTGATGTGGCCTTGTCAAACCCGTCCTGCATGTCAGTACACAGAAGATGTGAGCATATGTAAGAGGAAGAGGCTGCAAGGCTCTTATTGTGTAAGGCAAGAGTAGACAGAGAGTCCCGCCACCAGCCCACAGGCCACACAGAACCGGTTTCTATGACAACAGAATTCTAATGACTACACCCCTGGCTTTTGCTTTGAGGGGAAACGATGCTACAGGATCTCAGCGTTTCCACACTTTGTCCCACCTTTTCTTTTTCACAATAAATGTCCTAGACTCTCATCATGTCTGTTTGTATCTGATATCCAGCAGCGCAAACCCTCTCAAATTTAGCCAGATGGTCTAAGTCATTATCTTTTGGTCCTGTCCTCCCCCATCCCCCATCCAACCTGCTCATGCTCTCCCTCTGAGATCTACCCATGTGACCATAGCCAGCTGTTCATTGGCTGGCACCACGAAGGCATCTGTCCAATCGGTGCGGTTTGCTCATATAAACATAAGCAAAGCAGCATTCTGGTGATTCAGAACAGTGTCTTTCTCTTAGTGAGGAGTTAATGGGAAATACTACACTGGGTTCTACTACTTTGTTTGTCCTCGTTCTCATACCCACAAGCTGAGGGGATCTTCTTTTGAGGGAACTATTCTGGCTTTAGGAGCATCTGCTGTTGCCTGCGTTACTTTGCTCTCGCCCCAGTGACACACGGTGTTTGCGGTTCAGTCCTTATCTATACACACATGCAGTTTCAGCACTGACACACTGGACATGGCTTTGACATGTAAGTACAGCAAGCCTTTGAATAACTGCATTTAATCTTAACTGACTCTACTCACACCTGAGATTCACAGAAGTCATCCAACGACTGAATGATTGGGTGATGTTTTGTTATTGTTGTGTTGCATGATTGAATAGAGTTGTCTGGCAGATATATTTAAAGTAATATTTCTTTAAAGTATTGTACAGTCGGTTCACCTTTTGTACGCATCACAGGACAAAGACAGCATCTTCATAAATAGATCAGGTCTGTGCTTCACTATACAATACCCTAAAATGAGATCTACTTTGTGTGTGTGTGTGTGTGCGTTTTGGAAAATAAACATAACTTCTGATTATTATTTATATTTAAGGCTTTTAGTGAAGGGGGTCTATTTAAAGCTCATGTCTTCAATAGCCTTTTGTTTTGTTTGTCACTGGGAGGGTGTGAGTTATTGCTCATTTCTTAACGATATTATAGGATCCATTATGATTTTATTTATACTGATGACTAATAGCAGTTATGTGTAAATATTTTTACCATTTAGAAGAATCATCTGTTTCAGATCATCTGACAGGCTGTATAATAAAACTAATAATCTAAAGCATGGTGGAAATAAGTCAGAATAATTAATTGTCATATGTAATAAAATCTGAGATCATACACTTATTTGATCCTTCCAATCAAATGATTACACAATTTTATAATAAAAACCATGAGATAGCGGAGAAGTTTTAAGTAACTTCATGAGAGATCCTGAGACGCATTTCCAAATATCATTTTTTTTAAATATTAAACGATATTAATAAAAATGTGAATATTATACAGTTAATGCATTTATTTATTAATAGTATTAATATAATTTTATAATATTTAATAATACTACTAATAATAATAATAATTTATTATTTAAACATTTATCAACTTTTTTTCCCCTTTTCTTTTTTATTTGTGCAGAAAAAAAAAAACATCCATAGTCTGTATGAAATATTTCCAAATGTTACCATGGACCACAACAAGATTCATAAGGGTGAATTTAAAAAAAAAGAGATTTCTACATAACCTGAAAGCTGAATAAATAAGCTTTGAAAAATCTGGAATCGAAGGGTGCGAATAAAAAATAAATAAATAAATAAATAAATAAATAATGAATCAAAATACTGAGAAAATGTCTTTAAAAGTTGCCCAAATTTAGTTTTTAAATATTTACCGTAAAAAATGTACAAAAATGTCTGTATGTAACATGATCTTTACTTAATATTGTAATGACTTTTGGCATGAAAAAAAAACAAAACAAAAAAACAATAACATACAATGTTGTTGGATATTGCTATAAATATACCCCTGCAACTTGACGTTATGACCATAAACCTATGGCCCGTTTACTTACTGTACTGTTGTATTTCCAGCAAATTATACACTTGAATTAATTCAACACCGCAAATTTGGTATATTAAAACTTAAATGATCTTAGACATTTTTTTATCCTAAAGATATTTCCCACCCAAATGCTTCAGCACACACTTAAGTGTCAATTACATCAAAAATAACACATTGTGGAAAAACCTCCCTTTCCATGTAAGTCAAAATGGTGAAAGCTCAAACCTTAAATGACTTATTAAACCACCATCAATTTACTTATTGATGAAGAAATTGTAACTGTCCACATGGACAGAACCAGATTCTGTAACATGATGGAAATATTGCGTACAGTACAATAAAGACAAAACACATGGCGAGTAACTAACCATAACCAATGTGTCCTCTATAAAGACATTAGCTGGCCCACTCTGTTCAGTGCACTGTGTCAGCATGTTTCTCCCCAGGCTCTGAGTGTGTCACAGAACTGTTGGAGATTAGACTGACAGGGCCTTAATCCTACAGAGCTCCACAGTTCCCCCTGCCAGACCCCAACACTGTGCCAGACCCGTACCCAACGGCCACACGAACGTACGCAAGGTCTGAGATAAAGAAAAACTCCATTAAGATACACAGATAAAGCACTACACAAGAAAAGACTCAAACTGAATAAACTTCAGCCAACAGCAAATGATGTTAAATCGCAAAACACTCTCCAACAGAGTGAACTAGAACGTGAAGCCTCCAGGCCTTCAAACCAATGGAAATCAAGTCATGAATAAAGCAATAAGATGTGTTGATTCGGTTATTTGAAGGGCTTGTTTCCACCTCTTTAGGCAGAGAAAAAACAGAAAAGGTATGCCACCCAAAGCGTCACGTTGCAGTTTAACAGAGCGGATAGTGCCAGGCCTCACAGGCCCTTGAAGTCAGAGATGTTGAGCCAGGATGACCCCAAATCACGCCCAATGCTGTAAGTACATCTGTACATCCTCCACTGCTGGTTATGAATGTCCTGTCAGACATCAGTTTCTTGTTTAGTTCATAATTAATGTGTATACGCTGCTAAATGCATCTTGGGATGAGAGCTGGCCATTAACTTATGCTGCAATTTAATCAAGTATGCGTGTTTCAGGGTGAAATGCAGCACTGTGTTCTCTTACACATGAGCAGACATTAGAGATGAGGTTTGTGTGGAGCAGCACCTGCTCTGAGTTTGGGTCGTTTTAATGTGAATTAGAGAATACTTCCTATACTTCTAATGAGAATAATATTGTAATATTCTCACAAATCTCAGAATTAAAAGAAAAAGAAAAAAAATTGACTATTATTTTTTTTGTAGTATAGTTTTGATAAATACACAGATTGTGCAGATATAAAATTTCTCCCCCAAATTGTGAAGCGCATGTATGGAGTCTAAATAAATAAATAAGTTACTGTAAGTGTGACTTACACAATTCTAAGAATAACAGTCTAAAATGGGATATATATACACTGCTAATTAAGATGTAACATGAACTGTAACATCATACATGTAACAGGAACATTTTCCCCTGAATTTTAAGTTATACATTTGGAATTACGAGGACAAGTCACAGGTATAAATTTTTCAAAATGATGTGCACGGATAAATAATTCTGCAATATTCCATAAAAAATGCAAATCTTGTGGTGACTTTAAAATGGTGTCTCAAAACCTTGTTTTCTTTTTTCATTCTGCGGCTTCTCATGTTTTTAAAAGAAGTGCGTTCTTAACGATGGTGTGATAAGCCAAGGAAGATCAAGGTAATGTGTCTAATTTCAATTTTTTAAAGCGAACTCCGAGAGAAGCTCCAGCCAGAGGTGATCGAGCTGATTAAACAGCAGAGGTTGAACCGCCTGTGTGAGGGCACATGCTTTAGGAAGATCAGTGCTCGTCGCAGACAAGGTCAGTTCAGCTCATTTAAAAACACTACTTGCGCACTAGTAAACTTACTGATGCGGGACAGATTTGCTCCCAGTTTCAAAAAGTCATTTGATAGCACTGATTGCAACTGCAGACGTACTGTTTGCGTAAACATCACATCAAATTCATCGAAGTTGAAGGAAGACACTGTATTTGAGCTCTTCCTATGGCTTAATGTCTATTCAATAGTGCACATTTTCAATAACCTACTCAAATATAGGGCACCATAGGCTTACTGAGTACCTTATGCTAAAGCTTGGTCTGTTTGATACTGCATTATGTTAACACAAAACTTAAAGATATCAATATATTAAAATGATAATCTCCTTCTCTATTTGGGACACACAACCATC
Source organism: Enteromius viviparus (assembly GCA_032353835.1). NCBI lineage: Eukaryota > Metazoa > Chordata > Actinopteri > Cypriniformes > Cyprinidae > Enteromius > Enteromius viviparus. The sequence continues at coordinate 20,350,629 of JAUCNO010000236.1, read as the reverse complement.
AGCCTATATCCTGTACAAATGATCCATTGTATCTCTCCGGCTCTCTCTTGAAAAAGAGAAATCTATATCATCATTGTGACCTCTTTATTTCTAATCATGTTCATTTCAAAACCTATTGATATGAAATATTCATCAAGCATTGCACATGAAAGGGCCGCCAGTTAGTCACAAGCACAGACTTAATGAGGCTTTTAGTCAAAAATGATTTTCTCAGGTCACTGCTGCTTTAATTAAAATCTGATATTCATATACAGTGCCGTTGACCTGCTAGTTGAAAACAAATATAAAACCTAATTGGAATGGATCGTTACGAGGACATTAAAAAGCAGGATGCAAGAAAACAGTCAGTACACAACATGCATATTCTTATCTGTATCTATCGCTCATCATCTCCTCTAGACAAGTTCTGGTATTGCCGTCTTTCACCAAACCATAAAGTGCTACACTATGGAGATATAGAGGAGTTCTCACAAGGACAAATATCACATGACTCTCTCCAGGAGAAAGGTGAGCAAAACACTTTTTGATTATAACTGACAATGTAAGTGAAAATTACTCTTTTGTTTTTATCTATAATGGCTTATGTTAGTAACATTACTGATGCATTACTGAGCCACAAGCTTGGATGAAGGCTAGCCCTAAATATGCTGCTTTTAGATGCTCATAGTAGACCATCATTCGCTAAATTTGCTAATTCAACATAAAAAAATTATATTTCTAGTGACAGTAGCAGATATCAAAGCAGTGGTCACGGGTAAAGACTGCCCACACATGAGGGAGAAAGGAGCGTTTAAGAATAAGGTAAGAATTCATTACTGCACCAAAACTCACCAGAAAGGACAGGACAAGGTGTAGTGGATATAACCTCAAGAGTACGCATTATCCTGAAGAAAATAGCAGAGACAAGCTTTAACTCAAGATAGTAACTAGTCATAAACAACCATCACCACCACCTCTAAAAAGAACAATGTAAGAGTACAACAGTGGCATAAACAGCTGAAAACAATTAGCAATGCCAATGAAGTCAAACTGACGCCATCTAGTGGTTATATGGGGATAAAGCACTAACGGAGTAAATGTGTTCTGTAGAATGGCTCTGACCATCCATGCCAGGACAGGTGTTTTTCTGTACTCTCAAAAACGAAAAAAAAAATGTGTTTATAGTTAAAGCTGAGTTAATGTTTATAGTCAAAGCAAACAGTAGGCAAAAAGGTAATGATATATGAGATAGAATCTCTTGTAGGCAACTTATTTGCATACACACACACACATATTAGGTTCAACGTAACGTATGACTGTTGATGTGCTGTTGATGTATTCTGTGTGCATGTTTATGTTTTGAAAACAAATCTAGTCAGTCTTCTTTTTTAATGTAATAAAAATAATTTCTGAATACACGACCGCATGCAAAAACAATCAACATGACCAGCCTAGTACGATTTACTGACTCAAATGAACAGGTTCTTTTAAGTGAGTCAAAACCATGCATGTCTTATGAATCGGTTCTTTTAATGACATATTCAAATAGGATAAATAGGTTTGAATGAGTCTGACGAATCCAGAGAACTCAACATGTGCATGTGCTTTATTTTCAGGGGTGTTTTCTGTTTTGTTTTGTTTTTTAAATGAAGCCCGTTTTTGTCATGATCATTATCATGCTAAATATACACATTTGCATATTATAAAGGATATTCCTTACTTAAGACTTAGGGCTTGATCGGTATCAGCATTTTATAGTTCTAAACTGACCTTGTTGGAAATCAGCACTCCAGCTGGGTGACTTTGGGAGGAAGTTGTAGCCATGACAGAAGCCATCTGTTGTGCAAAGGCACCTGTAGTAATGTTCAGCTGGAAGTTGTGGGAGAGGAAGTGAGGTCAGGTACTCTGGGTTTGGAGGTTATTTATTATTCTTTATCTGCTTTTCAGGAACTGCTGGAGCTGGCTTTTTCCATTCTTCATAACGCTGATGAAAATCTGAACTTCATTGCTCCGGACAAGCATGAAGTGAGTAGGCCTATATCACAGCATATAAATGGCCAGGACAGTTATATAGAATATATTTTGGTCTCATTGAAAGACAAAGACTGTGCATCAAAGCCATTAAGAGTATTTCTTTAATATGACATTATATCAGGTGCACTGCATGAATTCATGTGTCATCCTAAATGATACTATTTTTTTCTCACTAGTACTGCATTTGGACCGATGGCTTGAATGCTCTTTTGGGAAAAGAGATGACGAGCGAGCTCACAAAATCAGATATGGACACTCTGGTTACAATGGAGCTGAAACTTCGCCTTTTGGACCTCGAAAACATTCAGATTCCTGACGTCCCTCCTCCTGTTCCCAAAGAGCCTAGCACTTACGAGTTTGTTTACGACTTCAGTCAGCAGCACACTTGAGCCTGGAATAAAGCCCTTACTCATGCTGATAATCAGCTGTAAGGAGAGCTCACTTTTTATTTTTTTGTTTTTTTGCTATTGCTGTTTAGTCTTTTCCTCTTACATGGACAGAATCAGAAATTTTCCTCTAGATTGTGACTATATGGTGTGATGCTTAGTTTTCTGTTTCATTGAAATGCCTCATATCCTTATTGTTCTACAAAGAAGACAAAAACCCAATAACATTTCTTTTCAATCGGTTTTAATGAACACGCAACTTGGTATCATGCACAACATTTTGTGTAAATAAAATGCAAATCATCATAAAATACTGAGAATTAATTTATTTGATAATCATGTAAAATAAAAATCAGTCATGAACATATACGCACTACTCACAGGGACTCTTTCAAATCAATGTGCCAGTCACTCGACATAAGGATGATTTCAGAGTAATGAACTAAACTAAATCACACTCAACATTAAAGTGAAAGTTTATAAATGATTTACAATTTAAAAAATATATTTTGTTTCTCATACACACCGACTACAATTATTAGATTTTTTACTTCTAGTAATGCTTTAGTAGCATTTTTTTAGGTTTTGAACACAGATTGCTTTAGTCTTTAAGAAAAAGGTATCTTACTTGGATGCCCTTTCTCTTTCCAAACATGTGACAATCACACACGTCCTGAGTTAGGCGTGTTCCTGGTTAACATATTTTGTTGACCCTGGAACAACATTTTATTCAAAAATTTTAGTTTTGACCGTATCTCTAAACCTAAACCTAACCCTACCCATGAGAATTGCCTAAAATATAAAGGGAATGATAGATGACTGACACTGATGAACAAGCACCAAACACTGATTGTAAGCCTAAACTTCACAAAAACTATAAACTGGTTCCTCAAATCTGATTGGCTAATCACAATGTTGTTCCAGGGTCAACA
>JAUCNO010000236.1:20323930-20344277 GCA_032353835.1 Enteromius viviparus | reverse complement strand
AGCCTAAACTTCACAAAAACTATAAACTGGTTCCTCAAATCTGATTGGCTAATCACAATGTTGTTCCAGGGTCAACAAAGATGTTGACCCAGGGACACGCCTATCTCAGCAAAATCAGGTTCTGCTGAAAAGCACACTGCCTTTCTTTTCTTCAATATACAGTTTGCATTAAATCTCCACTTTGGTGTCATTCATACTCGCAAGGTACAATTTGGGCATTCTTGGTTTTATCAATCAAAAAATGCCATTCTTTAAAAAACAAAAACTTGATGATTTCACGAGGAACAACAAACTTAAAGTATACCCTGTGTGAAGGAAGAGACATTCAAACACATAGTAACACATTACAGCATTATCTGTTATTATCGAGCTATCCATTTGGTGGCATGTTGCTGGTAAGGTTCACTCAGAAATTATTATAAATTCTTAATTTTCATTGACATTATATACTATTAAAATATTACTTAAAGTCATTTAAATTTGAAGTACAGCATGTCAGCAAAGATTTTGGCACTAATTGACAAAATTCAAACTTTATTCTAAAAAAAGCTTTCCTTTTTGTTTTGTGTTGCCTTTAAAATGACTATTCAGACAAATTCTTTCAAACAGTTGATTTAGTATTTATTATTTCCTGTAAGTGAGTATAGTCAATATTTAAGGTCACAGATCAGAGCTTTCTGATAAACGGTTCCAATGAGCAATTTTCCTCCATACTGGGTCGCCACCGAAGAACCAACAATCACACTGCCGTCATCTGAATATACCTGAGTCACCCTGGGCTTCTCAGAGAGGATGTTCTCAATCCTGATAACCTACAGTAGAACATGGAAACACTGACTTCATAATTGTTTTACAGCAAACTGTAAATACTGAAGAAAAATAAGAATGTCACATTTCCAACAAATAAAACGAATACACATTGTTTAATATCTATTTGTTGTATTCATGCACAGAACACACACACACACACATACACACGTACCTCAGACCCCGGTGGATCATTCGGATCACAAAGTATAAATTTGAGACCATTTGGGTGGCAGCCCAGCCATAGATCTCCAGATTTCTGGTCCACCTCAATGTTGTCACAGATTGACCCCACATCAACCTCCTGAGTTAGAAAAAAATACTAACACATTAGCAGTGCCGTAAAGCACTTTCATGGTTATTTAAAGCTAACACATCCAATAAAGCTGAAACTGATATCGTTTTATGGAATACCAGTATTACGTTTTGTGGTTACCTTTATGTGAGACAATACAGTGTTTTTCTGTATTTCCAAGACACTAATTTTGTGCTTCATGATATTGGACACATACAAATGCCTGAAATAAATGACATGTTATTTGTATTAACAACAAATGAGAGGACTGCGTTGATACCATATTATACTATATTTAAAATTATTGAAATTTTTCTGATACTTGCCTTCTGTCGGGGGAGATGTTTATGCCATTGGCAGATGGAAACCCACCTGCCACAACCTGCACGGTCTGAGGGCTGTAGTAGACGACGTCACACCAGGGCAAAGACAGAAACTGCTCCACAATCTTGAGAATGCCATTCGTAAAGTAATGATCATTGGTGGCATAAAAGCTTTCAGTCCCCACAGCTACTATATCATTCACACTGACAAATACACAAAAATACACAGGAATTTCATTTCTGAACAGGTTCAGAGTTGCAGAAATATTTTACATATACAGAAATAAGCACATACTTGTGCAGAAGATCATGCTTGATGGTCTTGATGTACTGAAGAGCATTTTCATTCTCAACAAATCTGAAAATCTCCACTTGGCTTTGGCCTTGAGGATGATTCACAACAAACAGGTATATAGCACCATCTGTAGTGAGAGAAGAATTCATACACTATTAGACTTCTATAAAAGGTATACATATAGGATTTAATAATGAGGATCTAATTAACATTGTAAAAACAATTGTTAAAGTACATTATACAAAACCATATTACAACAAAATCCAGTTTTAATCCAGTTAAGAACGTCCAAGTGTCTAAATTCCTAAGAGCTGTTCATGAAAAGTTTAGAACATATTAATAAACATTTTTAAAACATTACTACTGTATGCAAGAAAAAAAGTATATATTTTATAAAAATGGCAAACCTTTGTTATCCGTGTACAAGCTGATTCCATGTGGATTAAAAGAGCCTTTGTCAAAGTCTCCCTTGATGTTCAGTGCTTTAATTTTTTGTTCAGAATCCCACAGATTCAGGGTATATATCTTTCCAGGATCATCTGAATATGACGGTAAGCCTGGATATTTCAAGCCCTGTGTTTAAATCATCACAGTTCATTAGGATGGTGTGACCGGGATCTCTTCACAGCAAGTGCAATGGGCTATTTGCAATTTACCCTTTGTACAAATATTACTGAAATTAGCATGAACACAGTACAGTTCAGTTTGTATTACTTTACACTTTAAATCTTAGCATAATTTCCTGGTTTAATATATGTGGATTTGGCGCGTGTGATTTCACTAAGCACAACATGCTCCCGGCTCAACATCCTTGTCTATCCTTGAACAACATCCCAATTAACCCATCAGATTATAGGAAAACATATTTAGGAAATGTTTGTTTTAGGTGCTTTTGAACCCTTGTTATTCAGCTATCATTTTCAGATGGTCCTCACAGAAGAACACAAGATCCATGGGGCAAGGATGAATCCCGATCCAACTTCTCCCACTTTACATATACCTAAACATCTCCAACCCCTGATCCCTAAATCCACCCATTTCCACCCCTTACCTTTCCCATCTACACCGACTAGATGTGAATCCAACCCCAATGTTTGTTCTGCAATAAGGGGCCACTGATCATTTCCCTCTGATTTTTGGGATATTTATGGGTAGGGAAGGGTGGCATAAGTTTTTGGACAGTATTTAGGACTACTTCACACCTTGTAATTAATAATGGCATATATCTGATTAACTTGCTAAAATGCTTAGTCATAGTTTTGTGACATACAGTGCTCAGAAAAGCCAATCCATCGTCAAGTAAGGTAATATCTTCAGCTCCATACTCTGTTGAAAAAACATAAAAATGAAAATAATATAATTGCAATGTCCCCCTTTTAACTCTTAGAAACATAAACCCACTACATTATTTAAAACAGACCAACAAGTGGCACCTGTGCATAGAGTGTGTGTGAAATGTATCTTACCTATGCCCTCTATTAGTTGACAGTTTGGAAGGTAGTTTTGGGTAAGCTCTCTGGAGTAAAGCAAGACATGCCTATAGAAAGGATTAACTTACATTTATACACATTTAAACATTTATTATCGTTTGAGCGACAAGTTTGCATTAGTAGACAAAAAAAGTAGCATCAAATGTCAGAAAGGCGTTCAGTCGAAGAAACCTTTATCGCAACTGAAAAGCTTGACATTCATCGCATTCGTTTCATATAAATGCGATTGGAAATATTGACCAACCTAAGTGCAACGAGCCTTTCTCCAACGAAAGCTGCGAGAGCAATAACAGCTAACGAGAAAACTGCTAACCTCCCCATTCTTTCTGAAACGGTTGTAAACAACTTTAACCCTTATCAGTGTTTCAGGGTTGCCATGTCTGCAAAACCAAATACATCCTATTTCTAAAAAAAAAACTAAACTAAACCAAACGCGTTTTTTCCCCCAAGAATATCCCTGCTGCCAGTCTCCTCTTTTGTCAAAATCTCGTCTCGGGAAAATGGATTTAACCTGATGCACCTGCGTCAAAGTAGCCCAATTTCGTGGGAAAAACACGGTCTTGGCAACACCATGACGCGCCTTGGAATTTAGAAGTAGCGTATATCTCTAGATATACAAATATACCAATATACAACTGACAGTCATGCAATTCTTACATAATGTTCTCTAATATAAACGCTTGCATTTCGCATAGTAGTAGCCTCATGAAATTAACGTTTGACCTCTACGTAAAATGATCAAGAATAGATTAATAGATGGCCACAATATCAAGGGATCAGAAGAAGAAATGCCAACAGGAAAAGAAAAACTGTTGCTTTTGTTTTTGTAAGAAATAAAGATGACCAAAAAAATTGTGAATAGTTTATTTTGTTTATTATTGTTTATTTAACAGCTGTGGTGGTCATGGCATTTAGTCTCTAACTACCCACCCTTATGGCATCATTTCATTACATAACTGGAACATTTTCAATGAGTTTGTGGTTGGGAAGCCACACAAAAAACATACAGCGGCCTTATTAAAGTGCTGTGCATCCCTGCTGTTATGTAGAAAATACTAATTCATACTTATTAGTCATTATTGTCCATTTGCACAAATTATTAGCTTCTGTAAGAGTGTGTTGGTAAATTTTCATTTGTGTTGCACATACATTGATGAATTTTTTTTTGCACAACTCAACAAATGAAAAGCAAGGGTCAGACAGCTAATGCGTGAGAACAAGTCAAGATGAGTCAGATGCTAAATCAAGTTATACTTCAAGCTCACATATCTAGAAGACAGTGTCCGAAGCCAATCAGCCTGTGTTTAGCCAGATTAATATTGTATGGAGAATTATTCTTCCAAACTTTACCCTACAAAAGGCATTGTGTTACTTTTTGTGTTGCCTTCGAAACTGCTCTCTTAAACACTTTTATTTTTTCCTGTAAGTGAATATATTTACTATTTTAAGTCACAGATGAGAGCTTTCTGATAAACGGTTCCAACGAGCAACTTTCCTCCATATTGGGTCGCCACCGAAGAAGCAATGATCACACTGCCGTCATCTGAATAAACCTGAGTCACCCTGGGCTTTTTAGAGAGGATGTTCTCAATCCTGATAACCTAAAAGAGAACATTGTTACATTATAGATTTGTAACTCAGAGACAGCTGAGATAAGACAGGAGATAGTGGGAAAAGAAAGGATAAGAAAAGAGAACAATGCTGTGAGCCGGACTCAGTCACGCCAGTTCATAATATTTAAGCACAGCCAATAAACACAACACAATACACTCACACACCTCGGAACCGGGTGGATCACTCGGATCATGAAATACACATTTAAGACCGTTTGGGTGGCAGCCCAGCCATAGATCTCCAGTTTCACGGTCCACCTCAATGTTGTCACAAAGTGACCCCACATCAACCTCCTGAGTTAGAAAAAGGATCATGTAATATTAGCAATATCAGAAAGAGTGATTTTCTTTTTCTAGTAAAGAACAATGACATTTTTTCATGTTTGTTGTGTCTGAAGCAAACACAACTTATGATTCTATACTACAGATTTTTTTATATTAGGTTCAGGATAAAATAAGGTGTGAACATTTTGTGTAGTTTGATGTTTACCTTTACATGAGACAATACAGTGTTTTTCTGTATTTCCAATACAACAATTTTGTGCTTCAGAATATCTGCCACATACAAATGCCTAAAAGGACAATTTAATCACATTAACAACATATAAACGTAATTATGGTGGTTATTTTACACTATGCTGTGCTTTTATCATTACAAAGGTTCATTTTTTTCCTGAAACTTGCCTTCTGTCAGGGGAGATATTTATGCCGTTGGCAATCAAGAAGCCCCCTGCCACAACCTGCACGGTCTGAGGGCTGTAGTAGATGACATCACACCAGGGCAAAGACAGAAACGGCTCCACAAACTTGAGAATCCCATTCGTAAAGTAATGATCATTGGTGGCATAAAAGCTTTCGGTCCCCACAGCTACTATATCATTCACACTAACACATCATTCACACATAAATAAACTGGTATTTATATTTTAGCTCTAGGGTATGTTAAAGCAATATCGTTGTGTAATGGAGCACATACCTGTGCAGGAGGTCATGTTTGATGGTCTTGATGTACTGAAGAGCATTTTCATCCTCAACAAATCGGAAAATCTCTACTTGACTTTTGCCTTGAGGATGATTCACAACAAATAGGTATATAGCACCATCTGTAGTGAGAGAAGAATTCATACACTATTAGGTTCATTCACAATCATCTGTTATATAGTTTTACTACTTCACTACTTCCTTTGTGTGTAGGTAATATTATGTGATATTGATAGAAGTACAGACAGTTCAGTAAGGAATAAAAGTTCTAGTTTATGAATGCATTAATTGAATAAAAATGGCAAACCTGTGTCATCCGTGTACAGACTGACTCCATGTGGATTAAAAGAGTCTTTGTCAAAGTCTCCTTTAATGTTTAGTGCTTTAATTTTCACTTTAGAATCCAACAGATTCAGGGTATAGATCTTTCCGGGGTCATCTGAATAGGATGGTAAGCCTGGATATTTCAAGCCCTGTGTTTAATTCATTTGAACAATATTGTTGCATTTAATGGTCAAATTAATATTAAAAATGACTGTTGACTAACACGACATTACACAGTAATGATTTTGTTAGTTTGACATACAGTGCTCAGAAAGGCCAGTCCATTTTCAAGTATGGTGATATCTTCTGCACCATATTCTGTTTAAAACAAAAATAACACACTACAGATCACCACTACATCTGCATCAGCACTGTCAAAGCCCTACACATCTGCTTATTTAAATGCTCTTTACCTAATTACAGAAATAATTATAAAAGTAAAACACTACAAATCTTACACCGATAAAACATGAATCTCAAGTCCAAGTAAATTCACTCCAACAAACTGAAGTGAGCAGATAAGAAGCCTATCAATGCATTGCTTATTTACCTATGCCCTCTATATGCTCACAGTTAGGAAGGTGGTTCTGGGTGAGCTCTCTGTAAGAAAGCGATACATGCCTGTGGAGAAGACAAACCTACATATATAATATATATTGCTGTGATTATTGTCCTGTTCAGTTATCACGTATAAATACTAATTAATATGTCAGTAAGTAGCAGCAACGAGACCAGCGTGCAGTCGAAGAAAGCATTTAGGCCTACTGTAATAGTTTTAAAGTTTGGTATTCAAATAACAGTAACAGCAAGTCATTATTATATAAATTCGGCCATATCAACCAACCTTAATGTAATGACTCTTTCTCCGATCCAAACTGCAAGAGCTGCAACAGACAGCGAGAGAACTGCTAACTTACCCATGCTGTCTGGAACTCTCGCGCTGCCTCTAGCGCGCAAACATTATCAACCCTTCAGTGTTGCCATGTCCGCTTTTTATGCGCGAGTTTTATAATATAAATACATAAATGCAGTGTTTTTGGGGGTAACGTCAATCCAGGGAAAAGTAACCATTTTTTTATTAGGCGATGGGAGTTGGTAAAGTTTCTGTGTTGCATGGACATCACAAACTGATAATATAGGCTATCTATTTTTTTACACAATTTGCTATTGAGAATATATGGTGAGTCTAGTGAAGTTTAACTCTTGCTTTATCCTCACATATTAAGTATAGAAGAGTTTATAATCAAATGAAATAGCCAAATATATAAGCCTATTGTGTGAAATGATTATTCTTACTTTACAGTACACAATGTGAAACTGAAATTTCAAGTTAGGCTATATATTATTAGTTGGTCTTATCTTTGTAATTTTGTGTTGCAAATATGTAATCTTTGAAATGACACTACTCAGACAAAATCTTTCAAACAGTTGAGGAAATATTTATTCTTTCCAGTAAGTATATACACTACTTAAGGTCACATATCAGAGCTTTCTGATAAACTGTTCCTATGAGCAGCTTTCCTCTATATCGTGTTGCCACCGAAGAAGCAATGATCACGCTGCCATCATCTGCATACACCTGGGTCACCCTGGGCTTTTCAGAGAGGACGTTCTCAATCCTAATGACCTATAGGAGAACATGGTTATGTTACAGATTTTTAATTCAGACACAATTGAGAGTAGACAGGAAAGAGAAAGGGGAAAGACACAGGAACATGGCAGCTCATTATATTAAAGCATAGGCACTAAACACTAAGCCACAGATCAAGCATTTAAATATGCTAAATATATTTACACACCTCAGAACCAGGTGGTTCATTCGGATTTTGAAGTAACCAATTACGAGCATTTGGGTGGCAGCCCATCCATAGATCTCCAGTTTCCCGGTCCACCTCAATGTTGTCGCAAAGTGACCCCACATCAACCTCCTGGGTTAGAAAAATGAACAAGACAATAATAGCAATAGCAGTCAGAGTAGTTGTTGTTAAAAACTATTAAATAGATTAAATAGATGGCTTTACTTGATTACCTTTACATGAGACAATACAGTGTTTTTCTGTATTTCCAAGACAACAATTTTGTGCTTTAGAAGATCCGCCACATACAAATGCCTGAAATGACATGTTGATTGTATTAATGACGTAATAATAATGCAGTAAATTATTTGATAATATCACATGCATATGCAAATCTTGATTTTTTTTTTTCTTGAAACTTGCCTTCTGTCGGGGGAGATATTTATGCCGTTGGCAAGCAAGAAGCCCCCTGCCACAACCTGCACGGTCTGAGGGCTGTAGTAGATGACATCACACCAGGGCAAAGACAGAAATGGCTCCAAAAACGTGAGAATCCCATTCGTAAAGTAATGATCATTGGTGGCATAAAAGCTTTCGGTCCCCACAGCTACTATATCATTCACACTAACACATCATTCACACATAAATAAACTGGTATTTATATTTTAGCTCTAGGGTATGTTAAAGCAATATCGTGGTGTAATGGAGCACATACCTGTGCAGAAGATCATGCTTGATGGTCTTGATGTACTGAAGAGCATTTTCATCCTCAACAAATCGAAAAATATCCACCTGACAGTTGCCTTGAGGATGATTCACAACAAATAGGTATATAGCACCATCTGTAGTGAGAGAAGAATTCCTATGATTAGGTTCATTCACAATCATCTATTATATAGTTTTAACATTTCACTCCTTCTTTTGTGTGTAGGTAATATTATGTGATATTGATATAAGTACAGACAGTTCAATAAAAATAAAAGTTCTTGTTTATGAATGCATTCATTGAATAAAAATGGCAAACCTTTTTCATCCGTGTACAGACTGACTCCATGTGGATTAAAAGAGTCTTTGTCAAAGTCTCCTTTAATGTTTAATGCTTTAATTTTCACTTTAGAATCCAACAGATTCAGGGTATAGATCTTTCCAGGGTCATCTGAATAGGATGGTAAGGCTGGATGCTTCACACACTAAGCATAAACATAGTTGCATTTAAAATATGGTTGCAGTTTTTAATGGTCAAATGTATTAAATGAACTTAAACAGCTACAACCAGGTGAGTTTTATGACATACAGTGCTCAGAAAGGCCAGTCCATTTTCAAGTATTGTGATATCTTCAGCCCCACATTCTGTTTAAAACAGTAAAAAAATTACACCCTACAGATCACCAAAACAGTGTCGGAATTGAATAAAAGACTACATTAGGTCCAGAAGTCAGTCCTTGACACGTGACCAGTGTTTACCTATGCCCTCTATATAGTGACAGTTCGGAAGATAGTTCTGAGTAGGTTCTCTGTAGTAAAGTGTCAAATGCCTGTAAAGAAGACAAAACAATATATAGTCATATATAATATTTATTGTTATGAATATTGCCATGGCGAATAATTACATATAAACACCAATTAATATGTCAGTAAGTAGCAAAGATCAGAACAGCGTGTAATAAAGAATATATAACTAAATTCGATCGGACATATCAACCAACCTTAATGTAATGACTCTTTCTCCGATTAAAACTGCAAGAGCTGCAACAGACAGCGAGAGAACTGCTAACTTTCCCATGCTGTCTGGAACTCTCGCGCTGCCTCTAGCGCGCAAACATTATCAACCCTTCAGAGTTGCCATGTCCGCTTTTTATGCGCGATTTTTATACGTGTGTATTTATTTGTTTATTGTTATTTTATGAATAAGCTTTGGACTACATAAATGCACAGCTTGTTTTAGGGGATAATTTACAATTCTCACATGGCAGAATAAGAGCAAATAATAAAAAGAGCTCTCAAATATCCACACCTTCTGTTTGACTCATTTAAGAGTTTGTTTCTTTGAGATTTACTCTTCCTATTTTGGGTTACCTTTTTAAAATGTTTTCTATAATTAAATTTTTGCTTATTTTCGCCTATTTCTCCTTCTTAATCGTGATATCGGGCAACCTCCTACTTTATTTTAAAACTTACTTGAATTGTTACTTCCCAGAGATGACCCAGGTGCGTTTTCTTTATTAACGTGTACTTTAGAACGTTAATTAGCACGTACCTTAATACCAGGGATCTGGTTGTGCCATTCCTCCCCTCATAATTCACTTAACCTGCAAACCAACCTTGAGATGTTTCATGCATATTTATTCAGCCTATTAGCGTTTGTCAAGCAAAATACCACTGTAGTAGCATTGATCGGTCAGTAGTCGGCACTACTACATATTTCATTTCATAATTTCAATTTGTAAATTAGATTTTTGTGCTATTTGCTGTGACCGGTGCAGCCTTTTATGTTAGTATCTCAGCAAGTATGCAGCAATATCATTGGAATATTAAATGTTGAACTTGTGACAGATTAACAGACCAAATTAAAAATGACAAAATTTGATTAAATGTGATAATTTGAAATTTTTAAGTGTGCTTTTTCTAAGAAAAATTTAGAGTCAGGCTTACCGCAGTGCATAATTGCTTTATATAAACTGGAAATGTGTGTGGTGTGGAGCAAGAATCATAATCAAATATTTAACTAAAGCACAATGAAATTAATAATTTAAAAAACTTTCTAAACAAGTGCATGTGGTGTAATTTCTTGCTATTTTTTACACTCATACACGAGTATAATTTAAATAAACTGCTGCAAAACATTATCCATATTGAGAAAACAGAGTAAGTAAATCATGATGGGCTATAGACGTCTTTGAACCAGTACACCACATTCTCCTCTACTGATATTAGCAATGTACTGGGAGAGTAATATTCTTATATTAATATGAATAACAACAAGAACAAGAACATTAGTAAATAAGTATTCGGATGAAGCATGCATGCACAGTAAACATCATACATAATATTTACAGTTATACACTGGATGAAATATGACATTGTTACATTTTGATAGAATGTGGGAGGGAATAAAACAAGAAACCGAATGGAATCTTTTTTTTTTTTTTAAGTTAGGCTAACAGTTAACAATTAACCTAACATGTATTATTTAATGTTGCAAAGTCTAAAACATTTAAGCCACAGTTTTCATATGAGTTCATAATAACTTTATAATGTGTTTATAGGTCAATTAATATTTTGTCAATTTCTTTTCAGTTTTGTTTTAACAAGATGAAAATCCATTGCTGCATGAATAAATCTAGAGATACCCTCTCCCTTTGTAATTAAAATTTCAAGTTAATGAATTCTTTAAGGAAAGATCATTATAGCTAGTTTCGGGACATTCCTTCATGGCCATAAGCTCAAATTTAGCCTGATTTTGTTTTTTTTTATCTCTTTATCAACAATAGCGATGGGCTTAATATAATATGAGAAAAGAAGAGGTATGGAGATAACATGCCAAGTCTGTCCAATTCTTTTAAAAATGTCAAATTTAGGCTGACTGACTCACACCAGCAAAAGAGGAGACAAAGACTTGCCAGATGTGAACACTTATATGCAAATCAGCATACTTAAATGTGTAGTTCGGTGGTGTCAGGAGCCTTTGTGTCATCAAGATATTGTATCATCAGCATAAGGTGAAATACTTTTTAAGTAAACTATGTGTCTGACAATAGAAAAGGCATCTACACCCTTTGCAAAGACTATGACTGGAATTTTGTTGATTCGCTAAAATTGTTCTCTGCATAGTTTTCTCTTTTTAGTGCACTAACTAATATCTTTGAACTCACTTACCTAAGTGTGTGACTTTCCCAAATTACTTTGAACTCATGTCATGTTCTGAGTGTTCTAATGGGGAGTGGCTTTAAGAAGACTGAAAAACCTGCCCTACTAGTTACCTCGGTAATCACTGTTCACACTCAAATGAAACTGCGGTTGCATTTGTTAGCACACACTGGTTGTACGAGTGCTTGGGTCCACTGTGGACTTAACTTGCACCAATAATACAGAGTTTTGCCCCAAAATAGGTTACTGAATTTATATCTGATGGGAGGACATGTGACAACGTAGAAAATAGACTCATTCCCCATGGAAACAAACTGGAGTAGCGCAGAAATAGCTCCTCTTCTACCAAGCAAGCTCAGTATGGCCTGTGTTCTAATTTTGCCTTATGATGGTTTCTTCACAATCGCCATTCCACATTTTTTCAACTCCATAGTTGGAAAAATAAATATTTAGTTATAGTTCAATTCAAGAAATGTAACAAGAGTTTTAGATTTATTATACATTTAATAACATAATTTAAAGCACTGATTTATGCGAAGGACCTCATTAAGGAGTTTTCTAAATATAAATATATGTGAGGTCTTAGCAATGTAAAAATTAAGTTTTGATATATTCACGGTAAGATATTTACAAAGTATCTTTATGGAACATGGTCTTAATAGCCTAATGATTTCTTGGAATTTAAAAAATTAAAAAAAAATAAATAAATAAAAAATAATATATATATATATATATACATATATATTTTATTTTTTTTTTTTTACCCATAATATTGTATTGTCTATTATTGCTACAGATGTTATGTGCTACTCATGATTGGTTTTGTGGTCCAGGTTCACGTTTGTCATTCGTATGCTGTCCAACCATCTTTATTCGCGTGATCACTTGCAAACATGGAACAAATTTACTCATCGCGATACTACGCAATTAATAATACGCTTTACGTTATTTTCGGAGTTAATCGTCACATTATCATGATGACACATAGCCTAAACGGACGGACCCCGGTGATTTAATTTATGGAAAGAGACAGGCTGAGGACATGGAAGGAAAGTGGAGGGAAAATGGTGCACCACTGAATCACGAAGTGGCTCTCGTGCAATCACAGACAACGTGAAGTCAGCCGTCGCCTTGGTTACCTTTGACGTCACGTGGCCCAGCCTTGTCTCGGCTCCTGGGGCTGGTCTGATTGGAGGGAAACCCCGTGGATTAGCCCGACCGCCGTGAGAATCAGCTGTGAGCCGCGGTTAGCTTAGCTCCAACAGGACCGTCGTTATTCCCAGACACTCAGGTAAGAGAATCCGCCAGATCGGGTACATTCCACGCGTACTGGTTCTGTTTATGCTGTTTTATAATTTGCGACGAGAAATTAAACTCAAACGGCGATGGTCGATGCAATGCTCAGGGACTGAATAGCTAGTGATGCTAACGTGCTGAAAATGAACAATAAGCCTTTGCTTGGCAGATCTAGGCCGCCCCTTTTTGTTTCTTCCTTTTGGTATGTTATTTGGTGTGGTCGAGCTTTCAACTAAAAATTACGGCTGAAGTGACTCGTTGTAGGGTTTACATGATAATCTACGTTAGTCATCACTTGCCGTTTTCCGCGTGCGCCCTTGTGTAAAATAGTGTTTTTTGGTGCTAAAACAAGCCGAAGCCTTTCTCTCATTTCAGTCCTCAATTTTACCACTGTAAATCCAGTTAACTCCCGTTATGTGTCTCCCGTTATGGTTACACATGTTAAGTCACTCTGCTTATCTTCAGTGGGTTCTGGTAAGTTAACGTAAGTTAATTCGATTGATATTATCAAACGAGCTTCCAGCATTAATCAGGAGACCCGCCTGACACACATCGGCTCCATTTGCTTTATAAGTCTTATCGACACACATAACTTGTGCAAATCGTTAAAAACGCATTGGGGGTGTCTTGACATCACAGATAACGTTAGTAGCGGGGTTTTTTCCCCTGTGAAGTCAGTCAGCCGTGGAGATGGGCAGGGCAGACCTTCCTTCATCATATGGCTTAGCCAACAAGCTAACTTGCTTTTAACGTGAAAGCAGAGGTAAAATGTGCCACCGTGACATTTTAGCTTGGCAAATTTGATGTAGCGCTGTATGCATTGCACAATAAACAATCGTAATAAGTCCCACGGCTGTAGTCTGATGTTGCTGGTAAAGCTTTGTGTAGTCAGCAAGTCACCTAGTGCGACAGCGACGGGTATTTTAGCGCATGGCAACTTCTAAAGGGATGGTTCACCCCAAATGGTTTTTATTTACTTAATATTATGTTTTAAACCCGCTTTACTGTATTTCGTGGATCACGCTCGTCAGAATTTGACGGACTGACCGCTTCAGTCACCGTTGACGAGCATTGATTGAGCATGTTTTTCCCCCCTCTCATACAATGAAAATGAATGGTGACTGAGGCTGCCGATTCCCCAAGCATCTCTATTGGTATTCCACGGAAAAGGGAAAGTGACGTGGATCTAAAACGCCACGAGGTCGAGTTTAAGATGACATAATGTTTATTTTTTTGAGGGTGAAATAACGTTATCTCTTTAAGACATAATATGTAAAGCGCGTGAATGGGTAGCTATGGGAACTGGGCGTGGTTGTCGAAAACGGCACATCCGCATATTTCTTCTCACTGTAATGCGACCCCGGAGGGTAAATACATATGGTATAACTTTTTTTTATTTTTGCTGTGTGCAAGATTGGCATCTATAATTTTTGATCCGGTCTTTTGATGTTTGCAAAGTGTTTTCCGTTTCTCTTTTGCTTTCACTTTTTGATATTACACTAAAAGCTATTTTAGATGAAAGTAACGGTACGAGCAGAAAGCACCTATCTGACCGTTTGTTGTAGATTTCCTGTTGTATAATGTTATACATTTTTTATTTATTTAATTTGTGATATGTATAATGTTACATAATGTGCATGGCCAGAAGAGTAGCACAGCAGCACATCCTATGATATGCCAGCAAAATGGATTCACTTCCGTAAAGATGATGATTGTCCAGTGCATATATTCAATAATATAAATTAACCTTGCATATATTCAATAATATAAATGAAAATAAAAAAACTAAATGTTACGTTTGTGTGTGTACATGTTGTGCAAAGCTCAAGTTCATTTAAATTAGTTTGGTCTAAAACTAAACTTTCAGAGTAGAATTTGCAAGTATTCTGTTACACCTTAAATAAACCAGATTTGGCGTCTGACTGAACTCTGTAACTTTTTCTTCCCTCCCCTCCAGCACTGAGCAGCCATGGACAAGAGCGAGCTAGTGCAAAAAGCCAAGCTGGCCGAGCAGGCAGAGCGTTATGATGACATGGCAGCCGCTATGAAGTCTGTCACTGAGGGTGACATTGAACTGTCTAACGAGGAACGCAACCTGCTCTCGGTGGCTTACAAGAACGTGGTGGGTGCCCGCCGCTCCTCCTGGAGAGTGGTCTCCAGCATCGAGCAGAAGACGGAGGGCAGCGATAAGAAGCAGCAAATGGTCAAGGAATATCGAGAAAAGATCGAGAAGGAGTTGAAGGAGATCTGCAATGACGTATTGGTAAGGAGTTTACAACTGAGATAATCCCAATGGTTTTTATTCTGACCTAGGGATACACACAATATACGCACATTTGCTCTTGTCCCTGTATCTTTATTCCAAGTGTTGGTGGGTAACGTAAGTTGATAATCCTTCTTGCGTTAATTACTCATCATGAGCAAGGCCCTCTTTCAGCCAAGCCTATTAGTCCAGGCTTGATCTCATTTGTTCCAACGCATGCACAGGTGTCCTTACCTTGGGACAGTTATTGTAGTCCTGATGACAGATTTAATGGGTCAGGGTCTGTTTAACCACTCTTTCAGCAGTTTTTATACAGATTCTGTAGAACATAGTATTCATGTTGCATAGACTTTGTCATTTGCTTAAAAACATAATGCTATTTTCTAAAATCTGTGCCATTTGGGAAGAATTCGAGATTTAAAAAAGAAAGCATTTTAATTCATAAAGGCTCCGACTGGTGTAATGCCTGTAAACCAGTATACTTTGAATTGGAGGTCATACACAAAAAGTAGGCTCACAAAAAAGCAGTAATATTTAAATTTATGGTGAAATTTGTCTATAAATGTAAAGTTACTGTAAATCATTGATGGCTGTCCACTTCTTTAATGCAATGGATTACCGAGTGTAACAGCATTCTTAATGTGAAATAGATTAATAAGTAGATTGTCAAAAGTTGCTCTTTTCAGGCTAAAACCAGCGTATCACCAAGTCCTTGAACATTACTGAAGACATGAGTTTTAAGTCCACTTCAACTCAGTAAGCCATAAGTGAAGTCCCCTGAGAAACACACACACTCCGAGGCTTTGGCCAATGTCTGAGTAAGTGAAAGAGGCTGCTAATTAGCTTTTGGTGGGAGAGAAGAGGCTATGTAATGAGGTGTGGGAAGTGAAGAGGCCTCCAGAGAGCATGAGGATGACTGATCTCCACAATGTGGCTGTGGACCAAACATGGGCTCAGTACAACACTTAACTACAGGTGCTTGTAGATGAGCATGAATTTTCGTTGGGACGGTATTTGTATTCTTAGTTATCGTCTTCCTTGGGTCCTGGTGACGACGAGCACAAACTGAAGTAGAATAAGTATTTTGGCCCGTCTTCCTGATGTGTTTGAAGGGAGGGGATAAATTGACTTTGTGTGCACATGGCATGAAAGTGGCTGAAGGCCACAGGGCTGTGTTACCGCACAGGTTGAGTCACCTCTAATCCCATAATGACAGCAGCTGAGCTCCTGTTTTTTGGGCCACTGACCTGTAGCTCTCCACATTACTGCCAAAGGGGCTTTTTACTTTCGCTGCTTTTGCATTTAGGAGAATGAAACTATGATGTCATGTAACTTCCTACATATTATGTAACTTAATATTGATTTAGTACTTCAAAACATTTACACTGCGTCCTACCCAGACATGATAGGACAAGATTTTTAGTGGAAAGTGTTTTTTCTCTATGCAGAAAGCACAAATGCTGTGCAATGCAGCAAAACTACTGCCAATTGGGAAAGTTCATGAACAATGTAGCCGAGCTCAATTTTCACACTCATTATGCAAAAAACACTTAAGTCAGTTTTTCTTTCATCCTTTCTATGTGTAATGTAGAATTTATTATGTAATAGTTATATGATAATACACAAGGAAGGGTTTTGGTTCAATAGAAATATAGTGACAGATAAAATGTGGTTCTTAACCATTTCAGAGAAGTTACCATGGGATGGGCATGTGTTTCTTTATGTAGTATATTAAGAAAATGTGTCTGACATGGTTAAGCTGTTATTATATTTAATATAGCTCTTTTTTTGTTGTTTTTTTATCAGGCATACTTCCGTCATTTCAGTAGTTATGTAAAAACTCTCATTTGCTTGGATGAGGATGAGAGATTTCCCCACACAGATTTTACAACCATCACAGGTTCAGAAAAATCTTGATTCGAAAGTGACTTCTGTTTGACCTGAGCTTCATACATCACTACACTTATGACACTAGACAGTGGGCTTTTTTACGGAATTACGTTAAGGTTAACATAGCTGGAAATTATTAAATGTTGCAGAGGAAGTGAGTGGCAGTTGGCGAGTCACACTTTATCACTATTTACACATCAAATGAAAAGATAAAACGGCTCACCTGACACAAGCTGCTGCGATCTCCCATCCACATGTCTCGACTTGATAAAGACGACGGGGAAGCAGATGGTTATGCACTGTGTATCTGTCAGCTTTAGAGCTACATTATAGAATTGCGTTCTGATGCTGTGCATAGCTCCCCACCATTGAAAGCACAAGTAGGTCATTGGTTCACCAGTGACATGTGACTTAACAAGGTTAAATGACTGATTTGAATTGGAATGTCTGAATGATTCCTCTGATTATGGAATCCCTGCATCTTTTGCACCTATAAAGTCCTGTAATTGTGACCTTTGACGTAATCAAGGTCACAAACCTGTGAGACGAGAACATACCCTGACCTTGACAGAGTCTTTTTGCTCAAATAAGACTTCCTCCGTCATGAAGGTGGTTCGTTAGGGTGTCATTGGAATATTTAAGGATGCTTGTGTTGCAGCATCAAGCCTGTGGTTCCGTTCAGGGTGGCTACAATCAGGCCAGTCGAGCTGTGAACAAGCCCAGCAAGCTCAATGACCTAGTTCCACGAGCTCTAGCTCACACAGCATAGTCAATTTTCCCATTCTCCCCTTCCTCCCTCCCTGCAACAAAGTCTCAGAAGCATCTGTGAAACTGCAGTCCTGCCACAAGCTGTCGGGCCTCTGTCAACCTTAAGGCAATCCAAGGTTGGGTAAAAATGCCCAGAATGTTGAAATTCTAGATACCACATTGTTGGGACTGAGTGAAGGGTCTTTACTCTAAATGGCATCCTGCTGCTGGACACATTTTACTCAAGAGGTTTCATGGTTTCACCTAGGCCTCTTTTTGTAACAACATGCCGTCAAACGAGTTTTGTGGAGCTCTATCTTATCTGTTCATCTCTATACTACTGTTGACTCTTGTTCCACTCTGGACTACTTCCCCACCCCTACTTACACACTGAAACCAGGACATGAAACCGTTTAATAACCTGCTAATATGGGTTTTCTCCTTTGTCTGTGTGTCACAGGTTCTTCTGGACAAGTACCTCATCCCAAAGGCGACCCCGGCTGAAAGTAAAGTCTTCTATCTGAAAATGAAAGGCGATTACTTTCGTTACTTAGCGGAGGTGGCTGTGGGAGATGAGAAAAGCTGTAAGCCATTCTCTTAAGTCTATCGTTAATATTAAAGTGAAAATTCATCCAATAATTTACTCGCCCTCAGATTGTTCAGTCCAAACCACTATGACATTTTATTTCTCTTTTCCCGTTTTTGGGCCTTAAATAGAAAGTTTCTGTGTAGCAGAATTGGTTTGTATTGAACATAAGTGAAAACAAAATATATGCTTTGTTCAATTAAATGTGAATATACTATATGTATAAATGTAGAAAGATTGAGGTGGATGTCTAGCACCCCCTGGAGCTCCTTACATCGTCAAATCCGGTTAACAATGTCAGATTGTGTTTAGTTAATCATGTAGAGGCATTTAAACAATGCTGCTAGGGTCTCAAAGCTGCGGGGGTGACTAGTCTCCACCACCTGCCTATGAACGTACTAACTTCTGCTAAAAATGTAGCGTTTCCGCAAAATGTTGACACGACGCCAAACTTGAGAGGAAGTAAGGGGGTGGAAAACTCAAAAGAGGATCTGTTTTTTGGTGGGGTGGTGAGCAGTTGTAGCCCATTCATAAACTTTTGTCTCCTTCTGTGAATAATTCAATCGTACCATGTTCTTGCCTTCAAAAGTATTTTTTGGGTAAAGTAATGAACACTTTCTTTCAGCAGGGATGCAGGAAATTGTTTTACTTTATTACAGCAAATAAATGCTATATTATAAATGCTTGCTTTTTAAAAAATGCTTTATATTAAGCCACGCAATTATATTAATATGAGATTTTTGAAATGTATATATTGTAATAATTGTAATAAGCTGCTGATCTCAAACAATTCAGTTGTAGTTTTAGGTAATTACCAGACACTGTTCACAGGCTGATTCTATTTAAAGCAGATACTATGTAAACCTTGAAATGGTTTGCCCTCCATTGTCTTGTCTTGGTAGAGACAGAAAGGAACAGGGCCACGGTGTGCATAACAGGAAGACTCATGCGGCAGTCTTCCTGTGCCAGGAGGTTGACAGGCTCTCTGGGCGTGGCTTTAGGATTCAGTTATGGGAAAGAGAGTGAGAAGAAATAACGAAAGGAGGGTCTTTAGGTCTGCAGGGGAAATGGTTAGCGG
Organism: Enteromius viviparus; assembly: GCA_032353835.1. NCBI lineage: Eukaryota > Metazoa > Chordata > Actinopteri > Cypriniformes > Cyprinidae > Enteromius > Enteromius viviparus. Next base: position 20,324,626 of record JAUCNO010000236.1, on the reverse strand, counting down.
TCTGATTTCCTTCCTTCATTGGAACAGGTGCAGACATGTGAGTCCACCCACCTTACTGAATGAATGGGTGTGTGGGTGGAGCTCCAGAGCTGCTTCACAGCTTGGCGGATTCCTGTTCCGCCTGTTAAGAAGGAAATGGAATATAATTTTTTTTTTTTGACGTTGATTTGGTTGTTTCTCAGATCCTTAGTACTCGCTGTACTCATGGTACAAATGGTGTTGACCGAAAGGCCCTACATCATGTGATATCTTGTACCTAGTGCTAAGTTGTTAACGACACATTCTGAAGATCATGCAGTTGTGGGTCAAGTCATGGGTTTAAACACAGTGAAAGCAGAGCGCTTCTGTAAACATGACTTCTGCAGAGGAAATAGATCGAAAAACGTTATTTATAACCTGAAGTAGGGCTGGGCGATATATATCGTACAATATATTATGCGCATCTCATTAGTAAAGCCGTTCTTTGATAAGCGCTAAATCTCCGTCAGCTGTTAAAAGGAACACCAGCTTATACACAGAGCCGTAGATCACTGAGAAGCTGCCCCATTGAATCACCCGCGAAACTAACGCGTAGCTCGTCAGTGATCTACGGCTCTGTTCATAAACTGGCGCTGCATTTAAACCAAGGGGCAACCTCCCGCTCCCTCTAGTGAAACCAACACGGAAGTGATTAAAACTGCAATTCATCGACTAGCC
>JAUCNO010000236.1:20300955-20311007 GCA_032353835.1 Enteromius viviparus | reverse complement strand
CCTTAAAACAAGTCAAAATGAGGCTCAGTAGTGTGTGTGGCCTCCATGTGCCTGTATGACCTCCCTACAATGCCTGGGTAGATACCCTCCCAGACCTGGACTAAAGCATCCGCTAACTCCTTAACAGTCTGTGGTGCAACGTGGCGTTGGTGGATGAAGCAAGACATGATGTCCCAGATGTGCTCAACTGGATTCAGGTCTGAGGAACAGGTGCGCCAGTCCATAGCATCAATGCCTTCATCTTGCAGGAAATGCTGACACACTCCAGCCACATGAGGTCTAGCATTGTCTTGCATTAGGAGGAAACCAAGGCCAACTGCACCGGCGTATGGTCTCAATAGGGGTCTGAGGATCTCATCTCGGTACATAATCGCAGTCAGGCTACCTCTGGCGAGCACATGAAGGGCTGTGCGGCCCTCCACAGAAATACCATCCCACACCATTACGGACCCACTGCCAAACCGGTCATGCTGGAGGATGTTGCAGGCAGCAGAACGTTCTCCACATGCTACAATCTTGATGTTCCTGTCGACGTCGGGTCCTCACGCCAACCTAATGGAGTCTGTTTCTGATCATTTGAGCAGATACATTTGTGGCCTGCTGGAGGTCATTTTGCAGGGCTCTGGCAGTGTTCCTCCTGTTCCTCCTTGCCCTCCTACGGCCTCCTCTACGTCTCCTGATGTACTGGCCTGTCTCCTGGGATCGCCTCCATACTCTGAACACTACGCTGACAGATACAGCAAACCTTCTTGCCACAGCTCGCATTGATGTGCCATCCTGGATGAGATGCACTACCTGAGCCACTTGTGTGGGTTGTAGACTCAGTCTAATGCTACCACTAGAGTAAAAGCACCACCAGCATTCAAAAGTGACCAAATCATCAGCCAGAAAGCATAGGAACTGAGAAGTGGTCTGTGGTCACCACCTGCAGAACCACTCCTTTATTGGGGATGTCTTGCTAATTGTCTTTAATTTCCACCTGTTCTCTATTTCATTTGCACAACACCTTGTGAACATGACTGTCAATCAGTGTTGCTTCTTAAGTGATTGACTTGGAGGTACATTGTGTTGTTTTAGTGTTCCCTTTATTTTTTTGAACAGCGTATATTAATATAATATTAAGGTGAAATCATCTGTTCTTATATCAAATGTACACTGCATAAACTACCAGTTTTCACAGGATTGTTTTTTTTTTGCTTTTAGGGCTATTACAACAGCTCTACACCTGTACATGGTTTCTTAGAAGACTCCAGTGATGAGGATGACTACATGGCACCACTGTTACTTAAAAGTGAGGAAGGCTCTGTGTGCTGTGTTTGTGGAGAAAACGTCCCCTTACTGAATAAACTGATAGAACACTTTAAGACGCATACAGACGAGGTGCATTGCTACCTATGTGAGACAAAGTTTGATCGTGTGATGTCGCTGGCGTTGCACTTAAAAAATGCCCATCCAAGTCAAAGTTTCATGTGTGGAATCTGCAGAACTCTCTTTAGGTGCTCATGGCATCTGAATGGACATATGGAGAAGCATCAGGAAGGTGCAATGCAGGAAAAACCTGTGGGTAAAATGGAACCGACCGAAGTCAGCATCAAAGAGAACACAATATACACTGAAATGAGTAAAAAAGACTTTGGGGATCATTCATATTGTGTCTCAGATCAAGCAGCTACAAATTTCACTTGCAGGAATCGCATTGAAAATGATACAGACTCTACAAATCAAGTGTCACACATTAAAACAGAAACTGAAAGATTGCCTATTATTGATAAACAAAACGATACTTGCGGCTTGAGTCAATCAGAGCAAGAGAATTTAAGCTTTAGAATAAAGGAAGAGGATGAGGATGAGAATGGGCTTGGAGAAACTATAGTTTATGAGGTGGCTGCGGAGGAGAAGATTGGACTGACAGAGGATGACCTAAGTACCGATACTGATGACGATGTCAACCCTGACTCACTACCCCCTGGTGACACGGCATACAATCCAGATGAGGACTTCAGCTCAGAACCTGACAGTGACTCAAGAAGCAGCTTCTACGACCGTCACAGTAAGAAAAAGAGGAGAAAGACACAGACGCCCAACAGTAAAAAACCTGTAAATAAGAATCTAGAGTCAGCTGTCATTGCAGAGAAATTTGGGTTCCAATCCGATTCTCCCTTCTGCTGCTATGGCAAATTCGCTAATTTGGGGAAGCACATGGATGATTGCAGCAACAAACCTAGGTCTGCTTGTCGCCTGTGCAACACGGTATGTGAGAATGAGAAGATGCTGGTAAAGCACATGACCGAAAAACACCCAGCTGGTTATATCTGCTCACGCTGCCACAGTGTTTTCCCTAGACTGGACCGTTTTAAAAATCACGTCTGTTTGAGAAGAACAACAGGTGGCATGAACTTGCCTGCCACCCTGGTGACCCAGATACCTGCCGTGCCTTTATCCAACAGCAGTGGTCAGTCAAGTCCTTCTGCCCCTGCTTCCACCAATCCAAATTCAAGTAAATTCATCAAAATGACTCAGACAGTGAATAAAGTTTCCCCAGCCCCTGTTCCTTCACCGTTGATGCTGCAGCCATTGCTTCACACAACTCCATTGGTCCCTGCTAAGGTGACTAATTTGGTTCCACAAGTTGTGCCTGTGCCACAAACTCTTATCAGGCCTCATTTTCCTCAAGTTTCTTGTGTTGCTCGTCCGAAAGTTCCTGTCCATGTACCTCCAGTAGTGCGCCCCTCGGTACCAAATCTGGCCAGGATGACTCTTCGTATCCCTACCCCTTCCAATGCACCTTTTCCAAGTCAAGTCATCGTATCTTTCTCACCCACGGTGAATGTCTCAGCACCCTGTCTAGTATCAACCAGCAGGCCTGTTCTGAGACAAACGCCTATGGCTAATAGTAGACCCTTACCTGTAAACGTCCCGCTGATAAATTCAGTCACTTTTCCCAATCTGGTCAGTGCTCTTACTGAAAACAAGCCTCTGGTCCCTCCTGCCCAGGTTCAGGCTCCATTACAAATAGTGGGCATGTTTGTGAACCGAAACTCTACAGAAGTGATACAGAAGCCTCTCGAGCAGAGCTGGCGCTCTAAGACCATCTTCCCCTGCCGTCACTGTGGAGCCGTCTCAAGACAGCCGTCGCTGAAGGTGCGTCACCGATACTTGCACCGTGGGTCAAGGTTGTACAGATGTCAGTGCGGAAGGTCCTTTCAAAGGCAGCTGCAGTTACTGAGACACCAGGTCCAGCATGCGGAGTCCGTCCGATTTGTTTGTGCACGGTGCGGAAATACATTCGAAGGAGCGCATAAATTGACCTGGCACAAACAGAAACATAGAAATGGCAGGCAGTATGCGAAGAAGAAATGCAAGGCGGCTTTTGAGTGTAGTAGCTGTGGACAGATGTTTACAAGGCCATCTGCGCTGTTGTGGCATATGCTTAAAAACTCTAAACTTTCAAAACACACTCGAAAAAAGTCACAGTCTGTCTCTGTTTGAGTACTTTGTGTAAACTCTACAAATTGGGTTTTTCTTTGGGCCAGATTCACCTTTCTGTATTATATTCATATTTTCTGTATCAGCAGTGGTTTATCTTTTCTTTTTCTTTTTCTTTATTGTTTCTTTATAGTCCAAATCTATAATGGCACAAATAGTAACACTTTTTGCATCAGAAGGAATGTGATGTGAGCGCTGGTATATATTTTTTTCTCTGTCATATGCGACTACTGAAAGAATGATTGAGAGTGGAGCAAGCTCTCATTTATTAACGACCAAAAACAAACTTTTTTTTATTTTTATAGGGGTTTCTTGCTGTACGGCAATGATTCATTCTAACCCATTTGTAATAAAAATCGCACAAATACATAGAGAAGAGTTATGTGTGTTTTAAAGCGTTTTTGTCATCATGTAGATGGAAAAACACAAAATTATGGTAACATGAGATGGCTTTATTAAAATGTGCAAAAATAATGCTGTAAACGTTTTCCGTCATTTTCTCCTTGCATTTTTTTTTATATGTATATCTCACAATACAACATGCAAAACTGAATAAGCAGCAAGAGTTAATGGTTGGTGAAGTGCCATTCATATGCTTCCCTCATACCAGCAGTTTCAAATATGCAAAGACAGCAGTAAAACCAAGACATAGCTTCTGTTTGTCTATAAAAGAACTACATATGACAGACTCTTTTCATGTTCCTATTGCCCCCATATAATCATTGTACAGCATACACATCTAATCTATTTTGAAAGTATTCTTCGCAAACGATACAGGACAAGCACAGTCTTAACAGGAATTGATGGCCAAATATGCAACACATACTTTTGTCCACCAGGAGGAGATAACAGAGACGACTGACCGCCTCTGTCTTAATAAACTTAAACACAGGCTCGAGCAATAAAGATTTTTCCGTTACACCAGTATTCTGAAAACCGTACTACGCAAAACCTATCCATGATGTAATTAGAGCCACCACATGCCATCATTCAACAGATGCCCTGTCAGGTTAAAGGATGGAAATTCAAGTCATTCCCAGATTTTTTTATTGGGGTGCTTTGGGTGCAGGTGGGTCTGCTTCAATTAAGGTTGTTCTAAAAATATCCGCGTACAAGTCTGTGAGGAAGTCTGACTTATCTCTGAAAAGGTTGGCAGTAAGCTAGAGACCTTCAATAATTACCAGGTTTTACGCACATAACTGAAAAAAAAAAATAGTGTATCAGATTAGAGTCATAACGTTATTTGATCTATACTTCCCAATTCTGAGATGAACTTATAATTGTGTTTTCTTTAGTTAAATAAAGACTAACTTCTCCATTCCAACATAGGAACGGGAACCTTTTCACTTTTTTCAGTTTCACGTTCCTTGTGTGACTCTGGGTTAAGAAGTAATCTAAATTTGTTCCTTAGTGCAACACCAGAATCTCCATCTCGTAGTTTCGTTATCAATCATAAACTGAAACTCAAAATTAGAAGTCGAAAGTTGAAAATAAGCATAATAACTTTTTCCAAAGGTCATATTCGTAGCATTGAGGAAGTGTTCATAAATACACGCGACAGAATGTCTGTTCAAAATGAAACAATGTCTGCTGTGGTTATTAGTGCTCTTGATCCTTTTGAAGTTCCTCATAAAGTTCCTCCATGAGTTCAAGAGGCTTGATTGAAGAAAACTTAGCCTTCAGTAGAGATCTCACAGGTCACCTGTATAGGAATAAATCCAGACGTTACACTATAAATCTACTCTATAGGTCAAGCACATAAAGTCTGTTGTTAGATTTACCTGTGGTCCAGTCTGCGGTGATGTAGCGCCTGTGTGAGCAGCTCCGAGGTGATTTGGAAGGAGCGTCCCAGCTCATCCAGCTTCTGCTCCATAGAGATGATTCGCTGCTCAAGCTCATGGTAAGAGCTGTTCCAGTTTGCACTCAGATCACACATGATCATCTGCATCTGTTCAAAGATAAATGTCCATTTTCAGGTAATATTGAACCCTCCCCCCGCCTCTTTCTGTGCACAGCTGTAGATATCAATGCCTATTTTTTCAGGCAAACGGACCTAGAAAGAAGTCTGATACCTTTGAGAGATCCACCATCTCACTGGCAAAATCCCTTAACTTCCTCTGCTTCAGTCGCAGATGACGAAATCTAGTCGAGACAGGATAAAACACATTACATTCTGGTAAAGTGGTTTTAACAGCAGGCCTTTGGGGTCATTTCAGGGTTAAATTCAGAATTTTAGTTTATTTTGCAACCTCTCGTAATTAAGTATTAGCAGTACATTTATGTATTAATAGGCCTATACGTGCAGATGTCTCAGACTATGTTGCATCCCAAAAAAGCAAAACGGAAACCATCAGCATGCAGAAATGACCAGTGTCCATGTCTCATGGGAGCAAAAAGGGAACAGACTGAAAATCCCAAACCAGAAGGACCTCCTAACTACTTGGCGGTCTGCTTGCTGGCGCGCTGTTTTAGTTTTTGGTGGTTCTATTAACTGTAAAGCAGGAAGTCAGAATCCCTCCACCCTTACGGCCATCCACGGTTACTCATGGATCTCGTACACACACACACATGGAACATTCTAAGAGCCAGATTCCTGTAGTCATTAACGCTGTTAAACGCTGTGGTGCAAATTCACACATCCCCTCTTCCTCTTCACTGGTCATAAAGGAACTGCAGCCAAAGAGGGCAGCCAGCTGAGCCGCTTTCCCCAAACTCAGTCCCTTATCTGCAGGAAGATGTCAGGACTTACTGTAAACAATAACGCAGTCAACAATCAGCTGAGAGATGGGAAAGCTGCCGTTCTCGCAATGATCACAAAACAAACAATCACAAGACCACATTCTAGCTGCTTCGCTCTGCATAGCGTGACCTCTGTGGAACTGAAAGTTCATGAAGGATTTTTTAGAAGATGACCAAGTGTCATATCGCCATAGTATAATATTCCAGGTGATGTTTAATTGTCAAACTGTTGCATGAGTTTGCTCACTGTCATATCTGATGATTTATATATTAAACATTTCCACATATATGTATTTACAGGAAATGATTTTGATGAGCTGCTTAAGGTACAGTTAGCTTCTGAATACATTATCATGCATATGTTTATATTAGTAACATTATAAAGACTACCGTTGTTTTTACTATGTTTCTGGACCTGGGATCATTTCAGTTGTGTTGCTGTCTATGGAGGGAGAGATGGCTCTTTGATGGCTCAAAGGTTTTATGGGTTTATGGGACTGAATTTTCATTTTTGGGTGAACTAACCCTTTAAAAATGATTTTTTTCTTTCAACTGCACAATTTGTTTTATGTCAGCTATCCACAGCCCCTCTGCGTTTCTCTGCTGGTGAATCTGTAAGTGTGATGTGTAAAGGTCACTCACATGCGGATGGCCTCCAGCAGGTGTCTCTGGTGATGACGATGCTCTCCTCTGTTGTCTTTTGTCTGGGTGGTGCGATGAAGCAGCCAGCATTCTCTCAGCACATTGGCTGCTGCGTGCCGGATCTGTGTCACAGAGAATTTGATTAGAGTTATAAGTAATCCATCCATCATTGCTCTACAACGATAGTCTATTGACAGTCTGCAGGACATTCCTTAAGTAAATAGTGGCATGTTTACATAGTTCGAAAGATAGCTGATCAAACACTGTCTGAAACTACTGTACAAGTGCAATCAGTTTAACTAGACTAACTATCTATAATACAATGTGATTGTGTAAGGGACAAATTATAACATAACAGAGTATTACTAGAAAATCTGGACAGGATGGAAGGAAACTGGTGCAGTTTATTAAGGGGGCGGCCTTGATGAAAATAAAACTGGAAAGACGGGAACGGAAGGAAAAGTAATGGCTATTTTGAGGGTGATTTGAAGAAGAGAATAGCCATCATAAAGATGTGGGTTACGAACAGTCAAGGGCTTTTTTTAATCACACATTTCTCTGCTTTCTTTGATTCTATTATTGTCTTTGTCTTCCTGTTGAAGACCTGCTCGTAATGATGTCATCAGCTCCCTGGCAATTTTGTGTGTTTGTGGTTATTAATAGAGTGTCCAACTGTGTCCAGATGTCTTCCTTTAAAGTATCATCAAGGTAAATCATCACAGCGCCTGATGAGTAGGAACCGTGGCATGCACACGCACACACTCAGAGATACACCCTGTAACAGGATATGGCTTTTGCCAAGTTCAAAAACGTAGGTTCAGACCTTTATGAATGAAAGTTAAACTCAGTCAACACCATTAGTGGCAGAATGTTGATTACCAGAAAAACTATTTTCACTTCTCCTTTCTTTTAAAAATATCAAATCAAAAGCTTTTCTGCAGTGAGACAAACATAATAAAAGTAAATCAGGCCAGTCTGTGAATATTAAAATACTCATTACTACAATTGTATAGCTGCAAGATTTAAACAATGTGTAAAAATGGTCCAATTTAACGACATCAGAAAATGCTTTCATATTTCCTTTACTCTCTGAAAATTGAGCCACATTCACTTCTATTTAAAGTTTCTCATCCTAATAAGAAATCATAATTTAAATAATATACTTATGCTTATATATAGGCTATACATATATATATGTAGAAAATATGTATACATGTACATTTTATATTATATGTAAATACATTTATTTGATAATACCACTTTAGACATTACACATAAAAGCTTAAAGTAAAGTGTTATTGCTATTTTGTCAGAAATGCTGCCGATAACCTCAGAACCTGGAATATTCCTTTAAAAACGTAAATTTTCAGTGATGGGAAGTTATCGAATGTGAGTACATTTTCGAAAACACCTGTCAGTGGTTGCTCAAAGCAGTCCGATTTCATTTCCATTTGTGGAAACTCTAAACATTTCCCATCTTCCTCAATGCATTTATTTTGAGGCCTTTCCTCTGATAAGCAAACAGATGGATCCTGTTAGAGACCCGCCTGCACCACCTCAGCACCTTCTCTCCTTCGCTCTTTTCCATCTCACAAGCTAACGGACACACATCAGTGCATCTTATTTCCTGCCTGAGTTAAGCTTCTCGTGAACTGACACAAGCTTTCCTGACAGGGACCTGATTGTTTCCTCCCTTTGACGCCTTTGCTGGACTATTAAGAGCTCAGCGGCCGTCTCTGCCTGGCCATCCTAAGCTTTTTCCCACACTGTGCTGCTATGTGGAATTCCCTATTTAAGGAAAAAAATAATATTCTAAAAAGCCTCCGAAATCACAACACGCGTGCGATGCGGAAAATAACGCTGCTCTGCATCCTCCGGGTCACTGCTTTTTATGTTTCTCATCCGAAACGGAGGCTTATTTTTAAAGATTAAGTTAAGTATTCCCAAATGGTTAGCTAAGTCTGATTATCATTAACCTATCTTTTTTATGACTACCCAATCGGTCATAAGGAAATAACCAAGCACACATAGGTGTTGACAAAAAGACAGTGAAGAATTGTTTTATGTGGTGCTCTGTCTTGCTCACCCGCTTGGAGATCTGAATGTCCATCATGAAGAAATGCACATGTTTCTCCCCTTTGTTAAGCGCCAATTTCTTAGTCATGACGGCTACCAACATAGCAGTACATGCCACACCCTGACAACAAACACATAGACATGAGCATGGTTACCATCTGTCTCATTATCCCAAACATGTACTCAGACATAAAGTATTCAGATTTAATGATATTCAGACAGCACACAGAATTCCGCAAAGAATCGTTCCTGGTGGAATGAATTATAATGGCATTTTTTTTTCCAATTCTAATCTGGAAAGCTTTTTCAAAACAAACCAAACAGCAGTTCTTACCATCAGTGAAATGAAATAAAGCAAACACTAAAATAATAAAACAGTAGTATTATATGGAAGTGTATGACTCTATGAAGAATGTTTCCATGTCATTTTACACCAAATGGTTCATTTACCTGAACTCCTTATTTTGTTGCATTAGAGAACAACATGATTGAGAGATAAAGACAGGGAGACAAAGAGAGAGTCAGTTAGTTGTTATGGAGAGAAAATATAGTTAGCATCGCTTCTTCATGGCAATGACTAAAAGTTGTGAAACACAAAGGCTTCAAGTTTTTTCCATAGTTGATTATTCACAGCAGTCAAGGAAAATGTTGAAGCCTAATTACAGAACTCCCCTTTAGTCAATCATCTTAGTTAACCAGAATGAATCAATTCAAAGGGCAACTTATTAACACTGCCGTTATTTTTCACAAGTGTTGCTCCCAAAATGTTTTTTTTTTTATTCTGTTATGCTGTTGGCAGAGAGTGAGAATTCCACTGTGTTATAATCTAATATAAGGAGAAGCACATTCATCTTTTGAACTGTCCACACCCCATTCGCAGAATTTTCAAGAACTCGCAAATTCATTAAATACAACGCACTCGTGTAAAAAGTGAAACGAATGTAAGAAATTGCCAAAACTGGTACTGCAATCAACCCTCCCCCTTCCCGTTGACTAGAGGTTGCCAGATAAGCGTCAGAATCCAGAAATGATGAGTCACCGTTTTAATTTCCCAAACAGTTTATTACATTTTCAATTCGATGACCCACCTCCTCCGTATGCGCTAACGT
>JAUCNO010000236.1:20290564-20300841 GCA_032353835.1 Enteromius viviparus | reverse complement strand
ATTAACATGTTTTCTTAATGCCTGTTGAACATAACAGAGACATTTTATGATTATTACAATATATTTCTTACATACGGTTCCTTTAAGCTTAAAGCAGATAATTTGTCATTTATACCCTGGGTTATTTTAGTATTATCGAAATACTATGGTCCCACTTTATTTTAAGTAACAAAAAATGTCTCATAGCTTTAGTTTAGAGCCAGTGCCTTTTTACTTTCCCCTCAATTATATCTTATTGTAACAAGAGAAATTTAGGATAGGACTATGTATTTTTGCTGTGCAGATGCTTGTGGACATGTGAAACAAATAGACACTCCATCACACTTCACACTTGATGGGAAACAGGTGATAATGGAAGCTGATCCTGACAGTGGAAAGTCGTTAAGTCTCATCTTTATGTGGAGAAAGTGATAGGAGGTATTTACATGGGGCAGCCAGGCATGTTGAATGTTCCTGCTGCACGAGCAACAGGTGAGAGGGCTATCCCACAATAATGAACTCCCCATATACTGTTCCAACTGGATTAGGAAACTTGGTTTCTGGTTTTCCAAGTCTTGGGCACAGGTTGGCACACCCTCCTGATCTAGTGGCGCCAAATGCTATAAACCACCTAAAAATGGCAATGGTGGAAAGTTTTTCCTAAAAAAAGGGGAAAGCTTATAAAAACAGTTAGCAAGGGAGAGAAAGAGGAGTGAAGGATTATTTTCCACTGTGTCAGGGAGGTGTCTGGGTTTGGCTTTAGCCCCATGCTCCTGTCGTGTGAGCCCCATGCTCCTATCCTGCCGGCTTATCTGTCCTGATCGGAAATGAGGGATGGAGAGAAGAGAAGGGTGGACAGTCCAGTGCAGACGCAGCTGCCTGAGTCAAAGAGAGGTTGGAAACTCAACCCTCACAAACACACTGCCACGTGCTCTTACTGTCACTGTGAACAGTTGTTCGCTATAGAGTTATATACTAATAGTGATCACCTAACAATGAAAAATACTATTTAAGCATTCATTAATCTCAGGTAATGTTTTATCCTAAACATTTATTAATACATCATTAAAATCAAAAGCCGTGCACTAACGTTAACAAAAAATAATAAATATCTCAACAAATGTATTTCTCATTGTTAGTTCATGTTAGTAAATGTGTTAATGATGAAATTTAGTAAAATGTTACCAAGTGTTACCAAACCCTTTTGTTAAAAAAAGAACTATTATAGAAAATTAAAGCTACCGTTTGACCTTAAGTACCAATATATTTCAATATTTATATTAATTTAATATAATAATATATTAAATTAAATTAAATAATAACATAAAATATTACATTTAAAAAAAATTATTATAATAACATAAAATATGAATAAATAATATTTAATAAAGCTTCTTTTTAATATTTTTTGCCAAAAAACAAATATGTATAGCCTATACTTTCAATCATTCGGTCTGAAATGATCCTGTACGGGTGTAACCAAAGTACTTGGTTTACAGACAAAACAATCTGTGTATTATATTGCTAAATCATTCCCTCCCTTCTTCACTTACTGAACTCTATGCTCAGATACACCCAGACACACACACACACACGCAACGTCTAAGGGTCCATATTTAAAGCAATTTTTTAAATGTGTTGACTAAGATCTGATTTCAGTGTACTATCTATGACAAACCCAAAATTATTTAATGGATATTTGTTAATATGAAAATGATTCATTCAGACCACCTTGTTTATTAGACGTGACTGAACAGCTGAACGATGTTACAGACTACGAGCATCACAGCATCACTGAAATCCCTTTGGAGTCCAGTATCACTGTCAGGAAGGGTGGAAGAAAAGTGTGTCCAGATAGATGTGGATCTCATAACTTAGTCACAATGCTTTAAATGTGATGAAGCAGAAGCCAACACAGTCTCACACCAACTCGTCACATCTTGACGCTTGGTCAAAACCCTTTTGCGTCGCTTTTTGAAGCTCGTGGTACCCCTTTTTAGTCACTTTTCGATGCGAAGGGTTCTCTGTTGTTTTAAATAGAAAAACTCTTAACGTCAATTTGCAGACGCAATGTTTTTTTCATTTTATCTTCATAACTCAAAGATATATTGGGTAAAAACAATGGCATTATTGCATATATGTAGGGGTGTGATTTTTCAATGTAAACAGTCAAATTGTTTTATTTAAATTATATTATTTAAACATTTACGAGCACGTAAGCCAAACCCCTCCACCTAAACCTACCATCTGTCAATAAAACACAAGATAAAGCAGGCAGATACAACCACCGTCATAATTTATTTGAAAGATATTAATATTCAGAGTGTTTTAAAGCAAAGCAATTAAGTTGTGAGAGAAATAGACGTGGTCGCTGTCTCCGTCTTCCGTGTACTTCCTGTGCGAGCTTTGCAGTCTGTGCGTGATTTCTAAAAATGTTGCTACAAAATTCCTTACGTCCACATTGGTTGAGAAATGCCATCAGCTCTTGTGTATCTTGTGACCGATTGCATCATGCTACAAAAGGGGAGTATGTTTTCTGAATGTGACGCGTTAAAGGACCGGGACCATTTTTAGTGATTAAAACCTTGTGTTTTACTCTCTTTCTCACATAAAGACTTCGAATGGCTTCAGAAGACTTGGAATGTGACACAACTTCTTTGTATTGTATTAATACTGCTTGTTTATGATTAGTTTGTGCAATAAATACCTGTGACTGCATTTGTGTGTTTATATTGTAGGTGGGTTGGTTTGAGGTTTGGTGCTCCAATAAAAGTAAAACATTATACAATAAATTTATATATGCATGCAAACCATTACATTTAGTCAAACAACTGAAAGCAATGGAGGACCCTCGAAAAGCGACAAAAAAGTGGTCCCTTGAGCTTCAAAAAGTGACGCAAAAGGGTCTTGAGCAAGCGTCAAAATGTGACGAGTTGGAGTGAGACTGTGTTGTAGAAACTGCAGCAACTGCAGACACTGATAAACCACTGCAGGTGGAATCTATTTAGGAGACAAATGACTTAAGAAACCACATAGACTCTTGCTAAGATTGTTATTATATCCGTGATTACACATTATCATGTGATCAATGAGTCAGTAAAATGTACATCTAAAATATGCTCCACAGTTGCAGTTAATTTCTATCAGGACAAAGCTGGAAACGTACTCATGGGAAAGTCAGCTGTGAACCCAATATTGATATTGAACAATATTTACTAACTGACTCTGATTTATAGGGGTCATATGATGCTATTTCAAGCTTTTCTTTCTCTTTGGAGTGTTACATGCTGTTAGTGTAAAGATTCCTACAGTTACTAAGACTAAAGTCTCAAAACCAAAAACTTTTATTCTTTCCCCCATAAAACTGTTTGTTTAATGTTGTTTTATGAATTATTACGCCAGGGGTCATTAACCCTGGAGGTCCAGTTTCCTGCAGGGTGTAGCTTCAACTTGCCTTGGAAGAGCTTGATTAGCTGCTTCAGGTGTGTTTAATTAGGGTTGGAGCTAAAATGAGGGCGTTTCTCAATGTCAAGGAAGGATCCTCTGAAGCCAGAATTTCGAGGATGCTACGTAATCAACATCCATCGAAGGACTGTTCCAATGTCGAGGATCCTCGGAATTTCAACACAGGAAAGGATGCATAAGTGTAGCCTTGTGCTCTTCGCGCTCTAAAATCACCCACAATCCTATGCGCGCAGCTTTGCTATCTTAAAATTAAAAAAAATGCCGGACGTTAGCGGAGTCGGAGCGCCAACGGGGCAATATGTTTTCAAATGAAAGTATATTTTCAAATTACTTAAAAAACATTTTTGTATTAAAAAGTACAGATTGCTACCGTATTGATATAAAAAATTCTAGAAATTACGTTATTGATAGCTAATTGAACCGGACCTGTCATTTCACAATTATTAGCCCTCACCGGCATTTCTTCAGTAAATAACTAAGTGGACCTTTTCACTGGCGTAATGACGCAATAACGTGCACTTGCTAGCCTGTTCCATTTACGCGTTCTCCGAATGCTTAAGAGGTGCCTCGCCTAGCCTCTGAAGGAAGTGACTTGGAAGGACCAGTCCTGCCAAGGAAGTATCCTTGACATTGAGAAACACCCCCGGTGTACTTAAACCATACCCCATGTCCTGTATCTTTGTCAGTTGTTAACGTTTAAGTAGCCGTTGTACATGGCTGCGCGTCTGCACAGCCCTCTGCACATTCCTTTATTTTCTTGTTTATTATTAAATGTTCACTTCTTTGAATCAAAGAATCAAAGGAAGCAAGAACGTGACGCACTACAACGCCGTTTCGTGAAAGCATGCAGGAAGGATGGAAACAGCAACTACGTTTTATTATTATTTTTTTGCTTGATAAAGAACACTTGTGTTTTGCTTATTTGGGGTCATAGTGAGAATAGGTTGACAGATGAATATGTGGTCATATTCCAGGATAGTTTGGTGTTAACATTATAAATGAGGTGTAAATGTCAATGCTGTTGTTTGTTACTCAATAACTCAGAATATGGTTGAAGTAATACAGTACAAAAAAATCATGTTCACCTTGGAAACATGCATTTAATGTGATCAAATGTTAGCTAATTTATTGTGCTCTGATGCGAAAATGTACTTAAATAGGCTAAGTGAAATGAATAATGAATAAACATTCTTCATTATTTACTCACCCCTACAATTTCTTTCTCAAATATAGATGTTAGGCAAAATGCCAAGTGTAAAAGGGACCTAATTGATTGACTGCAGTTACTTGGTCACTGTCATGTACTGTAGGTATAAAATGAGAGGATTTAAAAGCTCAAATGTCATTAGCATGAATTAATATAAGTTATGTAGTATAGAGTTGTCAGATATCACATTCCTTTTAAAACACGAATGGTGATGAGATTTTACACAGCATTTCCTGCTTGCAGCATCTCTCAGTATAGGCTGATTCACCAAGTGGAACAAAATGGTCCAAATGACATGTTCCGTCATGGCTGTTTTAGAAGTAGATCTGCCTTCTGTTCAATCACAGATAAACACTTGGAGAGAAAGGTGCATTCCCGCATTGTGCAAATGGGTCTGTCTCTCTTTTGTATTATTCTGCTTGTCTCATGACATGTTGTAATTTTGTGTGTATTGAAGACATTTATTTTTTGTGAGTGGCTGGTGTTCTGTGGGAAATAAGGACTCACAACTCCAATATAAATCATAACGAGCTGCCTTTTTCACTATTCCAGAATGAAATCTGCTATCAAGGCTGATTTATTCAGCACCTGGTTTAAAGGCTATAATTTTACTTACTGATACAGGCTCAAAACTGTCAGACTGTTTGATAGCATGAGAATGCGCAGATGCCAAGCCAAGCAAAGATTTTTTCTAAATCAGTATTTTTTTGTTTTTCAGTAAATAACCTAGAACAGAATGTATTTATTAAATAAGCAAAACTGTAGGATAGAAACTGTTATCAGGTAATATATATATATATATATATATATATTTGCATATTATATTTAGTTCTGGTTATCGTTCACAAAATTTCTATACCGATACCTTGAGTTTTATGAAATCAGTTTTAACAAAATTACATTATCTCAAAAAACTTTTTTTTTTCACCTTGTTGACATTTATACAGACTCAAAATCTCATCTCCCGAGCCACTGTTTGCACTGTTGTTTTAAATAGGCCTAAATTAAATAATAATTTGTTTTTGGAATTTGTTAAAGATAGCATTTAAATTTAAAATTACATTATAAGTGTAAATGAAAAAGTACACATTTAAGTAAACATTAGTTAATGGCAAATTAAATATAAATGATAAAAATATAAGTTATTTATTTATTTACTTACTCATTTGCCATAGCAATGTTTTCTCAGCTGTACTTTACATTTGAACTTCTAATTCAATTGGTGTCTGTTTAGATATGCAAAAGTATTAATATTAACCATTATGAATTGATATTCAAACTTATGTCATATTGCCAATTTCATGGTTCCATTAGGATTATTAGTGCATTTAAAAAAAGTTTTTGTAAATCATACTGATAATTATAGAAAACGTAGCTTCTAAATGAAATATATCTGACTGTACTGATATTTAGATGCTTTTATTTTTTTGCAGTGTTGTTTTGGTTTACTCATCTGTCCTTGAACTTGCTCTCAGTCCATTTATACTTGGCTAGCCTAACTTTTTGTACCTGTCAAACACAGCATCTGTGTTTAGGTGTGGATGTGTTGGCAAATGCGTCACCTTATGCCTCGTGGATAGTATTGGTTGTGTCTGTCAGAGAGAGATGCACAGTCATTTCTGTCAGTGAGAGTTCGGAGAGAGCGTGTTGCTCCTGGCAAAAAAAAAAAAATATGAGAGAAGGAGAAACTGAGCAAAATAAAAAGAGAAAGAGAAGAAGTTTGAACTCTGTCTCACAAGCAGCTCAGCCTCCCATGGCGCAGAAGAGCGAGAAGGTGGAGAGAGAGGCTCTCCCATCTCTCTTTTGTTTTAAAAGTTGATGCGGCGCTGTAGTCGAGGAAGAGCTGCAGGGGGAGAGGTAGAGGCAGCTGACACCGATCCTCTGATGACACAGATGTGAGTGAGAGAGCAAATCAAGAGATGGTGTTTTATAGTGCGTTTGGGGTGAGGAACTGTGTCTAAAGTGTCAGCCTTGATCTTGGCATTGAAACTCGGTGCCTTTGATTGTCGTCTGACAAAAACTGTGCAGTTCGTATCGGTTCTCACAAATCAGACAAGATATGTGATAACAGACAAGATGAGCGTCTTCATGTTAATCTAAACCTTTTAATTAGAGGCCAAGCTGCACTGGTACATGTCATATCACAAATTTTTTTTAATTATTTTTTTATGACTGGACTACTATGGCAACCAATACACTGAAAAAATGGTTTTGAGACAATTTTCACCTAGATACCGGTTGTAAATTTCACAAACAAAAAGCAAGCAACACATTGTAACACAAACGGAAATGTATTTTATACTTAAATATTCTTTGTTTTATTTACATCTGAAAACATGCTCTTTTATGCGCTTTTCCCACCAATTTTTATTTTAATATATTTATTTTGTAAGCATGCACTAATATTAAAATCAGTCTCACTGCAATTTTTACACCTCATATTTTATGAGGTGGCTAATTCATACAAACTCATACGTGTTTTGCTAAATCATACCTATTTTAGAAGTTGCGAATTAGTATGCATTTCTACTAATGACCTACACCTAACCCCGCCCTTAAATCTACCCGTCACTGGGGTTTGGACAAATTGCACAAAACTTGTACTAATTTGTACGAATTAGCACAAATTTTGTGAGCAGTGATGGGAATAACGGCGTTTAAATAAACGGCGTTACTAACCGTTATTTTTTCAGTAATGAGTAATAAAAACGATGTACTGTTTCCCCTGTTACAACGCTGTTACCGTTACTGACAATAAAATGTGGCGTTACTATAATTTATTATAATATTATTAGCATTTCTTTCTTTCACAGCCCTCTGTGAAGACAAACGGGTTCTTTAGAAAGATAAAGATCAAGAGTCAACATGCAGACTTGACGCGCTACATGTAAACGATATTCTTTGTTGTGTTTTCCTGTCAAACTAACGGATTTCATTTGAAATTCCTCTACTTTTAAGACCTGCCGGTTTCTCTGGTAGTGGGCGGGACTAATGCGCTAATGACAATCTTATTGGCTGGCGCTTACCTATTATTGTCCCTGTTTTGATTTCAGCAAATCAATTTGATCGAACGCATACTACGTGATTAATATTCATGAACCCTGCAGCTCATTAATACTTAGTGCATTTTATTTTGTTATTAGTAGTAGAATTCGTAGTAGTTTTGTTCTCTTATAATTCTTTGCCCCGGTTTTTATAGAAACATTAAATGATAAACAAGCACCACCACCAGTTAGTTTAATTAATTTAACATTTAATACTGTGAGCATCCAAGTTTGCCATTTGATTTTTTTTTTTTTTTAGCAAGGCAATAGTTACTTTCCCTGGTGATTAGTTACTTTTATAAGGCTGTATCTAAGTTACTAACTCAGTTGATACTTGTGATAAGTAACTACTAACTATAACTAATTACTTTTTTAAGTAATGTGCCCAACACTGCTCAAGAGTGAGCAAATGATGACAGAATTGTAATTTTCTTTGGTGAACTACTCCTTTAATTGCAGTGAAATTATCAAATACGAATATAATCAATACTAAACTGAATAATAACTGGAGAAACTGAGAATGTTGCCTTACATAGAGTTCCTTTATAGCTTAAATGTGTTTCATACCCTAGTAGTAAAATAATATTTAAAATAGACTTATTTCACACTAAGTACATATTTTCTGACACTGATATAAAAAATATAATTAAATTTTATTTGAGTACTGTTTGTGCACAGTGCACATTTTTTTATATTTAGCACCATAAAAAAGATTATAAAGTAATTTAGATGCAACATTTAAAGTGTAATAGTTCCACTTTAGCACAATAAAATATACTTCAGTATATCTTTAGTTGGATTTCAGTACTACTTCAACCCAATTAAAGTGCATTAAGCACAAAATTAGCTGTTCCAATTTCAAACACAACTGGAGGGTATTTTATTAAGTACATAATTACGTAAATGTATTTGTGGTATACAAAACAAATGTCTTTCAAATACATTTTATTATCTTTATTTTTCACTAGGGTAACTGATGATCTTTGACAGGTGAATAACCTCAACTGAAAGAACATTACTAACACTACTGTCTTCTCTATAGTATTACAGATTTTTTAACGTTTTTTTAACATTAATCTGTATTGCATAAAGTGTATGGAGCTTGTTTTATGACTAAAAAATTTGAATTTGAATTATGTAAATTTCAATTATTGACAAGAGTTATTTAACTAAATTAAATATTTTACGGGTTTTAAAATAGTTTTGAATTTTTTCAACTTGAATAATTAACATTTGAAACATTGAATTAACATTTTGAATTAACAATGAAAGTTTTATAGACATGAATTTTCAAACAACACATTTTTTTTGTTCTGAATTCTGTGAGTGCTAATATCCCATTTTAAAAAACACAGCTTCAAGATTTCAAGATGAAAAATAAATTCAGAACATCAAATTCAGATTGTACAAAAACTAGGTCAGAGTAGATTCACAGGGAAGAGTAGATTATCTCCCAAAAGTCAAACGAAGAATTTTTGCGAATTACACAGCTGCAGTAGTTTTCTGGTGCTAGACCGCAGCTCTGGGGGGGCTGCCTGATTGATTATTCTGCCTGATTTGGTGACCGGAGGGGACGTCTTCAGTTCACCTGAGTTTTGGTGGAGCATGTACTGAGTCTGTGTTTTTCCATTCCTCATATGATCTGTCACCAGTGTGCTCTTGTCTCCCCCCACCTGTGTTGTCTTAGTAACCAATGTGTTCTCCACCCCTCAGTGTCATTGTCACGTGTTTACCGTGTTTCCTTTGTTCCTCGTTCTCGACCTTGGCTGTACCTGGATTTACGACTTTGTCTTGCCCCTCTGGATTATCTTTGTTGCTCGTTCGACCCCTGCTATGTGTACTTTGACTCACAAATTTAATATTAGTATTATATTACTACTAAAACATTTTTCACTAATCCATAGGATGCATTTCTCGCTGAGGCAAACGTCCTTTGAGGAGATTGCAAGTCATTTAATAAAAATCATCTAAAATATAAAAATAATATTTTGTGTTTTATTTTATAATTGTAGCTATACAATTAAGAATAAATCATAACGGAACAGTGGCGTATAGTCATGACAGGCCCCCTAGGCTGCAACTCGGTTATGAATCACGAACAAACACGGTGGGATGTAGCTAAAAGAAAGAAACATATCTATTCAATAATAACTTATCTTATTGCTATCTATCGTTGGAGTGTTTTATGACGAGCACTCGTTACCGATGTTATCAGTTCTCTTCACATAGACGATCGAGCACTTTGCTCTGGTAAGCACAAAACAAATTGCACACAAACGTGTCCTTGTTCTTAATATACAAAATTGATCAAATTTAATCTAATATTTATTTTTATTAAAAAAATAAATTAAAAAAAACTATGCGGGGAGCCCTGAGAATTAAATGCTTGACAAATGTTCTACCGCTAGACCCCTGAAGCACAGAAATAACTGATGCAAATTTATAGATTTATAAATCTAATGAATTATATTGTTTTATTGCAGTTTTTCTCGATTGCTTAAACATATTTCTTGAAACTATGCCTCATATTCTCACAACAGTAAACACAAATCCATAACATCTCACCCAATTTCCCAAACATC
>JAUCNO010000236.1:20262998-20284894 GCA_032353835.1 Enteromius viviparus | reverse complement strand
GTGACTGTTCTTGAATGGCCCAGCCAGAGCCCTGACTTAAACCCAATTGAGCATCTCTGGAGAGACCTAAAAATGACCCACCAACATTTACCATTCAACCTGACAGAACTGAAGAGGATCTGCAAGAAGGAATGGCAGAGAACCCCCAAATCCAGATGTGAAATCTTTCCCAAAAAGACTTATGGCTGTATTAGATCAAAAGGGTGCTTCTACTAAATGCTGAGCATAGGGTCTGAATACTTAAGACCATGTGATATTTCAGTTTTTCTTTTTAAAATAAATATGCAAAAATGTCAACAATTCTATGTTTTTCTGTCAATACGGGGTGCTGTGTGTACATTAATGAGAAAAAAAATAACTTAATTTTAGCAACTGGCTGCAATATAACAAAAGAGTGAACAATTTAAGGGGGTCTGAATACTTTCTGTAACCACTGTATTTATAGTGATATTAAGTATATATGGTTGCATTGTTGTTGGATTACACATATTGGTTTAAAAAAACACAAACCAAAACAAAAAACACAAACATTAAGGAAACAGCAAGTAAAAGTTTGTTTGCCCACTCCAATCACCGCGGTATGTGGACAGGACAGCACGTGAAAATCAGCATAGTCCTTATGTCCCGTTTGAGGTCAACACTCAAATCCATTATTCAAACAGGCGCTAATTATGCACTAAATGGTGTGGAAAGATGCAACAGGCAGTCTGAGCAGCACAAAGGCAGGGGGACAAAATGTGGAAAAACTTGCATAAATAGCTGCTTTTCCTGTATAATTTTGTTTCCATGAGAACGGTAAGTTTAAATACACTGTCACGGTTGCAGAAGTAGGCTATGCTTCGGAGGCATAAATTAATTCTCTCTCTAAATTGTCTGAAGCAGTATTATAAAAAATAAATTTTGAGCAATATGACCAGAATAATTGGAGGAAATTGTCTAGAGCGAATAAAGAAAACAGAGATGAAAACAATGATTAGTTATCAGTGAGGATGTTAAAACTCTTTATAAAGGTCTAAAAATCTAAAGATGCTAATGCCTAGGTCTAAATGTAGAAGATGTAGAAGCTTCATTTTGCTATTGATGTTAAATAATAATGATTTTCTAAAACGAGTTCAAAAAGAGCTGATGCATATAGATTCCTATCATAATAATATAATATACATTTAATGAGATCTTCAGTGTTTTTACACATTTATGAGATGGAAATCAGGGTCAGATAAAAAAATGTAGGAAATTTCCAAAAATAGTCTACATTAAAATGTTCATAGGTGCAATGCAAAAACAATGCAAAGGCTAGATAATAAAAAAATGTCTATAAATTTTCTTTTGATAGATTCCAAGGTGTTACTAAAAATGTACCCATGGGCAAGTTGTTTCCTTTTTATGACAGACTTATGTTACAATTTTTTTTTTAAAGCATTAAATACGATTTTTATGAGAATGTTTTATGAAACTGGTTCCACGAATATACTCACCCATTATTATTATTATATTATTAAATACAATCCAAAATATATGTAACTGTTTCACGCATAAAACAGTAGAGCAAGGTCCAAGGTCATGGGTTGAAATCCCAAAGAATGCAATGCCCTGTAATATGCTTTGCCTAACGCATAAATGACAAGACAAATATACAATGTAATAAGTGAGTACAGTGCACACTGTCTGGTTTCTTGCATGTGTTTTATCTTTTGGTCAACCTGCTGTGTTTTTTTTTAAAAGCGTCCCCTTCGACGCTAGCATTTTTCGAGATAACTGGCTGATCATGGGGAACGGAACGAACCCAACGCTCTTGATGTTTTGAGACATATGTGTTTATCTTATTACTTGAGACCTCAGATAAGATCCCGAGGTTTTTTAATTGGTTAAAGTTAATGAAGAATATCGTGTGTTTTTGTGTGTGCTCGGCCAATCCCGTAGGAGCTCGAGCTCCCTAAATGAACTTGTCCAAGTGAAATATTATTTAATTTATCACTAAATTAACCTAATTTACTCCTTTTACAGTCATTTCAAGGTTTAAATCATGTAGTAACCCATTGTTTCATGTTTCCACCTTTTAAAAGAAGATTTTGCTTAATTCAGCAAGGTCAACGACGTTTTAGTTCTACACAACTAAGTTAAAATTAAAACTAGCTGTGAATATGTTAGCCGGGGAGATTTTGAAACGTTTAATTTCTGTAGTTATTTGGTTCTTTTCGTGTGTTTCTTCTATTAAATTTGGCTGATATTTCTCTTTATTGAATATCTTCTAGAGCTTAAAAATGATGCTCCATCAAATACACCACAGCTGTCTCAAGCGCACCGTTTCTGTATTTGACTACAGCTGGAGATTTACTTACTGGTTGATACACTACTGGGCACAGCTCAGCATGTAATACCATCAGCAGAATGCCTAACACCGCGGTGCCCAGTGCCCACGCGCAGAGGCGCTTCTTGTCCTCCAAAAGAAACTTTCTGTCGCGAAGTCTGTAAAGATTTCCCCCTTCGATCGGAGTAAGTCTCTTCCCCGTGTGGGACAGCGGTACTCTAATCTCCGTCGTTTCCCCGTTGTGGTTGACAAGTCCATCACAGTTTCTGCCATCCACCTTGGTGTCCAAATGCGCAAGGCGAGCGGTCATCTCCATAGCGCGCTCCTGTCTTCAGCCCATACAGACATCAGTCGCCTTGTTCTTCATCCCGTCCTTCCCCCTCTCCAACCAAAATTTCGGAATGCATAGGACGCCTAAGTCAAGAAGTATTTCGGTAGACTGAAATGCGCACTCCTACCTGCGAATTTACACTTACACGCCTCAACATTTGACTTGGGTCTGTGGGTAGGCGCTCTGAAACTGTTCTCTTTGAAGGAGCGCTCTTACGTAGGCTATGCTGTGGACGGACTGCATCAACTCTTTACAAGTCGTGTCGCCTCATGATGATTGTGGCATTTTTTCCCCATTTACTGTAATTAGTGCTTCTTTCGGGAAACCATCGTTCACACCTAAGTGTTCCAAAAGAGTTACAGTCCGAGATAAGTGGTCATGCAAAACTAAATGTAAGTTAAATGTTCCAGAATCAGCCAAATTGATACAGTTTAATTAACGACAAATATTTAAAAAAATCCCTATATACATATATATATATATTCAGGGATTTTGACAGAAAAATTCCAACAGTTGACAAAATATATTCTCAGGTATTAAAATTAAGTGTTTAATAGCTCATATTTGCGCTCTCAGCACGTTCGAGCTGGATACAGTCAACTAACACTAGAGGTACCCCTCTGGACAAATTTGGCAATGTCTGTAATTGCCAAATTTGTCCAGAGGGGTACCTCTAGTGTTAGTCCAGTTTAGTGCAAGACTAACGGTTTAGTTGATTGTGTTTAGGTCCAGTGCTCAAATTAAGGCCATGTATGTTCGGGGAACAGTCTGTTCACGCGTGACGTTACTAGATTATTCATGTTTGCATACAAAACATATTTCTTTTAGGTAGGCCTTACATAAATACTGATGACATTAGTCACGTTAGTGCACTGCCCGAGTAATTGCAAGAAGCTGGTAGCTTACTGTGCTATGTTTACCTCTACTAACTTGTTTAGCAACAAGTTTAAGATTTTGAGGTAGCCTAATGAAACATTAAAGCACCAGTTAAACTATTATGTAAAATGTATTTATATATAAGTGTTCATAAGCCTTAAAAGCGGGGTCAGGCTATACTTTGCTGGCTGGTGGACCTCAACCAACATCCCACCGCAGTTGATATAAGCCTGTATTTGTAAGTTTACACACTTACTGCTAATTCAAAGCATTTGAAAAAGAGATTCCTATACAGACCATTCAGAAAATGAAATATCAAATTGTCACTTCCATAATGAACTCGAGAGGGACAGGAACTCAGAAACTAAACATGCGTGGCCACGAGGTTTGTTGCTCTCTCCTCTTCGTTTACAATCCCTGCCTTCAAGATTCTATTTCTATGTGCAAATCCTTGCTTGTCTTCCTCTAGGAATAACGTAATGACCTTGGTGCATGTGACGCACTAGCCCCATGTGGATCCTTCCGCCAGGGCATCCTGTAGCACAGAACCTACAACAACCGTCCCAATAAGTGTTTAGTCCAACTCATAGGAGCCCATGTAGAGTAATACATCAAGATGTTTCAACCATATATTTGGCTTGATTTCAGAAGTTGGAAGGTCTTTAAAAAGCTTACAGAGGTCCTGTTACTTTAAGTCTTTACAGTAGGCCTTACAAAGTATGAACAGATTCAACAACCTTGGGTTTAAAAGTCCAAGTCTGTTTATTTTCATTCTATGAAAAATACTGTGAATTGCACAATTTGGGAATAGATTACATCCAGAATGAGCTAAATTGATACAATTCAGGAACATTTTTAGGTTTTTACCATAATCAAATAAAATAAAAATAATAAAACAATTACTGTTTTAGCAATTAAATACATATTTGTAACAACCGTTGGGCATAGCTCATTTTTTTGCAAAAGCAGAAGCAATATTTACGGTGATTGCATAACAGCAAAACATTATGTAAAAGACAAAAGAAAGCAAAAATAAATATACATGTATAGACTGAAAGAAAGATAGTCAAACATCTGTAAACATAGTATAAGATATAAGTTTAACATACAAAACTGCACACAATTCATTTTTATAAAAATAACAATGATATAGCAAAGGGGAAATCTAAAAAGGCAGATTATAAAATCATTCCTGCTGGTACGCAAGACAGCAATTGTGAGATGACACTGTTCACTTTTACAAGCAGTTTTTTACAAAACAAATACTTGAATAATATCTGTTATATACAATGACAATATCAAGATAATGAAAGTGGACATATGGCTTGAAATGAAATTATGGCTTGAGGCAATGTATATCACCACCTAGTGGTGTTGGAAATAATTACAGTACAATTATAAAAATGTTAAGCAAAGGTGAACGGTAACATTGTGCACAGAATCTAATATAATTTATAATAATAACGTTTTCGTTAATGCAGTCCTCTCCACATCAGATATGATTATTCTCAAAGGTGAATCACCATTAATCAGGGATGTTATATGCAGAATCTAATTTAAAACCTCACCACACAGCGATCTTTGGCTTTAGTTAATTAAATTAATTTAATAGAGAATATGCAAGATGCTTATTGTTTTAGAGGTACCTTCATAAACTATTACACCTGAGTTGAACTGCTGGTAAAATCTGGGAAAGTGTGTCCATTGAGTATTTCAGTGAATACCAACATTCACTCAAATACAATTCTACTCCATTAAATATCACTCAAGTGCGCTATGAATAAAAAGTTACCAAAACATTTAAACACTCACTACAGAAGCTACTGGAAAAACTGTGCTTTCCATATCTATGGCTAAAAAAGTTCAAGTATGCAGTAATCCAACTTTGGCCAAGTTGAGAAACGATTGCTGTACTTTTGTGATCAAGTAATAGCAGAGCCAGTGTTTTGTGCAAGAGAAGTTTAAACATATTGACTGACTATTTTTAGCACATAAAAACAAGTTAAATGCCCAGAGAAAAAATAAATAATGGCAGAATAAGTCAAATGAAAAGCTTGATTTGAATGTATAAGCCCCAAATCAGTCGACATGCTTTTACACTATCTTTCAAGTTTATGATTTCGTTAAAATAAGCTATAAAGTTCCCTGCAAATTGGCAGATACGTCTTACATTATAGATACACTGGTTTCGGTTACCCTTTCACTGTCCCCCAGGTTTGGAGGGTAGCGTGAGGCACAATGAACTGAGGAGGTGCTTTGGGTACGACATAGTAAGCAAACAACGGAGAAGGTGCTGGAGCACATACAGTCGTGAAGAACATGCCTCTCTTCTTCTTGTACTTGGGCCACATCGGTGCCGGGTTATAAAAGTACTGTGGCCCAGGGATCTGTTAATGACAGAAAATTGTTATACAATGTTACTTTAATTACTTTTTTAACTGAAGAAGTTGCACTTTTTTCTCCCTTGAGTGTACTTTTTTAATTGAGTGTAATTTGCTGACGTGAACTTTAAAGGGACAGTACACCTTCTGGTTCGTAGTATGGAAAAAAACACTATGCAAGTCAACGGGGACTAGTAACTCAACTTTAGCTGACCTTTTTAGCAATGCATAATGGTAATTACCTGAGCTGAAGGAAACTTGTGTGGCCCTCTAGGCTCCCTTGTTTTAGATCTAGTTGTGTGAACTGTGTTCTTCACTGTTCTCTCCTCAACTTTTTTCGTTTGGTTCTCTTTCACCTCCTCTTCTGTATCACTTGAGACTGCTGAGCCGCAGTCAGATGAGGTTGCTGAGTGGTAGTCGGATGTATCCAGATTCACAGAATCCACTTGGGTAAAAGTATCATCTTCCTCCACTTTAGCAAACTGAGCTACTGTAAAATATCTGCCATTCTCCCCAGACCTGTGGGAACATATGAATGTGAACTACTAGTTTTAGTGATAAGGTCTGACTTAACACAAAATGGCAAGTATAATCATTCATAAAAAGGCCAAAAGGTAGCTTCTTTTTAAAAAAAGTATCAAATAACAAGCCTGTCATAGAACTTACCGCACACACACCTCCAAAGGATCGATCCATATTGTGATCTCACGAGGAAAGCCCAACTCCCTTGGCTTTAAGCCGCTCTCCATGCATGCCTGTGATACCGATGCATCACAGGGAATTGTGTCATTTATTCTGATGCATCTGAGTAGGGAATAAAAAAATTATCAATTTGTGAAGACTGCTATGTACGTTTGTAGGTCTTTTACAGGTAAAACCTCATGTAGGCAAATTAAATTATCTTTTTTTAAATAATGCTTTATTCAGAAAGGATTCATTAAAATGGTCAAAAACAAATACCTTTACAATGTCGCAAATGATTTTTTTATTAACAAAATATTCTTATTATAATTTTCTAATAATCAAAGAATCCTTAAAAAATTAATCACACTTTTAATTAAAAAAATTAACTGTCTGATAATAAAAAATGTTTTTCTTGAGCTCGTAATCAGCAAATTAGAATGACTCAATAGAATGCTGACAATTCAGCTTTGCCATCACAGAAATATACTATATTTTAAAACATATTCACATTTGAAAACAGTTACTTTAAGTTGTAATAATATTTTGCACTATTACTGTATTTTATTTTATTTTTTTATATATTTCAAATAGTAGTGTATCTTTACTGAGAACAATGTTGAGAAATATTTAATATATTTATTTAATATTTTGTTTATTCAGAATAATCACAATTAAAAACAAAACACTTTTAATATATATAACTTCAAACTAGAATATCTAACTTTCCTATAAAAATTATAATAAGTTTTACTAAATCAGTGAATCCTTGTCATTTACCTGTAGGCCTGTCCTTTGCAAGGATTGTCTGGGTACCAGTGGCCTGTGAACTTTTTAAGCAGAAGCTCTTGTAATTTAGCAGCGAACAGTTTGGCTTTAATTTGATCCACACCTCCACGCTCCACTGCCAAACCTTTCAGAAAGTTCACCCCAGCACTCACTTCCTTCTTCATTCTCAGCACTGTAAAGAAAAACAAAACTCAAATTTTAATCTGGGGCTTTATTCAACAAACCACAAAATTAGGAAATAATCTCTGATTGACCTCTTTTTTAAATTGAACATTGTATATATAAAAATAGTCTTCCAGGTTTCTTTTTACATTCATATATAAAGCATACCTATTAGTTAGTTTTTGTCACCTGCAAAAAAAATAAAAATCTTATGTGTAACCACAACCTGAAACACCAACGCTTTGGTAGGTCATCTATATTGGCATCAGTGATAGAGGAACTTCCCTGAGCACTGTTTTCTCTGTCCTCTGACACCTGTTGAAGCTGTGTCAACTGTTACTGATCTTTACCGCATGTGAAGACTTGCTATCCTACGGCCATAATTTGCATTATAGGCAAAAAAATGCAAATAAGAGTGACTCTCTATCCAACAGCATATTGCTAAATAAGGTATACAGTTGCAAAAGAAGACACATAAAAGTGCAAATAAACACTGCATCTTTCTGACTCACATTGGAGGTTGTATTATGCTATACTGCTGAACAAGATACCGGACGTAGGCCACTCTTAAATTTTTATGAACTGCAGGATTTTATACTCCAGACATTTAAGGAATGATCATGGCCTGAAATGATTTGTTTTTATTTGCTTTGTTTAATAAAACCACAAAGATGAGATGTTTCATAAATGTTTTATACTCCAATTAACAGTTACTGTGAATCATGTTTGCTTCTGTATGACAAGTTAACCTAAGAGTTATATAACACTAATTAAACCAAATAAACAAGTTTATGCCACTCCAAACATGCGAATGAGGTTGTTGCATTAGGCAACCTTTGAGCAACATGCTGTGAATGTACTCAGGCATTAGTCAGAGTGCTGATTTGAGTGACACAATAATAACTCATTCAAGATCTTTAACAATGCACAAAAGGCTTACATGGAGCTGAGATCAAATCTATTTTCCACCTACATGTCACCATTTTTGAGCAACTTGCTTGACAGAATTTACTAATTATGTAAAGCAAAATGTCATGTGTATTTTTTTAAATGGACATTGACACAGACTGACCCGTGTATGAAGTGAGCAGGTCAACAGAGGCTGAAAGTTTTATCTAGGCTATGACTAATTGTGTAATTAATAGTAGACACATCACACAAATATCATACTGTATGATAAGTAAGTCTATTCATTTGGAACAGGAGAGATTGTATTAGAAGTATGTATGATAAAAGAGATATCATTGGCATATTCTATAAATGGACTCTGAACAGACCATTCTATACGTCTATATAGCATTAATCCCTCATAATATTCTATTGTAGTATTCTAGTCAAACTATTCTAATAAAAAAACCTGAGTAAAACTACTGTATAAAGGAGTTAAAAGCGCAACGCTGTTCAGTCACGTGCTACACGCGCACCACATGCAATACTGTAGGTTTTCAAGCAAGCGGCTGGGAAAGTGCATCATCGGAAATTCCCAATAAGAAACCCCCAAATCATAATGTATGTACTCTATGTAGGCCTATGTATATTATATATATATTTACTAAACATAGTTAATACATACAGAGTGATTAATATGGTGTCTTCAAAATTAATAATGTATTTTGATATTTTTCTTAAAAATGTTATGGTAGTTATAACAGTGGTCTCCGATTACAGTAACAAGTACGAACGTGAAAATCTTACTTTAACATTTTACTTACGTCATATTTATGTTTTGACACTTTAACTCCTATAACTTATAGAGAACAAAAGGAGAAAGAAAAACTTTACTGTTATTGTTTATAATGGATAGTTCTTAAGGTAATTTCTTACCGATATAGGCTGAACCCAAAACGACTGAATGTTTTTCGTGCTCTTCAGCTATATTTCCTCAAAACTGTTATCTCCAAACAGACTAATAACCCGAGTAAGTAGCCTACGTTGCTTCCTTGTTGTAGTACACTAGTGCTCCACGTTTCTTCATTCGCGCTGGGCTCGGTCGACCAACAAACACGTCATTTTACCGTCAGCGATTAGCATATGACTCACTTCCTGTTTTTTTTTTTTTTTTTTTTTAGTTTTTTATTACTCTGTATCTGTAATATCATGAAAATCCCTGTCAAATTATCTATTTTTCAGAGGCAGCTGTTATTAGCCTGGTCCGTCATTTTGAAACACAATGTTACACCTCACCCGTATCTAACCTGGGACAATAAGAATATACTGTATAAGCACAAATCTATCTTTATTGAAAATTAGTTTAAGAATGATATTATGAAAGGTAATTACAGAAAGGTTTGATCTGTAATTACACTGATTTTTTTTAGTTTAGCGTGGAATTCCTGTTTGCAGATGTTGCTGATGCAGTGCCACACAGAATTGTCATGCTTTTTAGAGGTCTTTCTTTTCCAATCTCATGTCACTCAGTGGATCTTTGCAAAACATTTGTTGGAAAACAGTGCCTTTCGTCATCCAAGTCAAAAAACAATAAGAAAATTAGTGTTATTTCAGATGCAGTCTATTTCTGTGCCCTTTGTCATCTCTTATTGTAATGGTTTAGTAACTGATATTCTCTGGAAGAAGGTTTGGTCATTACCTCACAAATATTTCATTATTAACTAAATGAGAGATATTGCTCTCTTTTTGATTTTCTTAAAAGACTTAAGAAGGATATTAATACCAACTGTTGTTTCTGTTTAGATCATCTTGAAACTTCTTTACATTTATTCTGGAGTTGCTCTTACATCATTTTGGTGTGACATTCTTGACTTTGTCAAATGTTATGTGAATCCTAATTTGGAGTTTACTTACAGAAATATACTTTTTGGTTTTCATGAATGTGAAAAAAAGGTGATACTTATTTCATAAACCTTATTTTCCTGTTTGCTAAATATCATATTCATGGAAATGCAAACCTCTTTTTTTTATTATAAGATTTAAACTTGAGTTGAAAATGTATTTGGAATCAGTTAAGTTTTCTAAGAACTTAAAAGCAATGGCTTCGCTAAAGGACTTTCTTTGGACTGAAAGACTGATGAATGACCCTGGACATTTGTTGTATCGTTATGGTTTGAAAATGATGACAATTGTTATTGTTTATTTTTCATACACTGAAGAAAACTCACTTCCTTGTCTATAAAGTACAGCTTACATTGTTTCTACTAGAAGAATTCACGTCTGTTATTATGACGCTGATTCACTCAAAGTCCAAATATGGTCAGAGCTACTGTAGGAAGTAATTGTAAAACAGTAGCAGTTATCCAGAATATTAATTTACTCCAGGAATTTAGGAAGACATTGTAAGAACGTGCTTGTTGTGTGTGATATACGCCTGTGATAGTTTAGATTCGTTTAATAATTATAATGGTTATTTAAAATAGTGTTCTAAAGCGTGTGAATAATTTGGCCTACGAATACGTGTAAGTTGTAATGCAAATGATCATTTGTAGCGCTACTTAATAATGAAACCACTCGTTCTTTATAAAAGTGAATTAGTCTTTCGAGTTTAAAGAAAGAGTCTTTGCATTGATACTGGATAATTGAAAGGCACTATAAAAGCAGTGTAGTCACGGTTAAGAACAGAATTACACTGATAAGTGTTGATAGAGAGGGTGTACTTCATCTGATGTACAGCAGATGGCAGAATTGATTCCTTCTCTTTCTTTTTTCCTCATTTATGCTGCTTTTCTGTTGCACTCTGGGTGAGGATCTGATGTAAGAGCATGTTCATCAGCCTGCGTTAGTGTTTGCTCAGCTTGCTTACATTGAACATGGAAAATGTTCTAATGATATGAATTCTAAAGAACAGGCAAGAAAACAGCATGAGGTAAACGTTACACTGGCACACCTTTGCAGTCACAGTCAGTCACTTTAAGTTCAAACCAAAGTCACAGACAGATCATAGGCTACAGCATGTCTCAGATGCTAAATCAAGAGGAAATTATGGCTAAAAGGAAGAGAGGTGGGCACAGATTTAAAAACAGAAAGTAGATCAGATGGCCATTACCAATATTCAATACGTTTTTACTGACAGTGCAGTCAGGGAAATAATCAATCTGCCTCTGCTTGCAGGAATCTAAGAACAAAATCGGTAAACAGTGTGATTTTTTTTTCCTCATGTCCATTGTCTTTTACTATTGGCTCCTGAGTCCTTGTCCCTGGTCCTCAGCTGGTAGACTGATTGAATTTTTCCTGGATGCCTTTGAACAAGCAATTAATTTAGTCAAAAAGCCATGGGTGATTTGGCATCCCTGTTGAATTAAGAGTGTGATGCATTCTTTTGACCTGGCACCTCAGCCCTTGAGAGGTTGGTGTTGTGTGAATCATAATGAAGAAAACCTGTGTACATGGTTCATTTGCGTTTGATTCATTTTTCTACAGTACAGAAATGTGTCTTTAATGTGACATTTTGACCAATCGTAGGCTGATTTCCCCAAAGTCTGAACACTGTGGCTCTATCAAAACATTTTGTTTGTTTGTGCATCTCAGCCAGCCCAGCAACAGTGGCTCGACCAATGGGATGAGTTTGGGGCAGAGCTATCTGCATGACTGACCAATGGCAGACATGGGGAGTGTTCAATCATAATTTTTGCAAATTTAGCAAATAATACTTCACTTTGGTCAGAATTTGTGCCAGTTTGGTAACATGCTGAAGAAATTACACATTTTAACTTGAATTTTTGGAAATACTTTTTTATTTTTTTATTGCTCTCCCAGCTGCCTACAAGTCCTTGGCTTATTATCCACAACAATAATAGAGGTTGAAAAGTACCTTGAGGGTTTTTTCTTTAACTTGCAACTACAAAGGCTAACAAACTCATATTTCCTCATATTAGACACCACAGGTGTTTTTCATAGCCATGGGAAATGTTCAAGAGGAAATTATGGATAAGGGCTATACACATGGATATTTTAGGCTGAGGTTTGTGGAAATATGTTTTTTGCGTAAATATTCTGCACTGGAACATATCTGAAGGCAATTTTTGTAATTAAACATATATAAAAATAAATAATTTCCGACAACAAAATAAATAAATATTTGCATTTTGAATTATATATTTTTAATGTATTATTTTAATAAAATTTATTTGACTGTGTGTATTTTTATTTCCTAAAAATAGCCACTTTGGAATTAATTTTATATTACTGAAACACACAAAAACAAATGCTATCTGCTAGTTGCTTCAGCTTTAAAAAATGTATTGATTTCCCGGGCTCCCAGCAAGCTTAATGCAATCGATAGCGATGGCCTTTCAAGATCAGCACCAGTATAAGCATACCATCCTCTCATGCACAGTTACCTCTACACAGCCATGCACACACTCTCCCTCTGTATCTGCCTCACACCCCCAGGTAATGATTGTCCTTGGGTAAAAGAACAGTTTGTCTGCATTAGGACTGAAGTGTTCCTAATGGGATTGTTCTCCCACTCTGGTAATGATGTTATGTATGAAGGGCCAGTTTGGTTCTATAATGAAGGTGAAAGAGATTGCAGCACACTTCATTTTGACCTCCGTTATCTACCCTGTCTTTTCTCCGTCTTTCATCCCACCTCAGCTCTCACCAATTCCGAAGAAGATCGATAGTTGTTTATGTTTGCAGTCTGCTCAAAGATCTGCCTCGTTGGTTGTGTGTAGATAATGTGTGTTGTGATCTGTCCTTGTTACTCTGGGTGAGGGCAATCAAAGAGGTGAGACTGTGATTTTGATTACTTTTGAAGGGTTGCTCAATGTAATCAACACAAAGCTCTGTTGGTTGTAACATTAATTACGGATACTGTAATAAACGTGAATATTTTGTGAAACTGCTTGCAATAATTACATATTGGTATTTTTTGGGTACAGGTGATGGTGAGAAAAATTGTCACAGCTCAGTTTCAGAGGTGAGGAGGGTTGTGAAACAGCAAAACCAAGTTCAAATGACAGAACAGCACAAAATTAAATAATAAAAACATATACAGGCATTAGGCTAACAGGATAATAACATATCGGGACCAGATAATAAGAGAGGGTGAATGTTGAAACCAGGTTGTAATCAGGCTGTTTTGGCTTGCCTTTGACTTCCATAGTATTTTTATTTTTTTTGGTCCTACTATAGAAGTCAATGGTGTCCCAAAACAGCCTGGTTACAATTAATTGTGTGTGTGTTCAGCAGAACAAAAAAATTCATACAGATTTGGAACTACTCGAGAGTGAGTAAAGGCGAACTATTCCTTTAAGAGTTGTTTGATGTAAGGTGACATTTTGTTAACCTCTGTGTTATAGGCTATTGGAATTTATAATTAATTCTGTCATGTAGTTGCTGTGGCGATTTCTGTAGTAATATTTTCACTACCATGTTATCCTATTTACATCTTTGCTCGAAAATAATCCGCAGAAAGTAATGTTAACTTGTTTTTTGCGCTCGTCTGTTTTGTTTTAAAGTCATTCCGCTAACGCTTAATGTAAAAAAAAAAATTAAAGTTTAAATAAATAAATAAAAACCCGCGAAAAACCTGCAAATTCTTCTGACTTTTATTCTATGAGTGAATGAACGAGGATTTGGGGAAACTGAAGGAAAACGTTTAATAGACTTTTAAACAAAAAAGTCAAGGTGAGCATATATAAAGCATATATAAATATACATAACGTTACCGAGGCAGGGTTGTTTTTTTACGCTGTTTACCTCAGCAAATATGTCTTAGATTTGGTTAATTTTTTAAAACGAAATTTCTTTATTGGCATATTTATACGCGCATAGCCTATATCAACAACCGTCAAGCTGTTGAATTTTGCTAAGTCCAAGAAAAGAAAAAAAAGATAAGAAATTAACCCAGAAGCGGGCGTGTTACCACAGCTAATAAGGTAATTTAGGACAAATTGTGACAACCTCCCTGACTTGACATGCTAAAATATGCTTGTGCAGTCCTGCGATTGTTGTGAAATTAATTACAAAGCTGTCTAAACACTCTAAAAATGTCTGCCAGTGTTTACTGTATTCACTTTATCCAACAACTATTTGACAAACTCTGTAATTTAAAGAGTTTTGTGACATGCAAAACCAGAACATAAATAGCCTATCATAAAGGATTTCCCCTTTGATTATAAAAATCTTACATTTACACATGATATTTCTAGGTCGTTTTGAGGAGTCATCTGTCAGGATATCGCTGCGACTGTCCTGCACCTCACTGCCCTGCATATCAATGTTCACTTTCCCTTTCTTGTCCCCCAGACTCAGTTCAGTGTGTTTCTTCTGCAGGAGTTTCTCAGGCAGGGAGAGGCCAGGATGGGGTTGCAGACCAGGGAAAGTTTCAAGTTCAAGTGCAAGATTACATGTTCCTGACCAAGAGGAAGAGCAGAGAAAAAAAGTGTGGTAACTAAGCCGAAAGTAGTCATCTGTATGCTTCTGTAACCTTAACAGCACATTGATTCCAAATGGGAGAAAAAGTGAACAAGAGAAGCCGGGGAGGAAAAAAAATCCACCCCTCTGCTTTCTCTTCACTGTTACTCTCCTCCTCTTTCCCTCCCACTAAGATATTCTGTCTGAAGCCACCCCCCCTTCTCTCTCTCTTCCTCGATCTGTCTTGTATTCCTATCCTTCATTCTTTACTACACATGCACATACTATTAAACACCACTTTTCTTTTTCTTCGTCTCTTATCAGGTCGTCTTTTAGCACTCCGCTTTAAGTATTTAGTATAGTATTTCTGTTTTTCCCGACGGGTGGAGAAACCGGCTCAATGCGGCTCTCTCTCTCAGCTGTGTATCACACACTGGGATAGCCTGTTTCTCATTGAGAGGCCCTTTTTTTTTACTTGTAACACACGAGTCTCGCTCTCTTTACGGTGCAGGTTTCCCTCCCCCTCCCCTTCTTCTCTACACTTATCCGTAAAGAAAGGAAGGAAGCGGAAGAGAGAGGTGTCTGTGAGGAGGAATGATGAAAAGGCAGAGAGAGGGAGAGAGAGAGAGAGAGAGAGAAGGAGGGGGTAAAAGAAGAGAGCAGGACTGAGGAGAGTGGACTGGCAGAAACGTGAAATACGAGAGGGAGAAGAGTAAAGTAGGAGAGGAACCCGCCAGAGGAGAAACGAGGGATGGCTGACCTGGAAGTGGGAAAAATCGGGGGAAAGGAAGCCACCGTTCTTTTCCAACACTTGCTGGTATTTCGCTTTTCACTTTATTTTTTTTGTTTTGATCATTTCTTCATGTCTTCATTTTTCCTCTTTCTGATTCGGTTGTTTCTATTTTTCTTGATGGTAATATATCCTGATATCATTCCTAATGTTTTATTAGTGTATAAATGTGATTTCTGCTACTTTACATGCAAAAGTAACCATCCGTTTGCAGACTTCAAGTACTTTTCTCTTCCATCACATTTTCCTCTCTGCAGCAATCACGTTTTGTTTTCTTGCGCGACACGTATTAGCTTTGGATGTGCATTTTTCTTTGACACTTTTTTTTACCACATTAGGCTATTATTCATGACTTTTTTAAAAGGCTAAAATGGGGCCCGCAAGTCAAGATGATCGCATAAAAGCTTTAGTACTTACCGTTTGCATCAGTTAAATTAGCTTTGCACTGACGCACTTGTAGAGAGTGTGATCTTTATGTAAAGTCAGTCCTGGCCTCCCTAGTTTGTGCCACTTTTGTTTCACTTGAATCGTTGAAATGTAGCGTAGTCCCTTTATTAAGGGTGTCCCCTCTTCTCTCTCCGTACCACGCTCCTCCCATCACCCCTCATCCCCGCTGTCTGTTTTCCTCCATCTGCGCCCTTCTGAAAGGTTCATCATTGTAACGCTTGTGTTTATCAAACCAATGAATACAGATGTTAGCATTAGTGAACCATTTACCCCTTTGTGTACATTCTCCCTCAAAAGCCTTTTTATGCCCCTCTTATGGTTTGATAACGGAATGCTATCCCATCACCTCTATCTCTGCTTGCATATGTGTTTCTCTCAGTGTTTTACATCTCTCATCTGACTGCATAACTGTCTCCACGGTGATTATCCTCTACTGCCCTTAACCACATGGTTCTTGCTAACCTTCCGACATATAAAAGTGCAATAGTAGTCTAGTGGTCAAAAACAGCCCTAAAATGCTTGCTTTAGGCACAAGTTAAGCTTGTGTGTATTGATACTATGGTTTTTAGTTCCCTGTCCAGAGTTTTTAATGAACTTTTTACAGTGTGTAACCATTGAGGTAATAAATAATAGGAAAATTCTTTAAACATCCATATAAACCTCAATCCATGCACAAATGTTTAGATGAGTCTTATGCAGCACGTCTTAGCTAGGGGGCTGGGGCCCACTAGAGGGCCTCAGCAAATTTCAACAGGGGGCTCAAGATAACTTAAGATCATTTTAACTTAATGCATCTAAAATTTTAAATATAAATATATGAGGAGAACTTAAAAGTGTGATTTCTATATGTTAAAATAATGTAAATTAATAAAATCTAATAACACCATGGGAATTTTTATCATGAATATACATTTTTTCTAGTTATGCAAAGCTCTAAAACATTTTATTGGTTAAAAAAGTAAAAAAAAAAAAAGTTAAATTATATATGTCAATTATAAGGGATAGCAAAGCACCAAAAAGAGGAAAAGTATGGTTTTGGTCTGTTTTATATTGTCGTACAGAGATTAGGAACACATTTTTTCACCATGCCTGTTTTACTTGTGCTTTGGTGGTCTCTGTTCATCAATGAATGTTGCAGTTGCATTAATGTTTTGTGGCGATAAACACAGACTCTATATGTCAAGCATTAAAGCTGTGTTATTTTCCACTGGTTGACACTGTGTTTGGTTAAATAACTATACTCTGTCATGTTTTATTTCTTTATTATTTTTTGTACAATATCTATTGTGTACCACCTCAGTTTCTTTGAATTTTGAAACTACATTCATCACTGACTCACAGGTGCATTCATACAGTACAACATCAATTTCAGTACAACAACCAAATCACCTTGAGCCTCAAGTCTTGAATACTACTAGCAGTACAAAACAGTATAAGGGCCATTGACTCTCCATATGTTCAAGTGTCTCAGATTGCTTGAGCCCAACCTCACTGAAGTGCTCAGGAAATCAATAGGTTTAACATCAGCGCTACCTCCTCTCTTACAATTTCTCACTGAGGAATAGATTGTGGAAAATGTATTTCATTGTGAATCCCCGCCAAAAAACCTACTACCTTCTACTACCTACTTCTCTGCATTAAACTTCAGGCTTTTACTATTAGGCTTAAATTCTATAAGTTGGTCCAGTATTGTGCAATCAACGTAAGAAAATTTTATTCATGACCGATATATTGCAGAGTTTGATGACATTTGCTGTTGCGAAAAGCAAAAAAAATTAAAATGAATTCCTGTGGGCTCTGTATAAAGAGAGCATTTCTACATAAACAGCAATTTACCTCGTTCTTCTGGTGTCAGATGTGTCTGTGAATGT
This sequence comes from Enteromius viviparus, assembly GCA_032353835.1. Classification (NCBI taxonomy): domain Eukaryota; kingdom Metazoa; phylum Chordata; class Actinopteri; order Cypriniformes; family Cyprinidae; genus Enteromius; species Enteromius viviparus. The sequence continues at coordinate 20,266,947 of JAUCNO010000236.1, read as the reverse complement.
GTTTAATTGGCCTAAATTGTAGTGGTTACTGTATATTTTTAAGTAACCTTACTAGTGACTCAGGTCTAAATGGCTCTTTTATCAAATCTCAGCCCACTTCACCATCCAAATTAGGCTGAATAAAGACATTTGCTGGGTAGCTGATCCCATTGTCAACAACAGATGGATATTTGTTACATTCTTTAGAGCAAAAGTCTTCTTTCTTCTTTAAATGGCTTCTATTTTTGCATGGTAAAAATGTATTCAATGTACAGTACCTGGACTCATTGAGTGTTTAATTAACTTGATTCCTGAGATTCCAGTCATAATTGCAAACCTTAATAATTATTTCAGATACTGTTTATTTGTAATCCCAAATTATAACGGATAACTTAGTTTTTAAAAAAGTAGAAGTCACCATTGTATCTGTCACGCTCAAAGCAGGGGACAGACACCGTGTTTCAAGTCAAGCAAGTTAGTTTATTTCACAACGTAAAGGATCAGTGAGCAGCCATTGCTGCGGCACCTGGGGAGCGGTTGGGGGAAACGGTGCCTTGCTCAAGGGTCTCACCTCAGTCATGGTATTAAAGGTGGAGCAGGATGCTTGTAATGGCACAGACTGAGCCTCCACGGATTTAGCGGTCGACATCCCCAGCCATGTGAGGCCACCAGAATTGGTTTTGGAAGAGTGAGAGGGTTCGGCGGCTGCCTGGATGCCCGGACCCTGGAGAGGTGTGAGTCCAGAAGGTGGTGGCGGAGCGTAGATGGGACATTCTTCTTACCTTCTGGACCTCCTGGCGGAGCTGGCTCTAACTGAGTGGCCTGCTGGATCTGATCATCGCGGAACCACTGGATTGCCAAGAAGGCAGACTCTGGTAGGATGGGCTCTGGTTCTTCAGGTGTGGGATCAGGTTGATGCAAGCGGGACCACACATCCGCCTTGGCATTCTTACTCCCTGGTCGGTAGGTGAAATTGAACATGTGAAAAACAAAGCCCATCTAGCTTGACGAGGGTATAATCTTTTGGCTTCACAGAGATATTGTAAGTTCTTGTGCTCTGTAATCACCTCGAATTGATAATTTGCACCCTCCAGCCAGTGGTCCCACTCTTCGAGGGCCAACTTGATCCCGACGTCGTAGTTCTGCTCCGCTGGGGTTTCCTAGAGAAGTAGGTGCATGGATGGAGTACAGGGGGTTCATCGTGCCACTGGGAGAGTGTGGCCCAAGGTGGCAGCGTCAACCACCACAACAAATTTCAGATTAGGATCGGGGTGACGGAGAACAGGTGCTGAACAAAAGGCATTCTTCAGGTGTTGAAAGTCTCTGCAGCAGGAGTCCAGGTTATGCCCTTCTTCGCCATCGAAGCAGTCAGATGAGGGGTGCGATGGTCTGGATATAATGGTTGATAAAGCGACAGTATAAATTTGCAAACCCTAAGAATCTCTGGAGCTCCTTCAAAGTGGTGGGCATTGGCCAGTTGCACACAACTTTAACCTTCTTGGGATCCATAGCAAAACCGGCAGGGGAGATGATGTATCCCAGGAACTTGATGAAACTCTTCTCTTTCTTGATGATGAATTGATGAAACTTTTCGGCTTTTAGGTTGAGTTGATGGTCTCTGAGGCATTGTAGGACTTGAGAGACATGATGGTGATGTACTGACAGTTTGGGTGAGAATATGAGTGTGTCATCGATGTAGATGATGACAACTGATGGAGCATATTGCGAAACATTTTGTTAAAAAATTGAAGGATGAGTTAGCGAGACCATGCGGCATAACCCGGTTTGTTGTAGTGGCCGTTTGGCGTGACAAAGGTGGTCTTCCACTCATCTCTCCTGCAGATCTGGATCAAGTTGTATGCACTCCTAATGTCTAGCTTACTAAATATGCAGGCTTGCCGAAGCTCTTCAAGGGCTACAGGTATGAGGGGAAGAGGGTAGGCAAATTTCACTATCTGATCATTTAAGGCTCGATAATCAATACAGGGCTGGAGACCCCCATCCTTCTTTGCCACAAAGAAAAAGCCTGAGGCAGCAGGTGATGTGGAAGGATGTATGAACCCCTGATCCAGAGCTTCCTTCACATACTTCTTCACATACCAGGCAGCAGATCAATGGCGCAGTCCCAGGTATGGTGAGCAGACTTGCTGAAGACATCCTGTTAAGACTGATATACATGGCATCATTCAGGACCAAGAATGTGGTCGGTTCGAAGTGTACGCAGCCTATCTGGAGAGTGAGTTGAGGGGTAGAGTATCGTACCAGGAGTCTGACAAGGGGCCTAGATGGTGGTAATACGATACTGGACAGGGTTCCAACATCTTGGAATTCGTAGACTGTCCAGACAGCGTGAGGAGATGAAACTGCCGGCTGCTCCAGAGTCCACCAGGGCTTTGACAGGGGAGAGATGAGAGTTAAAGACAAGCCATGCATCTATGAGCAGTATTAGAGTTAGCGGTCGATCAATGTGGTTAACACTCATTGTTGCTTGTGAGGTTCAGATAGGACAATGCCGAAGAAAGTGGGATGTTTTGCCACAGTAAAGACATCGTCCTTGCCACAAGCGTTGGGTCCTCTCCTGCTCTGACAGATGGTAATCGTCAGTGATCATGGGTTCGTTGGAAGAGGAATGGGGCACTGCAGGTAAGGGCTCAGGGTCAGGTGGACAGGCTTACAGGTGTTGTGAGATGCAGGCTGCTTTACGAATTAATAACTCCAGTCCCACATTGTCATCGTAGTAGCCATATTTTGGCCAGACGAAGGATGTACTCATTAATGGGAAGATCGGATTGCGTGAGTTGTAAGAGTTCCTCTTGAACTGTGACCGTGGTGGTGAGTTGTACATATACCTCTCGGAAATGTTCCAGAAAGCATTTTAGTGACTGCAGGTGTGGACTCTCCACTGTCCATTAGGTCTCTGCCCTTTGCAACGCTTGCCCTGTCAACAAAGTGGTGATGAGCGCTATCTTGCTTCACTCTCTGGTAAAATGGTGAGGCTGCATTTCAAAGTATAGAGAGCATTGTAACAAGAAGCCATTAAATGAAGTTGTCCCACATGAGAATGGGGTTGGTCAAGCTACAGGGCTGGCAGTGCGTGTGGGTGATTAGGAACAGGCATCATTTAAAGCCCGGAGGAACAGTTGATATTGATCCTCGGGGTGTGTGGCTTGCGGTTCCATGTGGTGAGGAACTCCGTAGAAGGGTTGGTTAGGTGCTAAGCTTCTGTCATTCTCAGAGAAGGGGACAGACACAATGTTTTAAATCAAGCAGTTTAGTTTATTTCACAACATAAAGGATCCACAAGGTGATGCAACAAAAGGTAATTCAACAGGGTAACAAAGGTTATATTCAGGTAAGTAAGTCTTTCTCATCAAGGGGTAAAGTATCCCGCAGTGAACGGCTTGGGCAGACTGGAGACCAGGACAAGGGTAGCGACCTTGAGCTCAGCCAGTGAGGAACTGTGGTGAGAGCTCTTTTGTAGGTGGCAGGTAAGTGGGTGCAGGTGCGTGTGATTAGTAATCAGATTATTGTGATCGTGTGGGATATGTGGATGGGTCTGCTGCGGACGTGAGTGAAGGCATGACAGTATCACTCTCACATTGCTCAGTTTTGGTTATTTTAACTATATGTAAAAATTAAACTATTACAATTTTTAGTAAGTAAATCAAAGCTCAACTAAAACAAAATAAAGTATAGCGGAAACAAATAAATAAATGGTAGTTGGAATACTGAAATCTCTAAAACTTAAATAAAAGTAAAGTAATACAGGCATATTCTATATAATATGACAAAAGCAAATAACCTAATTACTACAATTAACATTACATTATAAATACCATTATTCTAATTAGTAAATTAATACATTAAAATAACACTGTCTTTTTAACCCGCATGCAGTGGCGGTTCTAGGCACGGGCGAACAGGGCAGCCGCCCTGAGCGGCATTTTTTCTTGTCACGTGGGGGGCGCCA
>JAUCNO010000236.1:20235405-20256767 GCA_032353835.1 Enteromius viviparus | reverse complement strand
GCTCCCAACCCAACTTTGTGAATAGATTAACGGCGATATTTTTTTTATCGCGCGATAAGAGTCTCGCGTTAACGCAGTGCGTTAACGCCGATAACGGCCCACCACTAATATATACATATATATATATATATATATATACTTACACTCACCGGTCTCTTCAGCCTATCATCGCCTTCCCCGTACTTCAGCGCAGCCCTTCTCCAGGCTCCCAACGAGAGTGGTCGGATGAGAGAAGGGGCGTAGGACTATGCACGTCTGGAGGTGCGTGATGAGGTGCACCAGAGTCTAATGGGGCCTCATCACCACCACCGTTAAAAGGACTATGTGCGCCCTACTCGGGAGACCGGTCTCTTCGTGCATGCACACTGGTGTCCTCGTGGATCCGGGAAGGAGGCGGCGGCGTGAGGCCGAGCTGACGCTGGAGCAGTGAGCCGTCCAGAAAGCGAGCCGTTCGGAGAGTGAGCCACGAAAGGGGCAAGCAGTGCCAGACCCGCCCGAGATGTATGCCGCGAGAGGGGTGAGCCGCCGGAACACCTGCAGCCAAAGCTGCCTGGACTCCGCCCCTTCCTGGAACCCCGTCCCTTCATCACGGCCTGACCTTCACAACCCTGAAGCCTGACAAGGACACCAGTTTCCCTTTTATTTTGGACACTTTTCCCTCTTTTTGGACACTTTCTTTGGAATTTTGTAAATAAAAAGCCTCTCCGAGGGGTGTCGTCTCCTCCACTGTGTCTGTTGTTGGCTCAATCACGTGACAATATATATATATATATATATATACATTATTGTGGCAGATAAAAAGAGTAAAGGATTAATGGATAAACAAATATTTCTGTTGTTTTAGAGGTCCGTTTTCAATTTCAATTTTGGTAAAGATTCAGGGGTTAATAATAGAAATAATGCCATCTGATCTCTAAAGATATCACCAAACTATTAATGTAATCACATAAATATGCATATAGAAGGACTACTTTGGCAATCATGGATAGTAAAAGGACTATCAAGCATAATATAAGGCCTTTTTACACTTGACTCGAGTGAACTAACGCCTGACAAGCCTTTGAAATTAATCCTCTCTTGCCAGAACTGCAGCATGCATCCTCCTCCCCTCCGAGGATTGTTGTGACTCGCTGTGAGTCCTCGTCAGGACTGATAAGATTAGCGTGGGTTCTGTTCTCACCCTAGGACACAAAGTATGTGGAACAGAATAACAGCTCATGGGAATTTATGTTGCTCTGTTTAATGGTGTTAGATACGTTATGCTTCAGACTATGAAATTGGCCTGGAACAGAGAATTTGTTTGGTTTTCTCTCCCTGATAGCCGCATAAACGCAGATAATCGGTGATGAAAATGAACATACTTTGATTTCTGAAGGCTCCTTTCATTTGGGTTTTATTTCCGTTGTGAGCGCTGACCTGTATGTGACCTGTTTAATATGGTGTATGCTGCTAAGATTACTGCCAGGCAGAAGGGTGTTTTTTTTCTCATGCAGATGAACACAGAAGCCTGTCAAAACAGACATAAAATATGAATTACATACCAGAGATGTGGGACTGGAGTTTGTTTATATTTAAACACTTATGTGCATTCTTGGCATGATGTCACAATTTTCTGGGTAAGATGATGCATCAGGGGAAAACCCTGGGTGTCTGGATAAAACTGAAAAATTAGTGCACATGCTTGTAAGCACAAGGCAGAAATAACTTAATCAAGCTTATTTTGTTACATAAGAATTATTAAGTCATTCAAATACACCGTGGTCCAAAAACTCATTTGGATGGATAGACTGCTATTAAAAATGTATGAATGCCTTTGAATTATATAACAAAATATCAAATCAAGCAGGACTGTGATGGCAAAGCTGCATTTTTAGAAGCCATTTTTCAAAAGGACAGAAGTGAATGGAAATAAAAATCTTTTGTAACAACATATGTTTTTAATGTCACTTTTGATGAATTTATTGCTTCTTTGATGAATAAAATAGGGCTGTAATGGTATCGTACCACGGTTTGCATGGTTTTGGTTCACATGGTTTGAATTTCCTGAAAAATATTATATATAATTTGAAAGATGGGACTTTGTTTCTTATCAAAAGTATAAATATATAAAACAGGAAGTTCCACAAAGTATCAATTTCCTTAAAAACAACAACAATATTTTCTGAGAAATAAATCATTAAAAATAAACCGATGCCACTTAGTTTGTTATCTAATGCAACAATTATAAATGTGTTTTGTGTCAAGATGTGTTCAATGTGGCCACTGTATTCACAATGCCATTATTTGTTATATGTTAAAAACCTCCAGTCCTTTGTCTTTTTAGAAGCTGGGATGCATCACCTGAGACCTGCTTTGGTGTTCCTCAGGGACTACAGGTGTTCACTCCTCATACGACATTCAGCTCAAAGGAGACCAGCTGGTCAGTGATCAGGTAACCCTTACTTTTCTCTCTCACCATCATTCTCCACCCTTTGTCTTCTCCACCTACAATACTCACACACCAGAGCTAAAAACCACTATTAGAACCTGTTTTTTGTTGCCCCGAATAGTTTTGCTATTGTTCAGTATGAGTTCCTCCAGGAATGTTGTATGTTCTTTTATGCATGTTTCTAATATCTTTCACATTTCTGCCATGGTTTGTATGTTTCCTTGGTTATGAGCCATTTTTATCATAGAAATATTTGTTGAACGGCCTCACATTGGTGTTTTGTTTTCCCACTCTTTTCTTACATTAACGGCCGAAGCTGTGGACGTCAAGTTGGTCTTTGAATATTTCTGATTGTTCCTGAATATCCTTGGCATTCCACTGTGCACTTGTAATGCCAGCTGACCTTCATATTTTGCAGCTGACCAGAGCTGTGTGTGTGTATTTCTCTTTTCTCAGCAGCAGAGCTCAGTCCCACCAACATGCCTGGCATACACGCTAACCCCTCTGACGTGATTGACAACTCTGCCCTAGCAACCGCTTGGCACATTGCCGGGCTGCCCAGGGTTGCCAGGGAAAGTGTTCCCATAGCAACACGTTTAACCACTTTATTTGCCACCTTGAAGTGTAGCGAAGGTTTTGCAAAGAGGCAGAAAGGGATTACTGCTGAAATTTGCCAAGGATGAAAATGTGTGGAAAGGTGATATAATAATTGGGATTTTTTTTGCCGTTTAGTTATCTATTTACTTTTAATTTTTGTACGTGTTTAGGGACCTGCTGCTAGGCAAAAAAAAATGATTACATAAGACTATGTAGATTTAACTAAATAAAATTCAGCATTTATGGTGGTCAAAAGGTCCCAATACTGGCTTTAAAATCACAGACATCAATATTCAACTTAAAGGATCAGTTCAATTCTAGAATAAAAAATTGCCTGGTAATCACCCTCATGCCATCCAGTGTTTTCATGTCTTTCTTTCTTCAGCCGAAAAGAAATACAGGTTTTTTATGGAAAGCATTTTCTATATTCTGAACTTCAATGGAAGCCTAAAGGTCCAAATTGCAGATTCAGTGCGGCTTCAAATCCCAGCTGTGGAATAAAGGTCTTATCTAGCCAAATGATTGCTTATTTTCTAAAAGGATTTAAATTTATACACTTTTTAACCACACATGTACATTTTGAACTAGCTTTGTGATGCATGGCTCAATGCATTGCGTAATCACATTGGAAAGGTCATGCACTGTTAGTTCTTTGTCTGTGTATTTTTGATCAAAAAAGGTAGGATAGGAGGAAAAACACCATTTCATTTACTTCTCCAATGTAAATTTTTTTTGTAAAGGCCGATTGACTTTCTTTGCTCTTTGCAAACACCGGGTCGGAACTTCCGCCTTCGTTACGCGTGACCTTTCCAACATGAGTACATAATGCATGAGGTCGAGCTAGTGCAATACAACCTTTTGTGGTTAAAAAAAAATATATATACATTTGTATTATTTTTAGATAATGACGAATCATTTCTTTGGAAAAGACAGTTATTCCTTGTGTAGGGCCCTTTGAAGCTGCATTGAAACTGCGACATGGACCTTCACGCCTTTACGCCACTATTGAAGTCTACTGGAAATCCCGGAATGGTTTCCTCAAAAACCTAAATTTCTCTTTTACTGAAAAAAGAATGACACATCTTGACAACGTGGTAAATAGATTAGTATTTTTATAGATAAAAGATTAGCAAATTTAAATTCAGGAAGTGAGCTAGTCCTTTTACATCTATGTGCGCATCAAGAACGATCATTTAAGTTTAAGTTCAAGGTGTACACAAGAACATCATGAGTTGACACGTATGCATTTCAGTCAAACAGTTACACATTAACACTGTTAAGGCTAGCTGTGTCCGGTATCGGCATTTACATGGAAATTGTGATTTGGAGCAGCTGAGTGAGAATACATTGGAGAACTGAAAGGAAGAAAAGTATGGAGAGATTTTAAAAAACACCAACTGGAAGAGGGGGTGTTACAAAAGCTGTATCTTGTGAGGATGATGCTGAGTTGAAATCATTGCTGCATTTATGCATGATTTTAAAAGAGCACAAGAGGGTCAGGAGGTGAGCAGAGGGAAGGAAAATAAAGGGATTGGATAATTGAAGAAAGAGTGATGAATGAGAGTCGAGAGTTGAGACGTAGGCGGGCCAAAGGTTGACTAAGTAGTAGGACGGAAAAAAAGGGACATCGGGATGTGGGTAGAATTAGGGAGGGAACCTGACAACACTCATGGTGGTGTGAGAATTAAAAAGAGGGCAAGAGTCTAGAGACAAAAAGGATGTAGGGCCAAATAATCTACCTGGCAACACGCTAAAGGAGGCCCTGGTATTGCCATGGTAACGTGCCACAGGATTGTCACAGGTTTTTGACGTGCCATTTTTTTTCCTTCTGTGCAGAAATACAGAATAATAGAGGTACAAGCAAAGGGTACTGCATTATTTTGGGGTGTTGTTTAAGTTGAGCTTGTGAGCTCTTCTGTGGAACACCAAAAATTATTAGAATGTTGGGAACCAGGTTGAGGAAATACATCATCTTTTATTTTTCACTGGACTGTTCCTTTAAAATGTATTCTCCTACTCCATGCAGAGCATGGTGTGCGTCTGATCTGTTAATTAACCAATAGGAGACGGGGAAAGTGTTCAGGGTTACCCAATTAAAACAGTTATTCTTACTATTCTGTTTGGTGATGCAAGTGGTAAAAAATTGCATATTGTTTTCTTTCACGTCAATAAATAAAACACAGATAAACGCAAATTAAACACCATTAATATGGACATTTTCTACATACATTTCTCAACCGGATTTTTTTTTTGTTTGTTTCGTTTTATAACGTGGAACCTAACAAAATTGATTTTGCTTATTCTTAAAAACAAATGACTGTTTCTTAAATAATAAAATCTCTTCGATAATTCTTTTTTATTTTAGCTGGTTGCCAAGGCACAGTTTCTTATTTTTGTTTAGTTTCTTTAAAATAGCTAAAACCTAATAAACTAAAATAAATATTAACACTAATTTTATAATAAAAACAGAAAATATAAAAATGTATATTATTAACAAAAACTATGATAGCATCTCAGTACAAATAAAATAACGCTGAATACCACTTGACACATTGATTTTAAGCATATTTGATGTCAAAACAGCAACCTGACCAGCTTAACTATCTGTTTATTAGTATATGGCACAAAGGGAAATGTTCAATTTCTATTGTGTTTGACTCTAATGGTGCAGAAATTACACATTACACAACTCACACATTCACACTGACGTTATATAACACACAGAAAGACCCAAACATGCACAGTTATATCCTAATATAATATTTGCTTCTTGGCACATATTCACAGCACTAATCGCGGTTCCTCAGCTAGCGTTCATATCTGTAACTACACAGAAGGTCATAAACTCATTAGCTGAGCCTATACACTCATTAAGCTGAAACGTCTTGGATGAATTCACACTGCAGTAAAAACAAACACAAACAAAGAGACCAGGCTGTAGACCGAGCGTCTTATGCTAGTGTAGATAAACGCATTTGCATTCCTTTACATGTATGCCATCTGTGAAACGTGTGTAGTCGGCATGCAAAGCGATACGGCTCGAACCTATGGCTCTCGTAGGCCTTTGGTGTCTGTGTGTGAAAATGAGAGGTCTCAGAGGAGTGCTACACCGCTGCTTTCCTGCTGAATAAGCGCTAGCTTCTCTGTTAGCAGACAGACTATATATTGCCAGGCCTGCAGAATCAGTCTAGACTGATGGGATACAAGCTCACAGCAGTGATTTACGCAGCGCTCTTCACACGCACACACACTTTCATGGGCTACTTCGTTGATTTTCTAGCATTTCGTTGTCATTAAGTAAAGCTCAATAAGCTTTTTCTTCCAAAAACAGTGTGTGCGTCTGAGGGGAAATTAGTGTTTGAGGGATCGAAGATGATAAAAGAAAACATATTATCAGGGCAGCATGAATATTTTAGTAGTTGCAGAGAGAGTGGGTGGTTTCACCAAGGAGGTCAGACTGTGTGCGTACATGTGGATGCGTGCGTGTGTCTGTTTCATGTGTGTATTATGTATGTGAAGCCGCTAATGAGCAGAGACAATGCAGGAGGCAAGGGCTGAGTCCGTTCAGTGCACAATATCACCAGCAGAGGGCAACAATGCCACAACAATGACTGTAAAGTGCTTTCGACAAGGGTTTTGTGCTCGTATTGTTTGCTAAATATGCAAGAGAGTTTGTTTATGGTGATTTTGTGTGTGTTGTGTACCCCAAGGACTATTATTATATAGACAATTTTAGGTAAGATATGAGGCCACTATAGTGGTTTTGAATACCGAACATATATTAGGACAACTTTTAACTTTTGTCATGAATATAAATGACTTTGAAACATCAAAATTCAAGAGATGGCAGTGAAAAAAGTAGGAAGGGGACAATGCATCTGTTTATCTGGCAACGGAGTATTGAGGTCCTCAGCAATCTCTCTAATGGGCTTTTCACGGAGAAGTATGTGGCCCTGCATGTGCGTTGCGGTGTGAGGTAGTTGGTTGTATGGTTTCGCATAATAAACAGCCCGGAGATAACTGTACAACCTTCTAGCTTTCCCTGCGGCTGCACGCTTACGGCTATCAGAACCCACTATGACGCCTGAAACAGCATGGGATGAGCTCATGTGGACAGCCAGGAGCAATGATTCAATTACAGTGGTTAGTGGATATGATTAAAAATGTCTTCTTTTTTTTTTAAAGATAATCGGAGGTATTAAATTAGATACAGCGGGGTCCCGGATTGAAAGTGTGATTCAAGCTTTAAAATCTGCGAATAAGCAAAATTGTTTAAATATTTAACACAAAGAATGTGTTGTAATATGAATCAATATCGAAGAATCTGCACTATTTGGTGCTATCTGGAGGTGAGCTTTTGTACAAAAGATCAGATGTCATCTTTCATATCTTCACAAGCTGCTCTTTGGAGAACACGATCATCTGGTGTTATTCAAACCTGTGGAGTTCACGTAACCTCATTTTTAAATGCACTTCATGCTGAATATATAATTTGCAGAAAGAAAAACTTTCAAGTACTTTCTTTAGTCTCCGACCCTTGGTCCCCCACTCTATATCATACAACATATAGTTTTCAAAGCTGACTGTACTGTATCACTGCATGCACTGCCAAAGACAGAAGCGTTTTTATTATACTTTGGTAACATCAACAGGATCTGCTTTAAGGCAGCATGCGTGTCGTGAAGTCAAAGTCACTTTTTGTTTGTTGGTGACTGAGGAATGTAAACGCCACAAAAGCAGCAGCTTTTCACAGTCTGTATCATATTTAAATTGAAAAGCGAAGCATTCGTAAAAAATAAAAAATGTCAGAGCAGTGGTATGCGGCGTTGTTTATATATCAGCTTCATAGAAATGCTAAGAACTTTTTAGTTCTGATTTTTTTGCCACTGGCATCCAATTAGATGAAATTTTTTCTGATACCAAAGGCTGTCATATCTTGCCTTTAATTTTTTAAATAAATTTTTTTCAACTGATGTTCGTTAAATTATAGATTAGATATTTACCTTCTCTATTTTATTAATTTCTAATTGAAAAATACTGATATGAAAGGGCAGCATTCACCTTTTTTTCTACTCAGAGACAGCGAAAACCTTTAACAAAGCAGAAGGTTTTTGCTGGTTGTTTGTGTCTGCACACTAGCATGTGTTTGTGTGTTTATTTGTTTGTGCCTCCTATTTCTGCATCACCATCCAAGTCACCCCTCATCCTCCTCCTCCTCCCCATCTCCCCCTGTGTGTCTGGCTGGTGGCTCAGACAGCCAGCATCCGCATTGCGTTGTAGCTCTCTTTTACTCCCCCTCTGTCTCTTTCTCTCTTTTCATTCTCTTTCTCCCTCACTCTGTCTCTTTCTTCCTGTTTCACCTCCATAGGGTGGGAAAAAGGGCATGTATCAGCATATATCCTATCGGAGGTGTGATGAGAGGTTGTTTTGTGGTCAGATGTCGATAGTTTCTGTTGTATGTTGAGGATTTCACACAACATAATGGTATGGGTTGAAATGATATGTTTCGGTGTGTGTGCTTCATTGCTGTGCCCCTGCGACCAGACTGGACCAGTTCTGCCCTTATATTCTGCTTTAAATTTCATACCCTTCACCCACTTTGACTCTTTTACTGCTGCTCAGATCAGCTGCGCAAACACAAATAATTGGCTTAATGTGTGATAGAATGTGAATCTTGAATGTGGTGTGCATGTGCTCACACTTGTGTGTCCTGGGGTTGGGGGAACTTGTGTTGGGGGAACCAAGGCAAGTTGTTAAACCAGGATCTTAATCAGTCTATATATATATATATATATATATATATATATATATAATATATATATATTTTTTAATCAGTATAATTTTTTTTGTTTTAAAGTTAACAACAAAACACAAATTATTCGTGCAAATACTAATTAATTTATATTTTAATAAAAAAAATATTTTTTATTCATTTTTAAATTAAAAACTCTGGATATCTAATAATATTGTACACAGAATAATGTTATACACAGAATTTATGTATTTATGAAGGCAGTATTGCAATGTTTGCTGATGTATTTGAATTGTACTCTTTTTTTTTTTTTACAATTTAAAGTTTGCTAAATAGGATTCGATGAAAAAAAAAATTGTTTTAAGGTAAGTGGTTGCAAACTATTTACTTTAGCGACATTTAAAATAAAATAACTTTAGTTGAAAGTTAGCCAACTTAAAATGGTTTATTTAAATGTTGCTTTGTTTAAATGTTAAATTCAATATATGATGTTTTTACAGTTAACGTTCCACTGTGACAGCTGTGATATAGTGACAACATGTCCCACTATTTCTGTATGTCAGTGCTTTTAATGATTATTAACGATATTTAATTATTTAATCATTATTTTTTATATATACACTATATTTCAAAGTTTGGGGTCAGTAATACTTTTATTTTCTTTTAATTAATACTTCTATTCAGCAATGAATTCTGAAAAACGTATCTCAGTTTTTCACTAAAAAATTAACTAGCACCACTGTTTTCAAAATTGATAATAATAATGTTTGTTCAACTCCAAATCAGAACCTGAGAATTATTTTTGAAAATCATGTCACATTGAAACCTGGAGTAATTCAGCTTTACCTTTACAAGAAAAAATAATTATTTTTAAATATTTCAAATGTAAAAAAAAAAAAAATTATAAATTTTTTCACAGCATTACCTTTTATATTTACTGAATTTTATTGCTCTACATCCTTAATAAGCATAACAAAACTTATATAACCCCTAAACTGTGCATGTATATACATAAACATACCCATATAGAAATCTAGTCTAAATAAAAGTTACCTGCAATGTCTATCCTATACTGTTGCACAGTCATCCTCCTCTTTAAACCAGTGTGGAAATTTTCCTGACATTTGTCTGGTGACTAGAGGAAGCGGGTGCCTTGCCACGTGATGAGCGGTTCAATTGAGAGCGACTTAGAAGTGTGGCCATCCGGGCCCTGAAATGGGGAGACCTGCACCGAACAAGGTGACGTCATTCCTTCACAGAAACTCAGTGCTTTGTCTCATAGTGCTCTCTCATTGCAGGGATGCAGCACACTGGACAGCACAGGAGCATCCATGCAAACCGAAACAGATGGAAAAAACACAGTAGCAATAAATGACAGGCATTAGAATATAAAACAGTGAATATATATATAGAAAATACAGAGGTTTATTTATGAGAGGATAGATACATAGAAATGAACAAGAGTGAGAAGCAGATAAAGCGCTAGCTTTTGCAAATAACTTCCAGACTGCCTGCAGTCAGCAGCACTAATAACAGCTGTCGCCTTCCCTCGGAGTTGTGGAAATAGAGGTTATTAAGCATTCCCTTTGAATAAGCTGCTGTAAAGCTAATGTATAGCTGATCCATACTTGTGCACCCTTGTTTAAGTAGGCTCTTTCATGTTCCTGCGCATCAATGTCTGAACATCTTTATCCCAGACTGTACTAATAATGCTGTCTGCGGCAGACATTTTGGCTCCAGAACAAGGGACTTTCATGGCCGCTGGTTGCGATGGCACGAAAAGGGGCTATTCCCCTTTCGCTTTTCCTCGTTGCTACTTGCGCCTATCTTTGTCTTTGTTACTGTTCGCTCTTAAAGCGAAACGAGTAGCCTCCCCCACTCACTGTACCAGCATGTCATAAATCATATTTAAACGACTACACCTCCACTGAGGCTGTGGGACTGGAGTGTGGCTGGCTAAAGAGGCCATGCGAGGACAATGCACCATTTAGTCGTAGAAGCGAGCGATTTGCGTAGCTGAAATTGTTTCGATTTTTTTAATAGCAAACTGTTGATTTTTCCATTGTAAAAAGTTTGTATCCTTTTTAAATACATATACACCAATGTGACCCATAAACTTAATATATTATATTGAGGGTACTAAACATGCATATTGCATTTACGTTCTACATACGACATCTTCAATTTTGTTCTTTTTACGTTTTTAAAGGAACAGTCCACCCAAAAAAAATTTTTTCTGTCATGTCTTACCAAACCTTTTTGACTTTCTTTTACAAAACACACTCACACAAAGGATATTTTGACGCATGTTTTGTTTGTATTGAATGTGGGGTCCAAAACACTGACTTTGATTAAGCACACAAAAAAACTGCTGTTCTTTCCAACTTTCCAAGCGTCAAAGATTCCCGAGACAAAATGATCACAGTTTCCACATTGAAAGTCAATGGGGTCCAAAACAACACTGAACCCCAGTAACTTTCATTAGATCGAGAAAAAAAAAGAGAAAGAAAGTACTGAGACATCTTCTTTTGTGTTGCGCAGAAGAAAGTCATGCACGTCTGGAATGACATTCGGGTGAGTAAATGAGAACAGATTTATCTTTAACGAATTCAAATGCACGGAGCGTGATGCTCCTGGTGCTGAAAAATATAGTGTGCGAACACGTTAGTGCACGAACAGCTATAGGCGATTTGCTGCACTGGTGAATCCGTGGCATGTCGGGAAGACTGAGCGTAATCTGATGAGGCGTACCCGTGGATTGATTAACAGAAGATTGCGGCAAACGCGGGGAGTAATATTTTCCAGCGCTTTATCATTTTGCTAGCCTGATGCTCAGTGGCTTCTCACCCTGTTTGAGATTCTGACCCTCCCCCTTCGTTTCCCTTTCCTTCCTACTCTCGGTTCTCTTCTCCTCTCCCCTTTGCCCCCTCCCTGCTCCCTCTGTCTCTCACACACATTTCCACTCTCAGACGCACGCATACACGAGCGCACAGACTGCGAAAGAAGGGGGGGCAGGGGTAGTAACGGAGACACGATGCCTGAACAAATGTGAGCGAGGGAAAGAGAGGGAGAGCGAGAGAGAATAGGGATGTTGTAGGCTAGGGAGGGATTGAGAGGAAAAAAGCGAGAGTTTGAGATTGGGGACAAGGGATGTGAGTGCTTGAGATGCTGAGGAGAGACACAGTGATGGAAGACTCAAAGGCAAAGGCAGAATGTGTGTGTGTCTGTCTGACAGAGAGGACACAGTCTGAAGGGCTCGTGGTGCTGTAGACTATAGGATTGCTGTAGGGGAGGTAGGCAGTGTGCTACCTATGGGATCAACGTGATTGTCTTTGCTCTACCTGCCTGTGGGCTCATTTTCTGTGTGTCTGACTGACTGTCTGACTGTTTTTCTCTTTCCAGAGACAGCGGGAGAGATGGCCAGACACTTAGATTGGAGAGTGGAAAGGATGGACGTTTTCTCGTTTTCCGTTTTCTTTCACTTTGTCTTTGTGTCGTCAGGTTTAACTTTTCCGAGTCCGGCACGTTTCCGCATCCTTCATGCAGCATGTGAACTGGTTTTTCGTCTCGTATTTGTAGTTTTCCGCGTCGACATGCACTTTTTGTCGCCACAAAGCTTGACATTGTCAGTGTTCCAGATGCCACGATAAGGTAGTACATCTCCTTTTGGATCTTTGCCATTCACACCTGCCACATCATTATTCGATTTTTTTTGGCACAGCAGAGGCTTGTATTTGCCGTAGACAGTTTATTCGGGTGCTTGTGATTGACACACCTGTGCACATGCATATTTGTGACTATAATTCTCTAATGCTGAGATGGAGAGATGCTGGGAAGTACGCTTGCTCGGTTTTAAAAGACAATAGCACTGTGGGTCTAACTACTGCTGCAGTCGTTTTCATAATTCATGATGGTGTGATGTTTGAGAAATATTTTATCGCTGTAGTATTTTCGAGTCTGTGAGCAGTTTAAAGTATTGCATGTGTGCAACCAGCAAGGCGTGAAGATCTTAATCGGTTTGTCTGCCTGCACATTTTTCATGATAGCCACGGTACGTTTTTTGGTAACGGTTATGGTCAAGATTTGAACAGTTTGGTGTCTCTACTCACTCAGTCACTGTGTCAGTTATACCAGCTGTCTACCAAGAAGGGGCACTATTGCACCATTACCTTCTTCAAGTCTTAATTTGCAGTTTGTGTATTATAAATCTCTCTAATTACTTGTTTAGCTACTGAAAATATTTGCATTGGATGTATTCATAATTGTTTTATTTTCTCTTTACAGGATTTGACCTAACATCTGGATATTTCGGGAAAATTGGATTACTTTCATGCACTGTGCTGTAGGTATTCCATTTTGCCCTGTCCTCATGTTACCTGACGACAGCTGAAAGAGTCATCCAAGTGTTAACATGTTTTTTGGGTTGGTTGATTATGGCTTTTTATATAGTAATGTACTAAGAATTACTTTACGCTGTTGGTTTTATTTGATCATAGTTTTCTCCTTGTTGTTGTGTAATATTGCGCAAGAAATCCTCTATATTTCTCTCAGGAGTCGGCGAATGTGTCTTTGATTTTCCAAAAGAAAAGCTCCTCAAGCTGATGAGGTTTTACTGAAGCTCCTGGTAGAATCGTGCAGAGGATGATGCCATGGCTTGCAGCCTCTGCGGTGAAACATATTGCAGTAAAAGTACCCATCAACAACACCCCATGGTTTTATTATGACTGACACAACACAGTTTGGTGCAAACATTATGTGCTTACTGCTCTCTGTGCACCTTCACTGCCTGAAGGAAGTGAGGGTGAAAACCTGAACAGCGCAATGCAGTCGGAGCCCTTTTCTCCAGGTGCTTTAAATGAAGTTTCGAAGACACCAGAAAGAAAGAATGACGTAATTGAGCAATTTTAATTCCAGAAACATGGTCCTGTTTCTTTTTTCTTTTTTTTCGCAGTATGTCTCTTTGTCCCTGAGACCCTTAACCTGTGAGGTCAAACTAGGTCACAGGTGAGGTCCTCAGGAACAGGGCTGCATGCACTGTCATCCCAAAAAAATCAAACCAAGGAGAAATATTAGCATTTTTATTATGTCTTTAATTCAGTCTAAACTGTATTTGCAGTAGCTGAGTAAACATATGGTGAAAAAGATGCGTTTTATGTTTAGATTCAGCGTTCATGTACTGTACCTGACTGGATTGTAGTCTGGTCCTCCAGTTGTGCTAGTGACTACTGGGGACACACCCTATTGGCTGGCTTTGTGTTCTACACAAAGAAACGATCCAATAAGAAGACAGCCAAGGGTGGTGACCCCATAATATTATCTTCACTGATAACAAGACTGAAAGCAAGATGGATGTATTTTACGAACATACAGATTTTGTATCTCTTCTCTCCTTTATCGGTACCAGCGACTTTTTAGTATCATTTAGATACTATAATAGTTTTTATTAATATTTACTTGCTCTCACAGTGTCTTATTTCAAATGTATTGTTTTCTTACTTTCATAATGTGCATAATTTGTTCATACCAATAGAGCAATTCCAAAATAAAACATCAATTAAAGAAAAATTAAACATCTCACACATCATTGCTGGGGACTTATTAGTTGTTTGGTGCAATTATTGTATGTTTTCTAATCTCATTGACAGCTTGAATAAAGTGAGCCTGAAAATTTGACTTATTCTGAGCAGCGCAATGCAGTCAGAGTCTCTTTTTTTAGGTATAATTTGTTTATTTATCAGTAGTCCCGTTTTTATTTAAATGCAACAAAAATAAAACACCTCAGACAGCATCAACACAATATGTTGGACCCAGAGATATATATCACAACCCAAACACAATAACAAAATCACATGAAAAATTAACCTGGGAAAAAAAGAGACACCGGCACTCCATGATATGTTCATTTTTCAGTGTACCCTCAGTGACTTTCTGGCCTCCTGTTGGAGGGCCAGCTGTAGAATTAGCATCTCGGGACAGTGCAGAGCAATGCTACCTGTCTTCTGATCATTGCTGATAGGCCGGCTGACTGACTACACCGTCTTTTCTCTGGCAGGCCTGCAGTGGGGCTCCTGTTCACTATTGATTGGCTTGTCTTTGCAGAGACAGATGAATGCATTAGTACCCAAGTCGCTCCTGCCACTGGAAATATATTAACTTCATGTATTAGGCACCCTGTCTCGTTACCATGGCGACACTTTGGAAAAGACAGGGGAGGGGGGTGGAGGCAGGAGAGGGGGTTTTGGGGTGATGGAATGGGGGGGAGGGGTGTGGGATATGGGATGCAATGAGCTTGTGGGCTTGATTGGTAGTCTCTCTGTTTCTCAGACAAACACATTGACTACGTTGGGGGTTCCTACTATGTCAGGTTTTTAAAATATGTTTATGTTTACCCTTTCTATTAATTGTTTAAATGGCAATTATGCTTTTCCTAATGTCTCACCCGTCATTTTATTATTGTAAAATTTACGTTTTGTCTTTTTCCTTTCTTTTGTCTGCTTCTCAGAGATCAGTGATCGATCACATGCACAGAAGGCCTTTTCCCTTTGTTCCGGTCAATTTGGATCATTTGCGATATCACGGCACCCCACCACCATCATCAACAGGCACACAGGCATCACCCACTCCCTCCCTTTTCCCTTCTCTCGCTCCCTCTCTTTCACACACACACTCCCCATCTCTTTACTTTGCAGCAAAATGGTGCATAATGGGAGCAGGAAGAGGGTTGAAAAGACAATGGAGTAAATTAGCAATATTTCTTAATGGGGAACACTCCACAAGACCATGAACATCACAGACGTAAATTGCTTTTGTCTGAAATCACTGCAAGATCAAGATGAACTAGCTTCGTAAAATGCACAGGAAAATTCATTCATCGTTTACTCACTCCTTGCAATGTCCTTCCAATCCTTTATGACTCAATTTTTTTATGTGGAACATAAAAAAGAGGTTATGAAGAATGGTGGTCTCCAAACAATGGTTTCTGTTGTATTTTTTGGCCATATTGGGGAATCAATAAAAACTGTATGGGTGCTGCCATATTTTAATTTTGACAGGAATGAAAATGAAGCTGTGGCAGGTACTACAGCATGCTTTCAATGGATTAAAGTGTTTTAACAACATACCGATTGTGCAGCTGAAAATGATAGCATTTCATACACATCTGTGACATCTAACCTGGCTCCATTCTTACTAATATCTTCTTGTATGTTTCACGTAAAAAAAAAAAGAAAGTCATGCAGGTATGGAAAAGAAATGGTGCTGAGTGATTACATGCTTTTCTTTTTATTTGGGAGGACTGTCCCTTTAAGAATCATACGCGAGCCTATAATCGATATGCACTTTACAATGAACTAGAGAAATATAGAGTTAAGTTATTGGTTTTGAATTTTGAGATGCTAATTGCAACAAGAAATCACTACAGAAGCTCACTACGATGTGCTGCCAAAATCCCTGTCAAATGAAAATACATTTTTGTAAAAAAATATTGCTCGTTTGATAAGCAGGCTATTTCGTCATGATGATGTAATCCTTAAACAGTTTTCAAAAGATGTTTGGTTTCAAACGGGTTGAGGAATAATATAACAGGTCTAGGCATAACAGAAATGTTTGCTATAATCGTAAAACTGTTGCTTTTCAGCTCGGTAGGCCTAATTAAGAGAGTTTTGAATTGCTACGAGTGCTTTATTGACGTCGATGACAGTCTTCGTTTGTGCTGGGGCCATATTCTTAGCGATTACAATATAAGGAATGTGGACTCTTGTTTTAAAACACTAGATCGCATATTCAACAATGAATCGAAAGTAATTGAAGCAGGAAAAGTAGGTAAGAATGAATACATATTATCTGTGTTATGCTGTTAAACAATAGGCCTGTTGTACAAGAGGCTGCTGTAGTGACAATGAAAAAGAAGTTTATATAAGTGCTTTTAAACTAAAAATAGGAAAGTATACGTGTGCTTTTTGTGTACTTCTTAGGAATGGACATTGTGTAATTCTATGAAATATACTTACCATAAATGACATTTAAGTATATTTGACTTGCACTTCAGAAAATCTGAATATATTTGAGCTATTGTGCTCCAAGAATCATTTTTTTTTTATTGTTATACGGTAGAGGGCGCTAGTACACATCTACTTTACTGAATTTCCCCCGCAAAAAAAGAGAAAATCAAAGCACAAGTGAAGAAAAAACCGTAAGAGCATGCTTCCGTGTGTACGTTAATCTGACATGAGCATCAGAGACAAAACAGCATCAAAATTATATAACATTACGGAATAAAATGTCCACCAATGAATATATTGATGTAATAATAAGCTTTGGGTATGGATCTCCATCTATGTTTTGATTATAATTCTGAATCTAATTAATAGTTTTTTGCTTTTTGTTCAAAAGGTTGTTAAATTCTTTTTTACTTTAATTAACCCACATTTAAAAAGAACGCATGAAGCTTAAATAAAATGTTTCAAGCAGATAATCTACCTTTTTTTTCTTTTTATCTTTTGTATGTTCAGATATTCTTATAACAAAATATATACAAACATAATACCTAAATTGGGATAAAGTAGAATATCTTAAAAAATCCTAAGACATCTTAAAACTTGAGTTTACTTGATTAGTATACTTGTAGTGTAAAACTACTAAACTAGTAGTTTACTGAGACTATACTTATGTGCTAAAATGTTGCTATAAGTATTTAATTAGTAAACTGTCGGTACATTTATAAGTTCACTTTTAGTATACAAGCTAAAACATTGACGTAAACTAGTTGTGTACTGAAAGTTTGCTTCTGCTATACTTAAGTGCACTTAAACTTGAAGTATACTACTTTTTGGTAAGTATAAAGTGAATGCAATAAGTTCTCTTGAGTTTCTTTTTGCTTTTAATAAATGGGCACTTTATAAAAAACAATATTAATAACCAAAATTATATTAAAACAATTTTTAATGTAACAATGTTTAACAATTATATAAAAATATCTTTCCACATAAAGTTGCTTAGCAACAAAATGATGTAGATGATATTTAACAAATCATGGTTTGTTAAAGAAGTTATCTCATTACCGTTTTTTTTTCCTACTCTACAAAGTTTTCTTAATTATGCATAATTTAATATGTCATTCTGTTAAACGTTTTCTGCTTGCGTTCAACTATTTAGTAGTCTAATTAAATTCAAGTTTCACGTTGCTCTTCTTTCATTTTACTGTAAAACAAGACTGCAATTAAACTTAAAGTTATTTATAGAGTGTACAGTTTCTTGCATAGCTATTGTTTTTGTGTCTCTTTCACAGGGAGAGGCTATGACTTGATGCTGAAGAATATCTTGATGGATGAAATTATGCCTATACTGGAGAAATTTGACCTACAGACAAATTATGGTAACAGATTAATCTACTTGCCAGTTTCAGCAACTGATTAATAGACTAACTGTGTTTGTTAGGTTACAGATCTGTGACAATTCATTAGGCCATAATTTGAGTCCTCAGAGTAGTAAATATTTCCTTTCAGGCGTGATTTATTAGAAATAGTGAGCGTGAGGATTCTTTATCAGTGAACTCCGACAATACTTAGAGTGACCCAGAGATTTGTGTAATGTTTACTGAAAAGCGATATGTACAAATGCGAAATGATTGTCCACCGCACCCAGAGTGTTTATGAGATGCTGGGTGTTGTAAAGCTGCAAATCTGTCAGTTCTAGTGGTTTGGTTGCAAGCATTACATAATACATAGACAAATTGTTTATCCTTTGGAAATTATGAATTTGATCATTGGAGACAATACAGTGAGAGTTTTTTTTCCCACCCATTTTTTTTTTCTTAACAAGAACTGCTTACTTTAAGTCATTTTTATTCATCCAGTAATTTTATTGTGGAACCCATTTTTCCATCAAACCGAGGACAGCTAAAAAGACAGACTGGCATGAAATATAAGGGGGAGATCCAGATAGAAACAGACATGTAATCTTTGACATACACACTTTGACTGAAATTGAGATAAATGGCTCTGTCCTTCTCCCCTCTCCTCTCTTCTTTTAGATACAGAATATGAGTTCAGGCTACAGGCAGCAGCAAACAATTTCATCGCTGCAGCCTCAAGGCTGCCCAGAGGTGAGACTTACATTATCACTTCATTTTCTTTTGCTTGGTAAACCATGAAAGACTGGACCTAAGCCTTCCATCACCATTTCTGCTTATTTCTCTCTTTAATCATAGCAACTTCTCCTGTTCTAAAACTCAATGCACCCAGCCACCTCAGTATTACTGATTATTAAACTGTACATTCCTTGCACATGGATATTGCAGTATATGTTATTTTTAAAATATGTTTTTTTATCGTTTCCGGCAGCCTCTGGATGTTTCCCCCCATGCGGTGAGTAACACCTACAGTATATATATCCTGATGAAGCACAGAAAGTGCTTATTACGTGATTTGCTACACGGAAATCTCTGAAAAACCTTTAGGCATTTTTAAGGTACCTCAAATATTTTTGAACTCCAGAAACTTAATATATATCATAAGTGGCTGCAAGTCACTGTAGTTCTTTCAGAAATGTATGGGTTCCATCTTTTCATGGAAAAGTTAACAAACAAATTTTAATTAATTTATTTGATTATTTATTTGAAAATGTATTTGAAAAATTACAATAAAAAAGACCCTGTTATTTATTTAATTTTAATTAATTTTATTTTACAATTTGAGTTCCCTATTAATGTTTGTATCATTAAAAGTTCTTTACAAAAACTTCTGCCTTGTTACAGAAGTGAAACCAAAATTATACTTATTGTTATGAAGACCTTGATTTTCTGGGTGTATAGTATATGATAGTTTCATCAAATAATATGGTGAAATGCTTATTCATATACAGAGTTCTGGAAATGCAGTTCATGAGGCGTGTCATGCATGATTGAGAATATTGATATATCATTTTTCCCTGTATAAATGGGTATTTGCATGTGAAAATATAAAAATGCCTTTTTATTTTGGTAAGGAGATGCTTTAGAAGGGGAGCAAAGGGGAGTCTTTTTAAATGTAGACATATACTAATACTAAATAAAATATAAATGCTTTTTGATTTACAAATACTGTTAGTTTTTTTTTTTTCGTAGACTACAAAAATAAAACATAGTACACTATAAACGGGTTCAAACATATTGTTTAGGTTTCCAGGTTCAAGGTGCTGTTTATAATTGCATGACCTGTCAGTACGACTCCTGTGAGTTCCCGCTGGATTGCCCTGGTGAGTTGACAGGCTCCTTTACATATGTGCTGTGTTCTGTTCAATATATTATGATAAGTAATTCTATGCATTCCCCTACTCACCCACTCTCTCCACGCTTGACATGATGGATATGTTATAACTCAACCTGACAGAACCACCTCTGTAATTATGTAATGGCATTTACGCAGTGCAAACATCTACAGCTTTTAACTCTACTTAGGAGCACAGCAAAGTTGTTAAACGAAACCTTGGGCCTTGACACACTTCTACACATAATATCATTTCGCACAGATAGCCCTGTGGGTCACCTAAGATGGCAGGCCTTCTCCCACACACTGTGGTATTCATTTCCACTCAGCACTGCTACAATTATTGCTCAGCGTATCGTTTCTTTGGCTGCTCTCACCAGAGGCTCTGCTTAAATATTATAATTAGGTGAATGGTGGGCAGACTGTGCTGCCTCTGTTCTTCTGTTGACAAAAGGCATTCAATTGCAAGGTGAAGTGTTACATATCTGCGTCTGATGTATTGCTGTGCGTATGTGTGTGTGATGTATGTGCTTTTACAGCGAAGGAAATCAAGGTAAATGAGAACAACGGGACTCAGATGTGGTGTAAGGTCCCTTTCCTGCTTCCCACAGATGCAGAGATAGTCTGGAGATATGCAGCGGTAATGAAAAAATCACTTCAAGCTATGAATAGCTAACTAAAATAAACTTATGGGATATACTACTAATAATAACAATAATAGATCAATTATGGGCCCGGAAAGCACAAAATAAAGCACATTTATTGCAGTTTTAATAAACATATAAGTGCTGTCAAATGATTAATTGTGATGAATTGCATCCCAAATAAAAGTTTTTGTTTACATAATATATAAGTGTTTACTGTGTATATTTATTATGTTTATATAAATACAGACACACTAATGTATACGTTAAAGAAAATAATAATATTATATGATTATTATTATTATTATTATATCATTATATAGTAATGTAATAATAATGTAAATATATATATATAATAAATATTTTCTTTTAATATATGCATGATAAAAAATAAAAAGTACATGTACATAAAGTAAACAAAAACGTATGTTTGACAGCACTAATATTCATTGTTCTTTTTTTTTATTTAAATGAAAACAAATATTGTTTTGTATGTACAATATATTCCTGCCGAAATTTATTAAAATTGATAGGTGATGTAAAGGATGATGTAGCTGTAACGAATTGGACAAACACGGTGAGTAAAAGTTCAAACAAGGGGTTTATTTTCCACAGAACGTCAACAAAGGTAAGCAAACTGAGATTCTTCCATTACTGGGTATTCAATAAACAAACTAAAAGTCCTTTCTTTCTTTCAG
>JAUCNO010000236.1:20217857-20234185 GCA_032353835.1 Enteromius viviparus | reverse complement strand
ATCAGTATTCGGGTGACTGTGAACGGAGAGTGCCAGAGGGGGTGGAGCCTGGTGTCGAAGCTGGTGTTGCTGTTACAGTAGCAATATCTGTTATTTGTAGGTTTTATATATAGAATGTATTTTGCCATTCTAATAGGGTAATTTCCCTCAGTTTTATTTAAAATGTTTTTATGTAGTTATTCATTAATCCTTTATTTATTTCTCTCTTTTTTATTAAAATGCATTTGAAATTATAACATGTTTCCTGCAGAATTTACCAAAATTAGAGGGGGCTATAGCTATATTATTTTCTTTTTATCCAGACAGAATTACAGTGTATTTCTTTCAGTTCAAGTTACTATTTATTCATTCATTTATTTAGTAATGTAGCAATATTTAATGCACTTTTTATTGCAAGTTAAAAAATTCTAAGCCTTTCCTTCCAACTCTTTCATTTCAACTCTTCTCGACGCACATCCACTGAACTTGACGTACAGGAGAGCACAATGTTGATGGATCGGTTTGATGAGGTCACAGTCGGAGATGATCCACTTTACTTTATCCCCTCTGCCCGGCCAGAGCACTCAGGCACCTACCAGTGTGAAATATTCTCTCAGGAGCACTCACTTGTCCGTATCTACTACTACCTCACAGGTGACCACTCACATCTATGAAATATAATTACATTCCTGACTATCTCTCTATATACACCAAATATCTGTGGTTTTCACCTCAGTACTCCCTATGGAAAGGGTAGGCCATGCAGAACTACAGGATGTCTTTGAACAGGCTCTCCTCCCAAGAGGTCACTTCCCTCCCATGTCCCCTACAGATCCATTCACCTTATGGCTGCCCAGTCCTGACCTTGTCACCACATGTCTGACTGCAATGCTTCTGCTGGTTTTCCTTAGTCTTGGGTAAAAATTCTTTATGTTCGTTGTAATTATTCTGTGTAATTCATATTTGATTTGGATTGAACATGAGAATATCAGGATTTCCCAAACCTTTTGGTCAACCCCTTTAATCTACAAAAATTCAATATTTGAATGTTCGCTTTGGCTTCACTGGTAATCAAATGAATTTGAATCTTGAATTTGGGTGTGGAATTTTACCAGGACATGTTTTTACTGATTTATTAATGCTTTATTTAATATCTCCTTGTTCATAGGGCACTATATTGGTCATCTTATCATATTGGAAACAATGTTTCTGATCCAGCCCAGGAAACAGAAATCACAGAAAAGAAGAAATATTTGATTCACTGCTAACAAGAGTAATGGAATAAAATATTAAGGCACAACTTGTTTCACTGGTAAGAGATTTCTATTTGATTTTGGACCAGATTATTAAAGAATAATTGAATATTATTATATAGAAGTCAGCTTTTGAAATGAATGTGAGAGCCTGTGAATCTGAGTTTATGAGTGAGGCTGTGCCACTACATCAAGTTATATAGCCTCCCTTATACTACTAAATATAGCCAGACGTGACTCAAGGCCTTACTCTGTTTGCTGTCTTTACTCAATGTTTTGCTGCTGTTGTCCCAACAACCCATTAGGTCCACTGGGCGAGGGAAATACTTCATTGTACAGCATTGCAATTTTCCATAATGTTTGTTAGGACAATGTGTATTTTAGAGCTGCAAAGTTTTTTTTACGATGTCTGGATTTTATCGCAGAGTTTAAGATTTTAAGTATTTTTCCATAAATTCCGAATAAATTTAAATGAGCAGGTTTTCAAGGATGAACTTTGTTGATAACTATCATCACCACTGGTCATATTTCTACTTCTTGTCTCATTTGGCACCTCTTTACCTCTACTTATCTGCCCTTAGATAAGATGATGTCCGCCAACTCAGTGCTGAGGTCATGACTGTTAAGAGAAAACACCCAAAATAGAAGACTGCACAATGTTAAAGTGAAGTGGAAAATAGGAAAAGGGGCAAACTGCGCCTCTGGGTTTTATTGTGTGAAGATGTTATACACAGTTAAAAAAAGTGCTACTTTATTCACTGGCAGTTAAAATAAGCATCAAACGACAAAACCCGCGAGACAGTGTCAGGAAAAGTTTCAACTGGACTATAATAATTAGTACTTGTATGATGCAACCAATACGTTTAAACTGAATTGTAGGTGATGTAGGTATAAATGATGTAGGTATAAATATTAATTTACAAGACGTCTTTATTTTTATTCTTCCCTTTGATTAAATCATTACAAAGTTTTGTTATTCTTTTCTCTTAAGAGTGTTCTTGAGAAAACGAACTGTCCTAACTAGGAGATGTGACATGGAAACTTAGTCATGTCTTCAGAGACATTAATGAGGACTGTTCTTTCCAAAGTTATAAAAAAAAAAAAAAAAAACTTTCAAAATGTTTGATGACAATCAACATGAAATGACTGTGGAGACAAATATGTTTTTAAAACACTGTTGGAATCCAGCAGAATGTGTCTGTAATTGGATGCCTATTGAAGTGAAAGCAGAAATCTATAGGAACAGCCAATCCTACGAAATCAAACAATCTGCCAAACTGCAGACAAAAATATCATTTCATACTGATCAAAATAAACAAAAATAGAATTTAAACAAAAATATTTGCCAATAACTAGATATTATAACCTCTGCATACCAACTGAGAGGTCATTAACTTGTTTTGCTATTTTTGTATAACATATACTATGATATTTTCACATTTATTTAATTTGCTTTGTATTTATTATAGCATATAGCATTTTTTTTTTTAATGAAGATTTCTGTTCATTCAATTAAATCAGCTTCAAAACACTGGACCACACATACGAATGAAAAACACTTTTTCAAAATATCTTCTTTAATGTCAAAAAGTAATTCTGGTTCGTAATGACATGAGATAAAATGTAGTAAAATAATTATGATATTGCACTTTTGCCTGTATTAAAACTTTGTGTCCTGGATTAAGCAAAAACACCATCAACCAACTGTAAAATCTAAGTGGAGAGGTCATATTAGCAGTTATTATTTGTAGTAGCTGTTTGAGGTGTGTACAAATATCAGCAGAGTAAACGGTGGCAGTGACAGTGATTACATTATGTTTATCAGTGAAGCTGAATCATATGCGGTTGCTGTTGTGGCCTAGCTGTGTTGTGGCACGATCAGTGTGTGAGAAATCATACAGAAATGACTGCTGGATGATTTCACTGTATGAGACCAACACAGCACATCTTACTCACAGAAATCTGTTTCCTCTTTTAATCACTGACAGATGTGCGGTCTGGGTATGTAGACCCTCTGACGCAAGAAAGGGAAAAGAGACAGGGTGGGCAGGATCTCAAATAATTGCAAACATTTGTTGAGGGTGAAGCATCATTTTTGCCGTGGGATTTGAATTTCTAGTAACAGAAAGAGGTTTCTTCATTTTTCTCAAGCGTAATCACGATGAGTGTTGCATGTTTAAGTCATTGCATTTTTATATTACTGGCAGTTTTGAACTTTAACATGACTAAACAAAACAGAAACCACTGGTTGGAAAATCACTGGCTGAAGTCGGTAGTGACCGTTTTATCAACCTCTCAGTGTTGAATGAGTAAGAATGACCATTCCTTTACTGGAATTTCACTATCAAAAAAACTTTTGGCAAGCGGAAGAGCTGCATTAATTTCAAGTTGGTCGTCATTTCCCAAAGAATATGCGTTTAAAGTGCTTAAAGGTTTTTCAAAAGTCATTCAGAATCCAAGTATTCAGGAGTTTCCCATGAAGGCGACAACTTTAAAAAAGACTTTATTCAACAATTCATCTCTTCTGTGTCTCTCCACAATCTCAACATTTTATTTATTTGTTATAAAAATTTAGGTAAAGTACAGATTCTCTCAAAAAAGTACTGTAACACAGTATTATTACTTTATTACATTATACTACCGCTGTTAAGAAACTCATTCTAGATAACAAAAAATTTACTTACAGGTGCTGGTCTTACAATTAGAATATCTTCAAAAAGTTGATTTATTTCATTAATTCCATACAAGAAGTGAAACTTGTATAATGTATACATTCATTCCTCACAGACTGATATATTTCAAGTGTTTATTTCTTTTAATATTGATGATTATAATGAAATCCCCAAATTCAGTATCTCAGAAAATTTGAATATTGTGAAAAAGGTTCAGTATAGAGACACCTTGTGCCACACTCTAATCAGCTAATTAACTCAAAACACATGAAAAGGCCTTTAAATGGTCTCTCAGTCTAGTCCTGTAGGCTACACAATCATGAGAAAGACTGCTGATTTGACAGTTGTCCAAAAGACGACCATTGACACCTTGCACAAGGAGGGCAAAAGTCATTGCAAAAAAGGCTGGCTGTTCACAGATTCACTCAGTGACCAAGGACATTAATAGAGAAGGGAAGGAAAAGATGTGGTAGAAAAAAGTGTACAGGCAATATGGATAACCACACCCTGGAAAGAACTGTAAAACAAAACCCATTCAAAAATGTGGGGGAGACTCACAAAAAGTGGACAGCAGCTAAAGTCAGTGCTTCAAGAACCACTACGCACATGTATGCAAGACATGGGTTTCAGCTTCGCATTCCTTGTGTCAAGCCACTCTTGAACAACAGACAGCGTCAGAAGCGTCTCGCCTGGGCTAAAGACAAAAAGGACTGGATTGCTGCTGAGTGGTCCAAAGTTATGTTTTCTGATGAAAGTAAATTTTGCATTTCCTTTGGAAATCAGGGTCCTCAGGAAGAGAGGAGAGGCACAGAATCCAAGTTGCTTGAGGTCCAGTGTACAGTTTCCACAGTCAGTGATGGTTTTGGGAGCCGTGTCATCTGCTGGTGTTGGTCCACTGTGTTTTCTGAGGTCCAAGGTCAATGCAGCTGTATACCAGGATCTTTTAGAGCAGTTCATACTTCCTGCTGCTGACCAACTTTATGGAGATGCAGATTCGATGCATGATGCATGATCGACTCCATGCCACGCCACATTGCTGCAGTAACTCAGGCAAAAGGAGCCCCAAATAAGTATTGAGTGCTGTATATGCTCATACTTTTCAGTTGGCCAAGATAAAAATCCTTTCTTTGTATTGGTCTTAAGCAATATTCTATTTTCGAGGAGATACTGATTTTAGGTTTTAATTAGTTGTCAGTTATAATCATCAAAATTAAAAGAATTAAACACTTGAAATAAATAAACTTTTTATATGACCAGCACTTGTACATACTGTATGACCTAAAACACATATGTGGTTGACATATATATAATTGTGTTCAATTATAAATGGTTTATTAAATGAATTGGATAATTTTTTACCAAACCTTCCCATGATAAATATAATATTAGGGGCTTAAATCATTCTTTTATGTATTGTGACGTGGCTAAGTAGCTCCACCCACTTTAAAGTGAAATGCTGATGTCATCTTTGAAGTGCAAGTCTGTCATTTTTATGAAACTCATGTACATGAGAGCACTGAAAATGTCACTGTAATTATATTTGCAGCCCAGCAAGTGCAAACATTGTAAAACCCATACATAAATAGAAAATAAATCAACTTTAGTTTGACATGACGATACTGTGCTTGTCAGAAGGAGGGACTTAGTAGAAAATGAAGAAGAAAAAGTATTCTGGTAGCGTTCCTGTCTTTGCAGCATTAAAAAAATCTTAGAATTTAATACAAATATATTAATTCTTGTTATGAAGAATTGTCATTTATAGCTGCACTATTCCTTTAATACCATTGCATCTTACCGTTCTTATTCATAATTTCTCAAGCATATGGTTTAATATGAAAGTTTCTATTTTTGTCATGATTAGAAGTTTTTATTACATTTCAGTGAAGGCCACCACTAATCACATTCCGCAGAAGATTGGTATATAAAAACATGAATATAAAAACACCCAATTTGTTGTAATTGTATGTTTTCCAATAATTATTATTTAATAGCCAGTTCTACGGAATTTTTATATTGAGTCAGTTTCTAACTTCAAAGTGTTATCTAAATTTTTAAGGCTCAACCTTAGTGAACTAGTTATATAGTTCCACCAACTAAAATGTTTTAATTAATCAAAATTGTAAAAGACTACAACAAGTTATGTAAATTAAAATGTAACTGTTTTCTCTATGTTTTATGTTACCTCAACTAGGATTAATTATTTGGGCATCATTGCTGGGGAACTACATGAACACATCTTTATATTTAAATGTAAAAAATTATTAACTGGTGTTTACAATAGCTAAAAAGACACTTTACAATACATAATAGCCTTTATTTAATAAAAATTCCCATTCAAAGCATTTTCCAAACAAACTAAACATACAGAATGGTCTAAGGGTCAGTAAATGAACAGGCAATTTTCTTTTGTGGGTGAAATACCCCTTTAACCCATGCTGTGTTACAATAAAGCTTGCATTTGGAACTATCTACATTGCTCAGACTACCACGTGTCTCTGCCAGATGGAACCAGTATAGCGTAGTTTAATTCCAGGCTGCAACACGGGTTAGATTGAGCTGTGGTCTTGTCTGGTTCTTGTGGTCTTGTCCCGATGGCCTTCGGTGGGAACCTGTCTCTGGAGCTCATCTAGCTGACATGGTCAGATTTAATATATGTCTCCTCAACTAAGCACAAGCAATAAAAATTAGATATTTTAATCTAAATTAAAAACTTAAATATTTAGGTATTTGCTGCATGTTAAAAAAAGGAAATAATCATTAACACCTTCTTCTTTTCAAACTTTTGAGGTACTCTTCATGTGGTTCTAGGTGAAATCAGAGGAGAGAGAAAAAGTGCACTTCCATAATAATTTTAAGTGTAAAATGTGCCATTTTTCCCAGATGGGTCCTAGCCAAGATTTCTTTAATCAATCAATTAATCAATCACTTTTATTTTTAACAATACAGATTGTAGCAAAGCACTGAACATGATCAAATAGGAGAATAGAATGATGGTAATGTATAAAGACAAGATTAAACTAAACTATTAAAAAGATTAAACTATTATACCATTTTTCTTTAAGAAGGAATATAATTGTGAGGATACTACCTTTTCTAGTATCTTTGACATAAAAGGGAGATTCAAGATCTGTCTGTAATTAACAAGCTCTTTGGGGTCAAGTTGCGTTTTTTAACGAGAGGCTTAATAACAGCCAGGTTAAAGGCTTTGGGGACATATCCTAATGACAATGAAGAGTTAATAATAGACAAAAGAGGATCTATGACTTCTGGAAGCAGCTCTTTGTGTTTTATTTTTTGTTAATTTAGTCACTGTATTGAATAAATAAAGAATACGGTTATGTTTGTTTTCTTCTAATAGAGATGAAAAGTAATCAGATCAAGCCCTTTTTAATCCTTTCTGTAAGTTAGCATATTTTCTCGTCAAGTTAAACGAAACACTTGTAGCTTTGTTTTCCTCAAGCTAAGCTCCATTTTTCAGGCTGCTCTCTTTAGGGTGCGAGTGTGCTCATTATATATGTGCTGTAGATATGTGCCCCAATAGAGTTCAGAATGTCTAAGAAAGCAGATCCTAACGCATCTTTTTTGTTATCAACATGGATATTAAAATCACCAACAATTAAGACTTTATCTGCAGCAAGTTCTAACTCAGTTAGAAAAATCAGCAAACTCTTTAATAAAGTCTCTGTGGTGCCCTGGTGGCCTGTATACAAGCAACACAGGGATATAAGAATATATAAGAAGCAACCTGATCTCACACAATTGCGTTTAATAACCAGAAACTCTTAATACTGATTTTGGTTTGGTTTGCATGTGCAGACCGATCTGTATGATATCAGTTCCTTATGTTTTTGGAAAACTTTTGAGGTACAAATCAATGCAATGTTAAATTCCTGTGATATCTAAATTCATTTTTAAAATACAGAGATGGTATGTTAAAGCCACATTTTAGTTCATGGTATCCCAAAATAGCACAGTCCACCACACTACTTGGGAGGTCATAAGGTTATCTCAAGAAGTACTAAAGAATCATTTTTAGTACTGTATATCAAGTACAACATCATTGCATGGAAATAGAGCACTTTAAGTACATTATGGAAAGGCACTTTTTCTGTTGTTGTTGATGGTTTTATTGAAACAAATTTAAATTCTCCTCTCCTCTGTAATTGGGGTCCACCTTGGTTGCCTTTGGTAACAGTCTAAACATGGTACAACACAAACGCTCCTTACGAATGTTTTGCGTGAAGCAATTAACCCCAAATGACTCCCACCCTGTTCTGATTCAGCCTCTGATTCAAGATGCTCTTAATCACAAAAAAGGTTAAATCGTTTACTTTGGATTGATCATGCATATATTATCCCACAGGTCAATTATGGCCAACCATAACTTATTTGTGGGCTGTTATCCTACAGTGTTATTGATTTTGCTGTAAATGACACTCAAACTGATTCATGTCATTGCTGATCTGGATGTACAAATGTCAGGGAATCCTCCCTTAAACTGTTATTTTGTTTAAAGATTGTGAAATCTTTCAAAGATCGAAGGTTGTTAAATAGTCCACTTATACACTGTCAAAGACGTTGGAAACTCGTTCTTCTGTGCTTAAAAAATGTTGCATTTTTATCTGAGGTAATTACAGCAGTGCAAAATATGAAATATTTACTTTTGGATTGTCTTAATGTATTCATTCATGGTAGAATTGTTTTGTCAAACAGCGATGTTTGAAATAATTTCAGCATATTTTCCTTTAAAAATAATTTATTTAATCTCTTGTATTGTTTAAATAACAAACGTTTATAAGTTCACATTTACACAATATTCCTGACAAAAGTGTTTATCAATAAATATACATAGTCAACATATTCTAATCAAGTGCTAAAAGACAACATAAAAAATGCCCTGTCACATTACATCAGAAATGATTAGCAAGTAACACTTGTTACAACAATAAATTAATATAATAAACAAAACAAAATAAAAACATTTGCACAATTGTTTGTCTATTTTTCTTAGTAGTAATTCTGAAAATAAATCCTAAAATATGAATATCATGATCAGTGCTGCTCAATTATGTATCTGTTAATCTATGTTCTATAAATAATGTGTAACAGGATATCTTAGTATTGCAACAATTAATCAATATCATTTCAGTAAGCTCAGTGATGGACATTTCTATGTTCTATGAGTTCCTTCACTAATATAATACTCCTACTATTTGGGTTCAATATATTTTATATACATTTAAAAACTTACAGCAAGAATGGTGACTCTATACAGTAACGTTTTGCACATTTCATATAGTCTAGTCATTATATTACATAAAGACCGGCCCCTCACACATCACTTCTGATCTCTGAATACTCATAGGTAACATAAATTGCATTGCAATACCAAAAAAAAAATACCTTAAATAAAATTGCAAGTTTAAAAACAGTCTATAAATAAAATAGCATGTAAACCATTTAAAAAAACACCAATAAAACATGTGCAAGTGTTCCTAAATAAATAGTGTGCCCAAATAATTGTCTTATACATTCACAGTATAACTCTGTGAGCGTTTTCGGAATAATCTCCGAAACCACACCCAATAGAGGCCGAGCATTACAAGCCAGTAGCACACATAAGCTATGGCTCCAAATATCAAAAACTTGATCTCCTCTTTCTTTCCTTCTGATGTCCAAGTCTTATTGTTTTCCTTGTAGATCGTGTACCCCAAGCCTCCCAACAAAATCGCCGCCCACACTGATAGAGGTGCCAGGGGGATATAGTTCCCCACCATCTTACGACGGCCCGATGTCCCCCAGCTGCTTTTGTTCATGGTGATAATAGCAAAGTATTTGGCAGGCAGGAGACTGGTCATATAGAGAGCAGAGTATAAGGACATAAAGAGCATGACTGCATTTTGACGTAGGATGCAGGCATAGGTTGCCTTTACCAGCCCAATCAACTGGATGCAGCACAATACCCACAAAATGTCCCACAGAGTGCCTGTCCAGAAGAGCTTGATAATGGTGGCAGTGACAAAAAAAGGAAAGATGCCTGAGACAATGGATTCGTAGGTCATCCACAGGTGGTGCTTGTGCCACCACATGGCATTATACAGCCATTCACGAAAATAGGATTTGGTCCAGCGCGTCTGCTGATTAAGCCAGCGCAGAAACTGAGCGGGAGTCTCTGTGTAGCACTTAGAACGGGCAGTGTACCTTAAAGAAACAGAAACTCAGTTAAAACATGCCTGCTTGAAATTCATTGTAGTAAGTACGTAGAAGAAAAGGACCTCAACGTTTATATGGTACATAATGAATATGTTGCCGTCATTACATTATTTGACCTTTTGGTTCCAGCTTCCTTTGCCATTACACATTACATAATTTTCAAAACAATATTGCAAGTCTACAAGTCTAGACAAGTCTATTATTTATTTATTTATTTATTTATATATCTATCAGAAAGATATCTGAACAGTCACAGCCTCATTTTCCTTCCTGTCAAATTTTCAATAAGGCATAGACCATTTCGTGTTATACCTAAATTCGTACAATTTCGTATGGTCTCCTGATACCATACGAATAATTAAGGGTGGACCTTCATGTTTAAATTTTAATATCATATTGAACGGTGCTCAGGATGGACCATTCTGCCAAAAGATAGACAACCGCTTATCATATATTTAGCATGTAAATAATCAGTTGTCAATGAAGAACTTACTTTGTAGCATAGCCCATGCTCAGCATTCGATTGGTGAGATGCCGGTCATCCCCAAAAGTGCAGTGGGTACCAAGAAACTTCTGATTGTACCAGGATTCCAGAAACTGCTGCAGCAGGTCATTCCTATAAAGACCTGAAGTGAAGATCACACAGACCAAACATCAAAACTCAGATCAGATAAATGACTACAATAAGCCAGCTAGAGTAGATCAGATGAGATCTGAGCAACCCCATGCCTTCAACAGCACTATAATCAGTGTTTGGAGTGAACAAAAGATTTAAATACTTGAGGGGAAAACACGTTTTTATATTGTATCCATCTTAATTAATTGGACTGTGAAAAAAAAAATAGTTGATTTAGTTTGCTACAACAATGCCTAAACGTTGTTTGGCTGTTGATGATTAATATCATCCAATAGCCGGAGGTGACTTCTGTTATAAAGTCGTTTTGTTTCAGAGGCAGTGCAAGTTATTGGGTTAACTGTTTCGATTAAAGATTATGAAGACAAACTATCTTTATTTGAACTAAGCTGCACAGATGACTCATTCAATACAAGACTAGAAATATGATTTTAATACATAGGCTCTGTTTAGTGCAAACTTCAGGTCTAAGAGTTTCTGTGTTACCTAAGGGGCCGCTGATGCAGGAGACACAGTTGAAGAAGGACTGGCAGGACCTCTCAATGTTAAACGCCATCCAGTAGCGCAGGCTGCTCATGAAGCTGATATAAGAGTCTTTAAGGTTAAGGATCATCACATCACCCCCCACGGCACCGTATTTCTGGTTGCTCTCCAGCACCTTGCAGAGCTCCACTGTGGCCAGAGGGTCTAATTTTGTGTCTGAGTCACACACCTGATTAAACAGCAGAATAAAAACATG
The DNA here is from genome assembly GCA_032353835.1 of Enteromius viviparus. Classification (NCBI taxonomy): domain Eukaryota; kingdom Metazoa; phylum Chordata; class Actinopteri; order Cypriniformes; family Cyprinidae; genus Enteromius; species Enteromius viviparus. The sequence goes on along the minus strand of JAUCNO010000236.1, from coordinate 20,222,695 downwards.
TTTCTTACATACACATTGCATTTCCCCCTAAAATTCAGTGCTTGAACGTCAAAAGCACTTACCTGTATATAATCCACAGAAGATCCTAGTGCCTTAAATGCTGTATACATCACTTCCCTCTTTCCTCCCCATTTTTGCATGATGCACACACACTTCTTGGTCCTGATGAGTTCTTCAATCTCTAAACGCTGCGGATCTTCAAACACAACTTCTTCTGGATCATCAGCTTCAGCAGCATCCTTGTCTTGGCCGGTGGGCTTCCAAGAGTGGTAGTTGTTCTGCCATATATAACAGCCAGGATCCTGGTCTGCAAAGACCTCCCTGAACATGTCCATCATGTAGAGGTCATCTTTTGAGTTCCCGTCCACCACCATGACAATGCGTAGCAGCTCAGACGGGTACTGCAGGGCCCGTACCGACTGAAGACACTCGCTGAGATAAGCAGGGTCCTCCTGATAGGCTGATATAGTAAAGCCGATTGTTTTTGTGTAGGAGCATGGTTGGCGTCTTGCGTTCATGCGCCGATGTTCCACAAAGGCAAAAAAGCTCTGAATTAGGACGTGAAGGCTTAGAAGCACCCCGTAGAAACCAAAGGAGATGATGTTATATGAAGATGTGGCTATCTGGAAACCATCGATGTATGCCCATAACATCACCCCAAGTACCAGGACAGCAAAGAGAAATGTGAGGATGGCTCGGACCAAAGAGCCAAATCTCCTTAATACTGGTTTGATGTCCATTTTTATTAAAATGCTAGAAATATTGGGTAGTTAATAAGTAGTTAATAATACTTAATAAATAAATAATGTAATAAATTCTCAGTGATGCTAGTTCAAAAATATTTATATATAAAATATATAAATAAACAAATATGTCAAATAAATAAATTCATATAAATAGTATGCAATTAAATTAAATTAATCAGTTGTTATCAACATACCTATTCACTTGGACAAATCTTTGCCTGGGTTTGTTCACTGTTTCTTTGACCTGCTCTCCGCCTGAACTAACTGTTCATTCAAGACCTGTAAAAACTTATAGTCTGGCTCTGAGCTCAGGGAACATCCTTCTGCAGATGTGTAATGAGCTACAAATGAAAAGTGGCTAAGATCACGCCCCGCTCGCAGGACTTCCATCCATGACTCACACGCTCTACGTCAAAACCCAGTATTCCTCTGACTGAATTTCTGCTGTTCTGGGTGTTAGTGTTGGGGAAATTACATAAAACACAGATGATGAATGATTATTTCTCTCTTAAAGATCAACATCTTACAGAACTGTCACGTTTCACAAGGTGTGCGGATTGGATAATTAATCCGATCACACAGACTGTTATGAATTGAAAAGCCAGCTGTATATTTTGGATATATATTTGATGAAAAAAATAAAATAAAATGACTGCTCTTCTTGATCATATCATAAGAATATATATTGATATTTTTATCTGAATCCCTTGAGTTATGTAAACAGATCTTGTTTTTCTGTTTTCATATTTTTAAAAAACTGTATTTTTATGTAATCTATTTCTTTATTTATTAATTTGGCAAGTTTGCGTGTTTGACTTTACATATGCATTGTGGACTTGTCAGTGATGTCATTGCTCACTGTTACAGTCTCTTATCAAGAAAACAGGAGGGTGTAGAATAAGACAGAAAATGTACCCCTTCCCCTCATTAGATAAGATTGTTTCTTAGAAACATCAATACTGACAATTTATCCAATGAATGCGTGCTTTTTTTCTGTTTTGCTTTGCTTTTTGTAAATGAAATTGAAATTATTGAAGAACAATATTAGCTCCAAGGACCCCTCTGCCTTAAAACGGAATATGTTGCCCTCTTGTGGTACAATATAGTGTACTCCTGACATTAACACCATCAAACATGTTTTTTTAAAATAATTTTATAATGAATACATTTTAAAAAATATTCTATATGAAATTATTAAATTAATAGATATAGTGTTGTCTTTTTTTTCTTTCTTCTTTTTTCAACTAAGTGATCATGCTGCCTTATTTTTGTCAGCTCGAAATACAAGTTCCACTGCTTGACATCTTGTTAGGCCTATCAGAGTAAACCACGAACACTTAGCCTAATTTAAATTGCAATAACATTTCCCCCGTTATTAAAATAAATATTAACTTTTGTCAGTACCTGCTATGATTAACAAATGAAATTTAATCAATCAAGCTCAATAATTGGCAAATACATGTCAACAAACTCTCTTTGTAGTATTACTAGACGGTTAGTGGCATATATTGACCAGTTTTTTGGAGTTTATAACAACTGCTCCTGAAATTATTTTTACTGAAATACTGTTTTGCTGTATCACTATTTTATACCAGCAGAGGGCAGCACCGCATTCTTCTAGTTTTCGCGGTGAAGGTGTCAAGTTTTTTTTTTTTTTTTACATGCAAGACAAAAACCGAGCAATATAATCTGGCTATTAATCTACTATTAAACGTAAGTCATTAAAGAAAACGTTTTTACTTACTAGTGAGTGAATTGATTTAATTAATGAATATTTCTGTCAAACCACAAAATGTTTTAAATTAAATGCCTGTTTAACAACATAGCACAGCGGATTCAGTTTAGTCTTCACATATGGGCCATAGGGGTTACACCTACATTGTTTATATTATGATTTATGTATAAGGATATATTTTATTAAACCTAAAATGCTCTGTAAGTATAAATATTTGATTGGTTGATGTCAAGATGATGCAATAACTTAGGACCAGTAACCGACAACACTGGTTGTAAAAAATGCTATATGATAAGTCATGCTTCGAAATATTTGTGCTTGCACTGACTGGTATTTTTTGTTCATTGTTTTCAATGTCAGCTGACCTTCAAAGAAAGCTCAATGCAGGCTTGCACTCCACAATTATCAGGAAGATCAGGCTCTTCTTAATGGAGCCTTCTGCAGAACATCTCGTCCAGGCCCTTGCCATTTCTAGACTAGTCATTAACTATCAAAGAGAGGCACAAAATCCCTTTCTTGAACTCTCTTATTGATTGTCTCTTGCTGTTAAAATGATCTTCCCAACCTTATCCAGTATACGGATGAAAACGTTTAAGAGATAGAAAGAAAGAAATAAAAAAATGCTAAATGCTAAGTTGTCAAGTGCTGGTTTTAACTAATGTTTGTTGGAACCAATGATTATAGTAGTAAACGATAAACAACTGCTTCTTAAACACTCTTAATCCAGAGGAATGTTGTGCAGCCTCAAATAGTCCGCCCATAAGGTGAAAAATCCTTTTTATTCTGAAATTGTTACAGTATATTTTGAAAGACGTCAGTGTCAAATCCACAGGATACAGACCGCTCACTGGACATTGTCAGATTGAATTAGTTCGCTTCTATCTTACTTTTACAGTCTTCATGGGTAATTTGTGACTAATGCTTCTTTCTCTCAGAATGTGATCTCATTTTTGTCATAATAACGTCTTTCAAAACACTAATTTGTGGCAAATGACAATAATTGTGTAGCTTAGGGAATACAGAGAGTGGTTATTAGTAAAGTGTTGTGAATGTACAACACTTCGAGAGCTGTTTGTTGTGCACAGTCATGCACTAATATCTAATGAGAAAGATAAGGGATTTGTTTTGATATTATATTACTGCCTTCAACAGTCAAAAACAACAACAACATTTCCTTTCACTGTTAATCATTTCCTTGTTAAAAAAAAAAACCTTCACGGTGTTCTTAAGAAGCTTTGATAACACTTTACTTAAAGGGGTGTGCATAAGACTGACATGACACCTTCATTATCATGACATACAAAATTTTATTTTATGTTTATTACAACTGTCATTAAGTGTCATTCTCTCAGTTCATAATCCTTCAGTGTCCATGTCACAAATGCAGTTTTTTTGTCTCGGCATTTCCTGATAGCAGTCTCAGAGGAAACAAAGATGACTCATTTTCACACCTGAAGTCTTGTCTGAACCATTTTTAGTCACTTTTCAACGTGAAGGGTCCTCCAGTGTTTTCAGTTGTTTGGCTTAAGGTAATGGTTTGCATGCATATATAAATTTATTATATAATGTTTTACTTTTATTGGAGCACCAAACCCCCACCCCTACCCTAAACCTACCCACCTCTGAACAATATAAACACACACAGGCAAATGCAGTCACAGGTATTTATTACCTACCAACTAATCATTAACAAGCAGTATTAATACATTACAAACAAGTCATGTCACATTCCAAGTCTTCTGAAGCCATACAATGTCTTTATGTTAAGACGAGAGTAAAACACAAGGGTTTAATCTCTAAAAATGGTCCCGCTCCTTTAATGCGCTCGTGTCTCATTCAGAAAACATACTCCCCTCCCGCAGCATGACGCAATCGTCACCAGATACAAAAGAGCTAATAGTATTTCACAACAGCATGAAGCAATCGATCACGAGACATGCAAGAGCCAATGACAAATTTCAACCAACGTTCACGTAAGGATTCTTGAAGCGGCTTTTTTAGAAATTGCACAGTCTGCAGCAGCACGCAGAAAGTATGCACAAGACGGAGACAGCAACCACGTCTATTCCTCTCACAACTCAATCGTTTTGCAACCAAAGGACTTGGAATATCTTTCAAATAAATTATGACGGGGGTTGTATCTGCCTGCTATAGCTTGTGTTTTATTGAGAGATGGTAGGTTTAGGTGGAGGGGTGTCACACGCACCGGATCGTGAGGGCACTAGGACCCGGGAGCACCTCACGCAGGTACATAAACAGAAAGCTGGTGATCGTCTAGCTCCAGACATTGAGTTCATGACTCTCCCCGTCAGGTCTCCTCATCTCTACACTCACGTGAGTACTATCTATGCTCTTCG
>JAUCNO010000236.1:20196832-20215366 GCA_032353835.1 Enteromius viviparus | reverse complement strand
GCTTGCTGTTTCCCCACTTGTACGTCGCTTTGGATAAAAGCGTCTGCTAAATGAATAAATGTAAATGTAAATGTACTCATGATGTCAGATCAGCATCTTGATGTGACACACCTGTGAGGTGGGATGCATTATCTCAGCAAAGCAGAAGTGCTCTCTATCACAATTTTAGACTTGATAGTTATGTGTGTTGCTAAGAACTTCAGTTGTGAAGAGATTTTCTCAATATATTACTTTTTTTTTTTTTTGCACCCTCAGATTCCAGATTTGCACATTTTCGCCAAATATTTTCTTGTTCTAACAAACCATACATCACTGGAAAGCTTATTTATTAATCCGTATGAGTGGTTTTGTGATTCATGGTCACGAATAGTGTCTTAGTAGTCCATGAACAAGATAATCAGACTACAACTCAAAACCCAACCATATCACAAAAACTCCTACCTGACAAAAAGCTTAAACAACAATGAATGGACCATTTGCGGGGGAAAATAAAGGACGAGAAAATAAATGGGAGGAAAACAGGAAAACTACAACAGGACAGATGCACATGGAAACATGCAAACCGCAACAAAGTCCCACAACTGTTATAGTGCAGATGTTGGCAAAAGGAAGTTGCACGCTTAGTCCTGATGTTGCTAATGTTTTAAAAGTCACACGTTGCATAAAAGACAAAAGCTATAGCGTTTCTTTCTCTTTAATGACATTGTGATAACGTCCACGTCCAGTATCTCAGACTAAAACTGAAATATATGTCTCAGTGCTCTCATGAAAAAAAACAGCATGTGCCTAACAGATGCTTCCTTTTTCCGGGTGATGAAACAGTGTTTGCTGAATGTGGTCAGTGATGAGGTAAAAAAAAAAAAAAAAAAAATAGACAAAATTTCACTGTGCTCTCTTGTGTAATACAGCAAAGTTTATTGACTTTCTCCACATGCCAGTTGCCTGGCTTCAATTTTCCTCTCCGTTAAATGCATATGTGTATTTCTCATGTGGTCTCTCATGGTTGTGTTCATGTGAAAAACAAAGAGTCTTTATACTTCATCCAGTTTGTATTATCACTAAGGGACACGGTCTCTGTACATCGCAATATGCTGCTTAAGACAGAAAGTTTTTCAAATGTTTTAAGAGTTGTAATTATATATCAGTCAGCCTTTTGCGGTCACTGGGTTGAAGTCTGATGTATTTGTGTTACTGCTTACAAAGAGTGTGGTTGGTAATTCAGACAAGTAATAGGAAGTGGGTGTGGCAAGAAAAACTCCAGCACTTGCTCTACGTTGATTTTTGGTCAGACAAGTAAAGCAAAAGTGGGGAGAAAATCTTTGACTCAATAACAAAATTCCTAACCTCTTCACAGCTGTGACGCACCACTTTGCCCTCCCCATCCACCCAAACCATGAAGCTGACTTCAATTGGAAGAACATTAAACACTACACTATAAAAACTACTGTGTTTTTAACAGAAAAAATCTACAAAAAATGTACAGGGAACAACATAAATCAACATTCTCAGAATGCCCTGCATTGCATTTTAAATTTTATTTGAATTTGTTGTTTTTTTCCCTTTAAAATGACTTATTAGTTTTTCTTATCAGTTATGTTTATTAGGGCTGTATGTTATATCTAATGTTGTTAAATTAATGCATATTTTAGTTTATGATGGTTGATTATGTTTAGTGTTTGTGCGAATGACACTGAGCTCCTTCTATATAAGTTCATATTTAAAAGCTGATTGTGATAGGCTTGTTGAGTTGTGAGTTTAAACTGTCCCACATTCAACCATGGGTTAGGACAACATGGGTTTTACCTTTTAAACCAGCGTTGAGGGGTTTTAAATGGAAATTTGAACAAGCGCAAACTGAAAGTAAAGTATATCATGCGTGCAACACAAAAAAGGAACACAAAATATTTGCATGAGAGCACTCTTTAAAAAACCCAAGAGAAACACACGATAAAGTATTTTGACATTCAAAAAACAAGGATGCTACAGCAACAGCTTATTTATTTCATTTAGTTAAGGCCTCTCGCACAACATCGATGCAGTGTATTCTGACCAGCCTTTTTGGTTGTGTTTGTCCCAGGTATGTTTAATTCGGTTTTATCATGTCTTAAAATATAGTTTACTTTTAGGGCACGTGCTGTATGCTTTCGCACGTGCTGAAGTGTGTAGCAGCATCGTTTCAGGGCTGCTTCTTTTCTGTATTTCATTCATACAAAATATTAAAAATAATGGTCACTAAAGGTTATGGTTTCTCTGTATTAGTGTAAATTTACTGTATTAGCATTTTGTTTTATTTTATTTAATCTATGCTTTATTTTGAGTATATTGCACACTACATGTCACGTGCACTTTGAGAAAATAAGAGCATCTCCCTATGTATCTCCCTGCTGATCTCAGTATGAATTATGCCAACATACACACAATCACATATATAAGGCCTTACAGCTCACAATGCATGTCAGCAAATGAGAATCATGAGGTCAAAGGAATTGCCTGGAGAGGTCAGAGACAGAATGTGGTAAGACACAGAATTGGATAAGGTTACAAAAAGTAATTCTGCTCCACTTAAGGTTACTAAGAGCACAGTGCCCTTCATAATCTTCAAATGGAAGACGTTTGGGAGGACCAGAACCCTTCCTAGAGCTGGCCCTCTGGCCAAACTGAGCTATCGGGGGAGAAGAGGTAAAGAAAAACCCAAAGATCACTGTGGCTGAGATCCAGAGATGCAGTTTGTAGAAAGTCAGCCATCACTGCAGCCCTCCACCAGTAGGGGCTTTATGGCAGAGTGGCCCGACAGAAGCCTCTTCTCAGTGCAGGACACATGAAAGCCTGCTTGGAGTTTGCTAAAAAAGACAATGACCCTAAGCACACAGCTAAATTAATGAAGGAGTGGCTTCACAACAACTCTGTGACTGTTCTTGAATGGCCCAGCCAGAGCCCTGACTTGAGCATCTCTGGAGAGACCTAAAAATGGCTGTCTATCAACGTTTACCATCCAACCTGACAGAACTGGAGAGGATCTGCAAGCAGGGATGGCAGAGGATTCCCAAATCCAGGTGTGAAAAACTTGTTGCATCTTTCCCAAAAAGACCCATGGCTGTATTTAATCAAAAAGGTGGTTCTACTAAATACTAAGTAAAGGATCTGAATACTTAGGACCATGTGATATTTCAGTTTTGTTTTTTCTAATAAATCTGAAAAAAAAAAAATCTGTTTTTCTGTCAATATGGGGTGCTGTGTGTACATTTAATGAAGAAAAAATTAACTTAAATTATTTAGCAAATGGCTGCAATAACTAAATACAAAGAGTGGAAACTTTAAGGGGGTCTGAATACTTTCTGTACCCACTGTATGGCACTTAATGCTGACTTCTAGAATAGGTCTGAAACAACAAAGAAAAGTGCAGGTGTTAGAAGTTTTTCACCATAGATTTTACAGAATTTATTTTACAGTGTAGGTCTGAAATTTTCACACATTGGACAATATGACTACACAGCATGTCAAACCCATTTATAAACTGCCTCCAAAACCTTTGTCCAACATAAAACAATTCTGATCAAGTTCAATTTTTTGTTTGTGGATACATAGCATGCATTATAATGGAAAGGATGGCTAATATAAAAAAACAGAGAAAAACTTGTGAAAACTTCAGACTTTTACCTTGAGGCCTTTCAGTGTATTACAGAATCAACTGCAACTCTCTCAGCCCATACAATGATTCTCAATTCAATACAAAACACAGTTTATGCAATGTGTTTACAGTAAAATCAGTAAAACAGTTCTCTAAAAATAAGGGCCTGGAATCAAATAGTAAATGGAGTGTGCAGCTAAAAGTGAGTGTATGCAATAGTGTTAATTTTAGAAAGAAAGCAGGAAAAGAGGTTTCTGGTCAGTGTTGCTTTCCAGAAGAAATCCAGCTGGTTGCAGTAAAACCTTAAGGATTCAAGATTGTTTCAGTTCACTTTTCAGTAGAATGTTTGCCCTGCTAAAACTAGGGCTGGAACTTGAACAGTAATGTGAGTATTTTCCCCTAACAACTACATAAACACAGGGTTAAGGTCTGTGCAGTACCTCATTAGATTTTTAACTGCCACAAAATGAGAGCAGAGCAAGTTCATTTTCAGTCATTTTGGATCTGTTTATTTCGTGACCACACCCTGGCTTCATCTGCACAAAAAAATCTACTGCAACCGAGTCCCCAGCCCAGGCACAAACTAACTCTCTGCCCCATAGTCCGCTGGTTGTTTTACTCACCCAAATTGGTATTTATGTTGGCTGACCAAATTGCAAGTTTGAGAGACCTGGGTGCCCGCAAACTATAGGATCTATTAATATCCCTTCCAGACACCATTATTATGAATGACTCATAACGGCTTTATGGGAAAACTTATGACAATCAATTAAAAAAAGTGGACACTTCAGAATAGGGGTCCAAAATAATACGTTAGTTAAGCATTAATTAATAGTTCATTTGTTCACAATTAAGCATTAGTTGAGCAAAAACACAGTAGTTAATTAATGATTAACCTAACATTTTAATCATTAATTACTAGTGTGTTTTTGATCAACTAATTCTTAATTGTGAACATATTAACCAATAAATAATGCTTAACTAATGCATTATTTTGGACCCCTATTCTGAAGTGTTAACAAAAAGCTTAATGAAAATGTTAAAGGAAATGCGGTGTTAAAATTAAAGATTTTATCTTTATTCTCAGATTTCATAATTAATAAAAAGGAATCAGTAACATTCCTGACCTTTTGGTAGGATGATAAGCTAAACTATTGCTTAATGTACTGTTTAATTAAAGCATACTGTATATCTTACTGCAATATTTATGTAGGGAGGGACAGGAAAGATAAGTGGTCTTCTTTAATCTCTCCTCAGTATCTTTTCTCACCCGCCCAATGTGCATATCCACTTTAATCTAGATAGACATAACATGATATGGGACATTTAAATAAATCTTTACCATTTGAGTGGTGTACTATTACAAAATGAATGATGCATTTTATCACTTAGGCTTTCACAACCTCCTGTTCCTCATTCTCCACCCCCTTTCCCTTCCTGTCTTCAAGCAGTTTCTTTCTTTCGAACTTTATCTTCCTCCGCACATCTGTATTGGCAGTATGGATGACTTTTAGATTGGTTGCTTATGCTCTTTAAGGACTAGAATGGTTCATTTGATGGGTGCAGTTTGTTTTGAAGTCACTGGAATTTAAAAGTAAGAAGTGTTCAACAGTAATGTTCTCCAGGAGGCTGCAGCAAACCACAAAGTGGGAAGTTTAAGAAAACTATGTCTGAAAGTGCAAAAGTTAAAATGACCAGCACAATGATAAGTCTTTTCATTATCATTTTTCTTTCTCTCAGAACGATCATAGAAACAGAAAACTGTAAACAACTATAGTGCTGATGATGATTTTGGCTTGACTGGATGTGCAACCATTTATAAACAGGGTGTTACTGATAATACCCTTACAATCATAACTAAAGGTTTTCTACAGTCAGTGGTTAGTTGCAGCTGAGATCTTCATTCTTTGTGTTGGTATACAAAGCCAACTTTGAAAAGACTATTGTATAATCTCTATCTCTGATTCATGTCATTTAGGTTGTGGGCTGAAATTGGCTGTCTCTTGTGTGCACCTTATAATGAGCCACCTGACAGACAGAATGTGATTTGGAGATCTTGATACAAGTGGATGATGATGAACTTTGCTGGAGCCTTGAGTGACCCTGGGAGAGATGAACCTAACAATAGCTGTTAACATTAGCAAGCTGTATTTGAAATTTCTGATTCCCGACAAACAAATAAATAAATATCAATATTTAAAAGAGGTAGCCTATTTTCTTAGCATAGATGCTATTTACACTAACTGAAAATAGCAGCATTATTTAGTGAAATGCTATTAATACTAAGTGCAAAAAACATTTTCTGCAGTTTATACTACTTTTTGCAGTATTGAAGTACATACAACAGAATTCTGAATTCAACAGAACTTATTGAGTGTAAATAAAAATTTTATTTCAAATGATTAAATTGATGCCATGGTTGACACCCTTATTGGGAGAATAAATCCCTCTCTACACCTATCCCAACCCTACCCAATACTTCATATTCATGTTATTGATTGTTTCCTTTTTTTTCTTATGTGAGTTGAAATGGTAACAATTCGAAAAATCGATTGTGTCAAAAAAAGAAGAACACACGTTTTCCCATCTGCGCCACAGGAGCTGACCATCTTTAATCATGATTACTAGCCCAATCACACGTTGGTGGGCTGAGTTAGTGAACATAACCACTGCCAATAAGGTGGGCTATTTGCACTTAAGGTAAATAGACACTCCGTGAGAATATCAAGGAAGTCATTTTACGTGCCAATCCGGTGACCAATAATCTTTACAATGTGTAGAACCAACATGTTATCAACAAGTTACCTGTGCACAAAGAGACCACAATAATAGCAGTGCAATTATGTTGGTGTATACTTCAGAACTTGAAGAAAGTTTAGACCAATGTGATAAGATAGCCATATTCATTTTCCAATAGTAGTTTTTTGTTTGTTTTTTGTGGGTTCACATCTATCATTAAACACAAAACCATTTCACAGATAATTCCAAAAGGTTGATAAAGATTTCCCAGCATTGTTTTATTCTCACAGATGTTCAGGGCAAACACTTCATCCTGAACCCCAGAGAACCCAGAAAAAGGTTCACATACTGGCTGCAAGTATTCACAATACACCCACACAGCAGCATGCAAGTCTCTGCTACGAGGGTGTATAATAAATGACGGCACATAGAGGGGGGTTCCAGACCCTGTTCTCTTCTCTGTAGGTTGGGTGTGTCTTACAAGAAGCTGTCCAGTTTTTGTAATCTCCATGGGAAGAAGGGGTGGAAAGGGAACTGTAATCTCACAGCACTTATCCACCTACACAGCAACCTTCTACAGCTTGGACTGATTATGATTTTCAGAGTATCAGAGGCATTGCTGTGTTTGCAATTTTCGACCAGTGCATGTTCCTACATTGTCCAAGACAACTTAAAAGACAACTGGAACACTGAGTTTATATTGTAAACTAAATTTATATCCATTCCTGGTGGTTAAAACTCATTTAACTTCAATAACTGGCATCATAACATGCCCAGCAAGTTGCATTTGGTGTGTATTTCCAAAAATACCATAGCATTACTTTTTATTACGAATGCATATAATGTATTAGACTTTTTCAGTCTACTGTAATTATTTTTTACACAAGCTTGGGCATTTTTCATGCTTAAGTATTTTGTTTGTGTCTTCAGCAATCTAATCAACAAATTTTGTAGATTTCTTTTTACGTTTTTAGTGCTTTGAAAACACAGTGGAAAGACGTCCATCAATTCAAAATATAGCATAAATATAGTTATTTGGTAAGCTTGTATTTGTCAAACACACTTTACTAATATTTTCACATATTCATTTGATACTCTTTGGGATGTGACATAAGCTTATTGTTTGTATTCCAAAATAAGCAGAACACAAAACTGTCTCTGTCTGCTCATCCCAGTGTTTAGTTTGGCTAAAGGACCAAGTTTTGACAGAACCCCTTTTGTAAGTTGTGTCAGCACTGAGTGTTTGCAGAGCCTCTTTTAAAACTCTAAAAATATTTAGCTTTGATTGTGTGGATCTGATTCAACTTTTTCTTGAGAATGCTAACCATGACATGATTACCGTAAGCCATTAATTGAATGTGCCATATAAATACTTTCAAGTCTCTTGGGAAACATGTTCACTCTAAAAGATATATTTTTCAACCTGCTGTTATGTCTTGAATACAACTACACAAATCAACAGAGTCACCATGACACACAGGGCAGCTGTGGCCACTGTAAATCCTAAACACATGCAGTGACTAGACTTTTCATATGCGCTAATGAGAAAAACAAGACATACTCAAACATGTTCATTCGTTCACCAGTGCTTTATTTTGAGGTCAAACACAGGATTCTACCATTAAAACTATCAAACGTAGGATGTTAATGGCATAAAAAAACAAAATGTCAAATAAATATGATAAAATATATAATGAAAATAGTAGTCCCCTGGAGTTGTGCCACTGGTGTTACTGCTTAACAAAAGTCTTTTATTTTGGGTTAAAAAAAAAACCACACACTGATTATATCCCTCGACTTCCTCCTTCCTCTTTTTTGAAGTTCTATGAAGGCATGCCCATGATAAGTCCACTGTCTCTTTTAAGTTATCAGAGTTGTTATACTTACTATTCATTAAGTTACAGGTTATTTTTGTCGAGTAAAATTACTTACTTGCTGCTATGAGTTTGGGTTTCGAACATAAAAATCATGTACATTTCGTGATTATACTTTTAAGATTAATTAGCTCTTTGTCTTTCAGTAATTGGAAATAGAAATAATAGAAAATGCTGCTTTTGAGTTGGTTTTATGGCTAAGACCTCAAATAGATATAGAAATGTGATTTCTTTCTTTCTTTAAAGCATGCTGATATTCAGAAATATTGTTGTCACAACGCTTATGGAACTTGCTTTTAACTGAATAATTTTTTTTCAGATTTAGGACAATGGCCTTCTCTGAACAGCGTCTCATCACACAAGCCTCAGTACACTGGAGGTGAGCTATTATCTGTTATACCCACCAGTTTTTACTTCATAAACACTGCTACACTTTATTGACAATTTTAAATACTTTTTTGTGGATGCAGTACACCTGTAACCACTATATTTCTTGTATTTTTATTTACTTATTTTCCAGATTGAAGAGGACATTTCACATCCTGCAACCCCTAAAATGTAAAACCAACCTTTGTAAGTACTCCTAGTTACATCTTAAACAAATATATAAATGTGGGAAAATCAGCTTTGTTTTTGCTGTTATATCACTGAGATGTTTGCATTAAGATTTATGCTGATTATAAGTTATAACTAGTTGGGCCAAACTGTTCTATGAATGGTAGGGAGCAGTTTTAGTTATATTTCTACTTGAACTTGAATTCTAAAACACACTGAACTGTGCTGTAGAATGATTGGAGTGATGTCGCTGCTCAGGATTGGTCGCTTGTCTTTTGCCTAACCAACAGTTTCTCTGGACAAGCATGAAATTTGAGTAAAGCAAACAAGGTAATGCTAAAAATAATAATTCAAAGAAATATTTCATTCAATTACATCTGGTTCCACATCTTATGTCTTGCAAAGCAACACATTGATGCAGTCTGGGCACTAGTGTCTGTTGGGGTTCTGACTATCACTGAAGATGAATTTCTTCTCCAGATCTTCTTTGCCTTGACCCTTTGTCTTCTGCCATCGGTGTTCAGGAAAGTACTGCAAAGAATCTGCCTCAATCGTTTGCTTACGGACTGTCCAGTGCTACGTTTGAATTACTTCTACATTTGAATGCTACATTTGTATTACCCGATACTGCGAAAACATTTACGGTGTGATATTTGACTTGTGATTTAAAAAAAAAAAAATCCTTGACAACTTATGTGTCCAACCTAGTGCCACACTAAAGTAAATGTTTTGCAAAAAAAATGCTTTTGAGAAGATGGCGAACTAGAAATCACGCACGGCAGCAGGTTCCTCTAATTATCCCTTCTTTATTCGCACCCAATCAAATCACTTCCCCTTCACTATAAATTCTCCCAGCTTTCATTTCCCTTCATCTCGCTTTATGCATCCCTCCTCCACCCCTTCTCCGCCATCTATTACCATTCATTCACTCCTCCCGGGGGAGCAGACGGTGAACGAGCCAAACGCCGAACTCTTACCCTCACTAGGGTTCCATCCTTTAGGGTTTGGAGTTCGCTGTTCTACCGGCTCGCTCCCCAGAAAGCTCCCCAGATTTGCTTATCATATTACAAGGAAGCATGAACTCTTGAAATCATATCTCCAGTGTTTACAAGCATTCTCCAATCAGATTGTTTTTGCTTTGTTTTTAAAAATGTCTGTAATACAAGTTAAAATTGTATTGAAAATCATTACCTTTAACTTTGAACTTTCACTTCCTTAAATTTGTTTGAAATTGTATGTGTGTGTTATAAAGAACATTGTTATCATTCATTTGTAATGGATGTTTAGATCAGTCAATTTACTTGAGTAACGTTTACTTGCTTTTTTTAAGGCAATCGATTTGCATGCCTTTTTTGAGTAAGGTCAACTAATTGGATTTTACAGTGTTCTTAGATGTGTACTTAGAACTTTGAGTACACCTTGCTTGAGATATTAAAAAGTTATGTTAAAATAACTCTTTTGTTTGAGTTCTTCTTATAAAGCTTAACTTAAAACTGTAAGTTAGCTTAACTTTTGAAATTTAGTTACCGGTAATTATACCTCTACAAATACGTAAGTTAACTGTACAAAGATGAGGTAAGTATTATCAAGTCAAAAGGTATGACCTAATTTGCTTGAGAATTTTGAGGCAATCAGTTTCCATGGCTTTTCTAAGTAAAGTCAACTTTTTACTTTTTAGTTGACATTACTGGTGTTACCAGTGATGGGCAGTATTGTCACTACAAGTAGTGACGCTACTAGTTTAACTACATTTCTCAGTAGCATGTTGGTAGCGTCTTTATTTTCACAATCAAATAGCTTTTCAGTAGCAAAGCTATTTTATTGATCAAGTAGTGCTGTAGCGTCCACACAAGCTAAACATTACATTTCCCAAGCATTTTTGATGCTTAAGTACAAATCGAAAATACAAATGCTACGGAATCACTGATACTAGATCAGTATATGAGGCCACCACCATACACGGGCCAATGCAGCCGCCCGCAATAATGTCAGTGACTTCTTCTTACTACGGTTGGCAATGAGCTTTTTGGTGTTAGCGCCACCTTCTGTTTGTTTCTGTTGCCAAATTGGTTTGGAACAATTGTTAAATAAATAATTGCACAATTATGCGTGCCTATCTGTTTGAATTACATTTTTATCACTAAGGTAGCACTGATTTAAAGTTGGTTCAATAAAAAAAATAGCTTAGATGTTGCTGTAGATTAGCTTGCTACATTTCTCAGGGTAGTAGCTTAGTGTAGTTAATGTAGAGTAACTGATAGCTTAGCTCACTAAATTTTCTAAGTAGCTTGCCCAATACTGGGTGTTACCTACTTTATTAAGAAAAAATATCTTTTTAATCTTAATCTTTTAATAACGATAAAGAAAGTAACACCCGTGACAAAAATGGTACAAGTGCCCTTTAAATATTCGCACAAATTGCATAAAAAAAACTTTAAAAAAGGAAAAATTTAGGTGGCATTTATATAGAAAAGGAAAGGACATGCCATTCCCCCCCCGTAAGTTAAATATGTTACATTTTTACAATATATAACCAAATTGTAGAAAGGTAATTTCCTAAAGCAGCTTTGCAACCATTCATATCGTAGAAAGCACTATATAAATAAACTTGAATTGAACTGCATTGAGTTAATAATGTGGTCTTAGTTTAAATGTTAGAAAAATAAGTAATTTTAAGACATTTTGCCATGCCAAAAGTTGATGTTTCTGTAGAATGACCCAGAAATGAAATTAGATAATCTGATATATTCTAAAAGTAGAAAGAAATTAAGAATACAAATAGTAAAAAGAATATAACAAATAGCTTGAATCATACTGCATTGATTAAAAAAATAGATCCAGCTAAAAAAAGATTCTTGTGTTAACTTCCTGTTTTAGATTTTTATAGAGTTACACTTTAAGGAACAGAAAGCAATGCTTCTCGTGGCAACCTTTCTGAGAGAGAAAAACCGCAAGCACTAGAGTATGCAAGATTTTTTCCACATTGCAATGTAATTGATTAATTTAAGATAACAGTCCATTTACTGCCCATACATATGTAAACATAAATTTAAAAAATTAAGTATTAATAAAAAATAAAAACATAATTTAGATGCTTATTACAATTCAAGTTTAGAGAAGGTAATACACAGACGGCACATTTAAAACTTGACATTTATAGTCTGTACATTTAAGAAGCAGGCATAGATGCATTCAAGTTTTAGAAAAGCCATGTAAGAAAGTCTTTTAAAGTATTGCTATAAAGGCCTAATACTGGTACAATTGCAGGAAGACTATATTAAGTCGTTTAAGTTGTCGAACATCGTCGTGTGATTCAATATTTCCCTTATGAGGTCGCCTAACTCGTTTTTTCAAACATACTGTTTTTGTCAGGGCATGTATCGCATTCGGGAAACCGCAGTCATTCCACGGCTCTGAACTGTTGGAAATATTCGGCAAGTTACAACCCATGGAAGAGACTTGTCGCCTCCAAAAATGATTAGTCTGACAGTATCAGTGGATTGTGTACATAAACACACCGCTCTGGTCAAGCCTAAAAGAAAAATACTATAAAATTGTGATTAAAAAAGCGACAACAACAACCGAGCAAAATTTTGAGGGTGGTGATGTGACGTCACTACAAACATGAATTGAGTGTCCCGACAAGAAACAAGAGAGGTTATTGCAGTTTTGCTCTCGCGAGTCAAAGGGGTGATCGAATTATTTTGTGGAAGTCACTTATTAGGCAACTCTAGGTAAGCAGCAGGCTTGAATAACATTGTCTTATTGTGAAATGAAACTATTATGAATGGAATTATTCAAATGAACGTTTAGGCAATAGTCATTTGAGCATCTTTCTATGTTTATCAACTCGATTGTCTGTTACAGACGAGATCAAACCATGTAATTCAGCTCTGTTTAGCGTTTGCATTGTACATTTACCGTTTTAATGGCTTAACAATAGCATAAATCTAACGCATTTTGGTGACAGTCGAGAATTGACTGGGTTTTTATTTTTTCTTTCTTTTTTTTATGAATCATTTTTGTTGTTGTTTTAATACAGTATTATTTAGCCTAACACAACTTTATTTTACATATATATAAGTATATTTATATAAAAACGACACTATCTTTATATCTGCAATACTGCACATGGAATAAACTCCTGCAGAAACTGAGGGAAAAGTTTTATGCACTGTACTGACATCACATGTACACCATAAAATAGGAATAATTGTGAATAGATGGATAATTCCCACGTGAAATGTTACAGCGCTGATTAGATAAAATGCTTTCAGATGATGTTCAGAGCTTTTCTGTTGTAAAGCCCTGCTTTACTTCTCCAATTCTGGCCTCTAGTGGGCAAAAGCAGAGCAGCATGTTAGTTACCCCTGTCTAGGTCAAGTTTATCTGTCTGCTTATAATTATTTACTAAATACTATATTTGCTCTGTCAACCTAGGTTTGAAGGTACAATGATGGATGCATACAATTTTTCAGGCAGTCCTCTCAATAACAGCTCATCCGAGTATGAAGATGACTATTATGATGACTATGAGGATACAGATCTTGGGAAATGTCTTCAAATCATGTCACTGATTGTCTACAGTCTGGCTTTTGTACTTGGAGTGGTAGGGAATGGCACTGTCATTTGGGTTACTGGATTCAAAATGAAAAGGACGGTCAACACGGTCTGGTTTCTGAACCTTGCTGTAGCAGACTTCCTCTTCACTGCCTTCCTCCCTCTCAGTGTGGTTTATACAGCTATGGACTTCCACTGGCCTTTTGGCCGGTTAATGTGTAAATTCAACAGCACTCTCAGTTTCCTCAACATGTTTGCCAGTGTGTACATCCTGGTTGTGATCAGCATTGACCGGTGTGTGTCTGTGGTGTATCCGATTTGGGCACAAAACTATAGGAATGTGAGCCGAGCTTCTATGGTGAGCCTGGGAGTTTGGTTATTCGCCCTGGTGCTTAGTTCACCCTACTTTGTCTTCAAGGACACTGCACCCGACCCCAATAACCCAAACATTACCAACTGCTTCAACAACTTCGCGTTATCTGATGACTTTAAAACACAACAGGTGGTGGAGCTCCGTGCACTGCGACATCGTGCCATGAGCATTACCCGTGTCATCATAGGCTTTGTGGTGCCTTTTTTGATAATCGTGTCCTGCTATGTGGTCATCATCCATCGTCTCCAAAGAAACCGTTCCATGGCTGGCCGAACTGGACGTCCCTTCAAGATCATTGCTGCAGTGATCACTGTTTTCTTTCTGTGTTGGGCTCCTTACCATATCCTGGTGCTCATTGAGATGGTAAACCACATGGAAACAGAACACAACCCCACCCTGCAATATGTCATCAAAGTTGGATATCCCATTGCGACCAGTCTTGCTTTTCTAAACAGCTGCCTTAACCCACTGTTGTATGTTTTCATGGGACAAGACTTTAAAGACAAGGTGCGCAAGTCAATCCTGAAGGTTTTGGAAAGCGCTTTTACAGAGGAAGTTTCACGCACAAACACCTACACAAATTCACTGCACACCATTCGTAGCAAAGAAAACGGGAGCAAGTCCTTCTCTGATGGGGAATTATAATCATAGCATAAGTGAAGCATTTTTCTTAAGGAGGACTTCACAGAGTGTCTTGTGTATTTAATGACATCCTAAACTAAAAGTAAGATATATTTACCTGAAGAACTGGACAGAAAGAGAGATGGTTTAAAGCTACACTCTCAGAAATAAATGTACAAAAGCTGTCACTGGGGTTTTCAAAAGATACAGTTTTGTACCTTTTAGGTTCCAATATTTACACTTTAGGTACTAATATGTACTGTACCTTTAAGGTACCAAAATGGACCGGTCAGGTACAAACTTGTACCTTTACAAAAGGTACCACCCCAGTGACAGCTTTTTTACCTTTATTTCTGAGAGTGTATACACAAAAACACTGCCTTGCTCTTATGGGGATATGCTTATATAATGCAGAACTATTATGTACATTGTGTGTGTGTGTGTGTGTGTGTGTACTTGTTTGACCAAATGTCCTGACAAAGAAAACCTGACATTGTTGCATTTTTTAACATTATGGGACCAGGCCTGTGATTCCCACAAGGGAAAAAAGTATCAAAAATAGTAAATGATGTTTATCTGAAAGTCTAACAATGCAAAATGGTTTTCTGTAAAGGTTAGGGCATAGAAAATATTGTGTGTTTGGTAGAAAAGTACACACACACAAATGTGTGTGTGTGTGTAAGAGAGAGAGATTTAATTATATACCCATAAAGTATTTGACAAATAAAACTTGGTATTGTAGGCCATATATGAGCTTTATATATATACACTGTGTATATATAGATGAGACGTTTTTACATGTATTGTGCATGTGATGCAAGTAGCTTCTGTTTCTTTACTGTATACTATTGTCTGCACATACTTTTTTATAATGCATATTTTATTTTATATAAAATAGTATTAAGTTTGTTGATGTATATCAAATATTAAGCTAAAAGCAAAATAAACTTACTGCTTAACATCCTTACTCTGGTCTCATTGTCTATGGAGGTCTTGATATAGATATAATCAAAAACTGAACATTAATTAACATTAATAAATAGAAGGATTTTTTTTTTTTTTTTTCAAATGTGAAAATTGCATTAATTATTTTAGACATTTAATAATGCAATGTATATAATGCATGCTGTTTCTATTCATCAATTATATGTTTAAAGAGGTCTTCTCTAAGACTGTAGTGTATTAAAATTGTAAAACCACAAAAAGCTTTGTAATGCAATTTATAGATATTTAAATATCATATGTATATATTTTCAACAATGTGGAAAGTAGATTTAACAATGTGAAGTGCCATCTAAACAAATGAAAAAAACATTCAACAGAGATTTTTGTTCAAGAACAGGAGATACTGTGTATTTTATCTTTTTATTTTAAACCGTTTGTAACAATTAATAATGCAAGTTAGTTATGAGCTTAAATGTTAACTTTCTCATAAGAGATTCATGAAAGATAATGGTTTATTCAGTTTGTTTTTGAAATGGGTTCAGATTCTGATTATATTGCTGTGGTCAGGAACAATGAAAGAAATGGGCAGCCATATTGCTGCATCACCCGGGGAGCAGGTATGGGTATGGTGCCATGCTCAAGGTTCACACGAGGGTTAAAGAAAGCACTGATTGTTAATTTCTCCCACCAACAATTCCTGCTAGACCTGAGACTTAAACCTGGATACTTCAGGATGCATGTCTGACTCTCCTCATTATTCCACAACTGCCCCAGTCAACTGGGGTGTAATATATGGTATAGTGTACCATAATGCACTTATTGGCTCCAACTTAACCCCATTGATTTATTCTTTTTGGAGGCGGTGTCCAAAATTAAATTCCCTCCCTCAGGCATATTATTGCCAAGCAGTTAATGATAGAAAAATACATCCATGTGTTTTTATTACATGATTCAAATCTGAATCTTCACAGCATACTTTGCTGAACCACAGGCACAGAGATCTGGGCAGGGACATTTTGCTTGGTGGCTATATAGGGAGGAGTGCTATGACTCCATAACAACTTGAATTACACCATTACACCATCATTACTATAATGGCTCAGGCCCATTAAAAAGACTCAAATTACACCATATTGCACAATTACAAAACAGTTTTCTTTCAGCTAGCTTGGAAATCATTTTGAATTAAGTATTGCCCTTTCACATTGCAAGGTAAGCCAGCTTCCCAAAACATTTCATATTTAAGTCTCCTTAAAATTATTTCATAACAGCTACAGCACATGCAGGATAAAGTAAACTGGGTTGCAAAATTGTCTTCAATGTCTTGTTTCAATGTTTCAGATCAGACAGATGTCCATAATAGCTACATAATGCAGAGCCAAATTATCTCAAGCAACAGATTTAGAAAACATGCTTTATGTAGTACATGCATGCATCGAATATCAATGAATTTGCAATTATTTATACATTTTCCTCCCTACTTTCAGTGTTCCCATCCGCTGGCATGTACCCTCCAGTCCTGTCGGTGGCGGTAATGCGGCAAATCTAATCGCACGCGAAGAAGATTGCCAAAAGGAAGCTTTCGTTTTTCTTTCTCACCTCCTTCTTTTCTTGAGAATTTAGAGTTGTTTTGGGATAAACTACGACTTGTTCAGTTGACCGGTCAAAAAAGCAAAACCAGTTTACGATAGACGTTGAATGCGCAGGAGAATTCGCTCTACAGCTTCACACTAAACAGAAAGAAGACGGAAAGTTGCTACCCGCGTTTGAGCCTCTTAAAAGTGACATCTATCGACGAGGTAATTCGCGGATACATGTGGCTGTTTCATTATTTAATACTGTTTTATTAAAGCATAGCTTTTTTGTTGTGTATCCCGCACATCTAGCCGGTTGGGTTTTTCTTGTTTAGCGTAACAAGTATGTAATCTACAAGTAAATCAACTTTGCTAACGTAGCGCGTTGATTAGGCTTGTAATGTGGTGTTACTAATGCAATGGTCTTTCGCTGATTTTAATTGGTATGAACTGTACATTTTCCTCCAGTCTTTCTGTTGGTATAGATGTGTGCATTTACCGCCAGTTTATCTTTATTGTATTTGTGGTGGTTGTTTTTTGTTTTGTTTTTTTGAGGATACAATTATGCCTTCCTTTAAGATCGATGAGCATCCTGATATCGTTGCTAGACTCATTAAGCTCCCACGATGCCTTAACCCTCAATCTTATGCCTTAAACATAATAATAATAATAATAAATCATACTCGGTACTCATTAGCTACTCAATTCTCATTTGATCGTATAGCTTTTAAGATAAAATACTTACAAATTCCACTTAAAAGAGCTAAATTAATAAATGTGGATAATGTGGGTTTTAGCATAAAGGTGTATTATGTGACCATCTTTGATTTCAACCCTTTATGAGATTAATTCTGTGCTACTATTGTGTTATTTATTTATTTTTAAAAATAAATCTATGTATGAAATAAATTTCTAGTCAATAATGTAAGAGGTCTGTCGTTTAGTTTAGTTTTTTTTTACTGTAAATACAGTACAGAAATGTACCATACCCTTGCTCTGTGTTCTTACATACCTGCTTTAACAGTGTTTTTTGTGTTTTTGTCAGTCTTTAGAAATACTGGGCGTTCATCTTGGCTGTGGTAAAGGACCAGTAATCACTTTTAAAACATCAGGATTGCGGTGAGTGATAGTTAAACCCCTGATTTTTGTACACTTTATAGATATTTTTTAATGCAATTCTTCAAAACAAATGGTGCCTTCCAGTGCACCGAAGTAACATTCATCACACATTTAAGTTAAAACATAACGTAGCCTAAATAAAATAAAATATAGGGTAAACCACAAACCCAAATAACTACATCTGAATTCAACATTAATCATTTGTGTGTGGTATTAGGAACTATACTTATACTTTATTTATTTATATAGTGCTTTAAACAAAACAGTTTGTAGCAAAGCACTAAACATTATCAAATAGGAGAACAGAGTGCTGGTAATGTACAATGACGAGATTAAACTATTTATTTATCAAATGCAGAGACGGTCTCTGTGATCAAAATGACGATAATCACTAGAAATCAGGTGTCCCCAACTATGCAAGCCAAAGGAGACAGCGGCAAGGAACCAAAACCCCATCCATGAGAGAATAGGGAAAAAAACCTTGGGAGAACCAGGCTTAGTTGGGTCCAGTTCTCCTCTGGCCGGACGCCCAGCACCTAATTTCCA
>JAUCNO010000236.1:20167408-20188000 GCA_032353835.1 Enteromius viviparus | reverse complement strand
ACGCTCTTCCGATCTAAAGAAAATTGCTCTTTTGTCGAGATTTTGGGTACCACTAGCCCGGAGGCTAGCGGCTGTCTGCGAGCAGACAAGGAAACCTCCTTCCGGCCCTCCCCCGGAGGAGGGACTGATGTAACCACTTCCTGAAGAGCAACTCATTTCCTGCCCGTCTACACGCCGTCGCAGGATGAGAAGCAGAACCCCGAGTTATACGTCATGGCCGAGTGAGTCATGAAGGTTTACAGTGTGTTATACAGACGCTAGTCCTCATGGGAGATGGGCCTTAGGGTTACTTTATCATGCTGCAAAAGCCAATAAATAATCAAATATGTTTAAATAATCAGCATACAGTTAAGTTAAAAAGGGTGCTATTTATAATTTGTTTGTGGATTTCTGTATTAATTGAAATAAATCTAAGAAAGATTGATATCCAGAAACATTACTAATTATCAAACTAAAATAAAACGTATGTAGTCATAACAACAAAAACTAATAAAAACGACAAAACTACTAAAACATTAATATTACAATGGAAATGGAAAATACAACAAAACTAATTTAATCCTAAAAAAGGACTGATGTGCACCAGATTTCACGAGTTCGAGCTTTGAGGCATAAACGTACGCGAAGCTTGTTTGCCATGCTGCTTAGGGAGAAAGAACTAGGGGCTAGAGGGGCTGCCGATCCCTAGGGAGAATAGCCCTAAGGGCTTGGGCAGGGAAGGAGGCGGACAGCCAATCAGTCAGGCGACTGGGGCTGCAGGACAGACAGACGGCTGTGAAGATCTGCTCACTTTACTCAAAGGTCACGCAGTGAGAGAAAAGTTCATCGTTTATTATCCTCCTGAAGCTGCAGGCATTGATCAGCAGGGGCAAATATGACAAAACAGAGCACCATAGAATCATAACATCATCATAAAAGCCCTGTATTCAGATCCACTGCAGTCGCACCATAGTTTAGAGAGCAAAACACTCTGGTTTAAAGGGACAGTGCGCCTAAAAATCAAATTACTCTCCCTGATGTTTTTCTAAACCTGTATGTGTCTGGGTTCAGGAGTCTGGAGTCTCTCATACACACTGCGTTCATGGTGAGAGTGTGTGTGTTGATGGATGTGCCGTGTTATCAACTCATATATTATGCAAGTTGTTTGTTCTGCCTGAAGTATTATTGACATACGTGACTGTTTTACAGTGTGTTATTGAAAAGTACAAATTCACAGACAAGGCCTGAAATTAATCTATTGAAGCATCAGGTGGAGTAAATCCGTGATGTGATTCTATACCTGTGCAGTCAGGTGTGTTTGAGGGTGATAACACTGTTTTCAGTCTCAATGCTGCTCCGAACTTTAAGTTGCTTATAAAATGCATTTGAAAACATAACATCCACCAAAAGTCTTACATTTGTAATGAGAAAAACTGTTAATGTGTTCTCAACAAAACATTCTTATTGTGGGTTTTCCACCAAAATAACAGTTTTACTAGTTCTGTCAAATAAAATCATTGCTACTAAATTTATGTAATATAAGAATCGCAATTAATTTTTTTTTTTTTTTAATCTAAAAATATTTGCAAGTGTGTTCTGCCTGTTTATCAGTGAATGACTGGTGAAGCAGCTCAAGTCACTACAGGGGCCTGTACCATGAAGCCGAATTAGCTGGCTAGCCAGGTAAGTTTAGGATTAGTTTGCACCAATCCTGGGTTTTAAGTGCCATGAAAGAAACTCGGCTTCAATTGGTGTTCATTGCCATGGTAACTTGTGCTGTACGGCTAACCTGCTCCGGGGACTGGGAAAGTGCATCCCTCAGGAGTTTAAATGCTAATTTTATGAGTGTGTGTGTGTGTGTGTGTTGGCAGCAGTGATGCACGGGTCAATGTATAAACAACCCAAACCCAACCCAACGTTTTCAACTAACCCGCCCGCAACTCGGACCGCAAAGAAAAAAATATGATACCCGACCTGCTTCCTGACCTGCATTTTTTTTAAATGGTGCACTCGCTGACTGGGTTAATGAGCTCAGGCCATCTCTCGGGCCTGATGGGGGCACTGGTGGGTATCCATCAATACTTTATCACAGAGATATACTTAGTGCTGACCACCAAGGCGTGACCCACTGAAGGTAAAATCACTGCATTGAGCTGGGGTGTGTGATGTTTATCATCTACAGTGACATTTTAATAGTTGTTTTAAAAATATACAAGCTTATATTATCTTGCACATCATATACTATGTAAGAATGCTAAATTCCAACAAACAAAAACACATCTTGAGAATCTAAAAACATTCACTGTGTGATGAATATACCAGTTAAAAAAACAAAATTCAATATTGCTCTTCAGATAAGAGGAGATCTCTGCCATTAAAGTGCCGTTGGCCGTCAGCCAGAGGAGTTTCAGAACCTGTGGAGCAGGTCCAGGCTGAGCATCCAGTGACTGCCTCTGGATCATCCTTCTCGGGACGTCTGTTGTGAGGAAAGATGTGATGAAGTCCATGTCCAAACCAGACTGAAAGACTGAAGAGAAGCACTATAAATGATCAGCAAGGCTCCAGGACAAGACGACTCATTCCTGTGTTTTACACTCTTAAACATTAAGCTGCTTCACGATGCCTTTTGTCTACATGGTTATGTGAAGAAGCTTTTAAAGACTGTTTCAGAAGCATCTTTGTGGAGAAAGAAGGTTCTTCAGATTAAAAAAGTAAGACAGAGATGGCTGAATGATTGGATCAGAAGTGTATCGTACCTCGGTCATAGACCGGCTGTCGTCCAGCAGCTGGTTGATGTACTGCGCACACTCCTTCTCCTCATCCGTGACCTCTGGCCCTTCAGTGACCTTTTACCCCATATCGTCCATGATCTGGCATATTCGGTCAGCGCGCTCTCTGTGAGGGCCTGAAGAGGAAGATCTTTCAGCGGTGGTCTTCCCTTCACCAGAGCTGTGCTGCAGACGCTGACCTGAAGAACAAGATCAGTGTTTACGTTCTGTTAAGTTTAGTGCACCCTGGTGAAAAATAAACATACCAAAAAGTATGTGACCCTGGACCACAAAACCAGTCTTAAGTCGCTGGGGTATATTTGTAGCAATAGCCAAAAATACTGAAAAAATTATTTAATTTTATCTTTTTTGACAAAAGTCTTTAAAGATCATGTTCCAGGAAGGTATTTAGTCACCGTATAAAATAAATGTGCTTTAGGATATAAAGGGATAGAATGTCAAACATATCAATGTGTTTTATTTTATAAATGTATTATCAATTTAAAATTGAGCATGTGTTTTCTCATGTGACACTCAAGAGAAGTTTTCGTTTGCTTTTACTTAGCTCATTAAAATAAATATCAGTATTGTTGATACTACAGTATACAATCATGGTTCAAAAACACTAGTGTTTACTAAGAATTACTGTAGTATTGTTCATGTGGGTTGACCCAGTAAAATAAATCCTGACCATTGCTGTTTGCGTCTGCTCTGTTCCTATCCTGTTTTGTTCTGGCATCTCAGTGAACCTGCAGAAAGATGAACAAACCATCACAAACACCGCTGTGTGACGTAATCTTTATTATTGTGAGATCTGCTCTTTATAGACCATTTCCAAACTGATATAAGATTACTGGATGAGTCATTTTTGTGAATGTGGTGCTGTCAAACAATTAAACATGCAAAATAAATGTTTTGAAGCAGTTCAGAAACAGGGGGGGTGTTGTGACCCTTTAAGTTCCCCAAGAAGAGCCAACCTTCAATTTTGAAAATTCCCAGTTTATTCCCATAAATTCCCGTTAATTCCCATGGAAAGTTTCCATCTTTGAAAATTCCGGGAATTTTGCAACCCTAGGTGTTTGCAGCACTACTACATTGTTTTATTTGGCAGTAATGTGCATTTGTTTTTTTTGTTTTTTTTTTTCCTTTCCTTTTGAGCATCTTTTTCACATTTTAGTAAAACAGTCCGCTTGTTAGTGATCATATGCTGATTTTTAAATTGATTTTCTTTCTTTTTTTTTTATGCAGATCTTTGGTCAAATCAGCTATAAAATTTCCACTGATATGTAGTGGATAAGTGGGGTGAGCATTTAACTTTCTCTTATTGCATTTTTTAAAAACTTATAAACGTGTGCTTTTTGGTAATCGCATGGACATTTGTCTTTCAGAGTTAGGAGAATTAGCCCTTGGAGGAGAACACCAGGATGGCTCAAACATGGAATGCTCTTCAGCAAGCACAGATTCTCTCTAACCAGAGCCCAGAAAATTCTATTGGAGCTATGGACTGTAACGGAATACCAGTGGAAGCGGACGAGAGCTTTGTTCATGAGATAGAAGAGTTAATTGAGAAGGAGAACTTTCCAAGCATGATGGATTTGCAAGAAATTGCTGAATCAGACATAAAAGACTTGGAGTCTGGTTCTCTGCAGGACACATGCTATGAATCATCTTGGCAAGATGTAATCGGTTCAGATGACCTTGAACAAGATAAGACAGTGGATAAAGGAGACAATGATGGTAACATGATACCTTATCCCTTGCCTAACTCAGTAGAGGTTGAATCCATACTAGAAGCACATTCTGACAAGGCAGTTTTAGAACCTGATTTTGAGACCAATGCTAGTCTTGTCGAATATTCAGATATTAGCAGCTGCTCTGACACAGAGGGAAATTTTAATTGCAATTTAAGTTCATCCATTGATGTAAATATGGGTGGCAACCAGGCTGGGCAGCCTTCAGAGGAAGGAGACATGAATTCAAGTATGCACTTACCTTCTGCTGAGGTCTGCCAAAGTATTGTGGAAGCAGGTATGAGTGAAATAAATCAACAGCAGGACACTGGACCTCCAGTGACCACAAGTGAGAGCATTGATAGTGTAAACCATACTCTCAGTGACTGTAGTGAGGGGTCGCTTCTTACAAATGCAGAGGTTTCTTGTATGGAAGTGCAAGGTTTGGACAATATGAATGGTGCTGTTCAAGATGAGCAAATTGAGGAAAGGGAAATAACTTCTGATTTGGAATCTTTTTTGGATCACTGCGAAGAGCTTGGTACCTCTCAGGATGATTCCAGTTGTGCCTCAGATCATGCAAATATTGATACTTCATTGATTTCTAATGGGAATGAAAACATTTGCCCAACCATAGAATCACTAAGTGTTTGCCAACTAGAAAGGACAACCCCAAATGCTGAAAACACATCAGAACCTGAACCTGTAAAGACATTTGTGATTTCAAATGGAGGTAAAGGTCCACTTGGTGACTACCAGTTAGAAGTAATGAATCAAAATCCTGAAACTTCATCCTCAAAGCCTGACTATCTAGAAACAATCGAGATGCATGGCAATGGAAAAGATTCTCTTGATGGCTGTCTATTGGAAAGCCATCAACCAGGTCCTAAAAGCCCATCCTTAAAACCTGACATTCAAGAGACAATTGGGGTGTCTGGACATGGAGAAAAATCTCTTGACGGCTGTCAAATGGAGAACAACAAACCCAGTCCTGAAACCACATCCTCAATACCTGGCCATGGAAATTCCTCTCAGCTAGAAGGACAGAAATGCTTTACATCTGAAAATGAACAAGTTGAGCGGAGTAGTTTTGGGTTCCTGGAGTCTTGTTTTGGTTTAAGTAGTACAGCGCAGAACACCAAGGAACTGAAACACCCGGAACTTGCGCATGTAAACAAAGTCAACGAGGGCAGTCTGTTTAATCACACTGCTTTTGAATCTAAAAATAAGATGGTTGAGGGAACTGATGTGCCTCTAGATCCACCAGTACTCAGTACAGACCAAATGTCCAAGGCCTTCCTAGATCCTGGACAGCAAAAATGTCTGACTGGAAATGGTACCATTACAAACAAAGGCTCTTTATCATATTTAAAGACTCAAAAGAGAAAACTGCAGCCAGTTGTTCTCCTTAAGACAACTGAGAAAATAACTTGTAATGGAAAAAAATACCATTGCTTTGAGTGCCAAGAGTCAACGCAAAGTGTAGATGAACTAATTGAACACCACCACTGCATGCATTCTCTCCATAAGTCTCAGTATTGTCTCTCTTGTGAAAGTTACTTGACTGGAGGTACATTGGCGGAAAAACACGTCTGTGGAAATGTCGAGCTTTATGACAAGAAAGATTTATCCCCTTTGTATACCAAAGTGCTAACTGAGAGAAAGGCAAAGTTCATTTGTAGGTACTGTAAAAAAGCCTTTGTTCGAAAACCGTATCATGGCGAACATGAGCTTAAGCACAGAGTTGTAACACCTCATAGATGTGAGTGTTGTGGATTATACTTTCCTAATGCTCACAAATGTCAAAGTCACAAGCGTAAGGCAGCCTGCACACCTTTGATACTAGACCCTTTTTCAGAGACTGCAGATCGATCAGAATCAGTCAATGAAAAGAATGACGTACCAGATGTGGTTGAAACTCCTGGCTCCAATGTAAAACTTCGTAATTGCTTTGTGAAACTAATGGATGTGTGCAAGACAAGTCAATCACCTGAACGAATGCATTGTCAAGTTTGTGGCAAGACTTTCAGGCTCAGAGCACAACTGAATGCACACCTAAGGTCACACTCAGATGAGAAGCCCTTCAAGTGTGACAACTGTGAAAAAGCATTCAAATATACTTGGAACCTTAACAAACATAAGAGAGAGCAGTGTTCCCAAAAGATTGTCCGACAATCTTCACTTCTAGTTAACAACTTCCCACCAAAGTTTAAATGTCCAATCTGTTTTCGCATTTTCAAGTACTCCTACAATCGGACACGTCATTTGCGTCACCAATGTCTCAAAGAATACATGAAAAAAGGCAAAGGAAAGATTGGTGACAAGTATCGATGCCCTTTGTGTAAAGATATGTTTACTTTTGCCGGCAACCGCAATAGACACATAAAGCAAACTTGCATTAAGCTTAAACTCTATAGGGCCAAAGGAAAGGTAAAGAACAAAAAAGAGTTAGAGGAACTAAACTGTACCAAAAAAGAAGAAAAAGAGTCACCATTGACTACATCCATACAAAAAGCATCACAGTACAAATGCACTTTCTGTCCATCTGAGTATTCTAGCAAGTCTGGTTACTACAACCATCAGGCAAAGCACAAATTGCTTGGACATGACAAAAAAGCAGTCAAACAGAAACATGCTAATTCTGCTGATGTAAAAAACTCTGGCTCTACTCTGGATAGACAAACTAACCAAGAAAAAGGCTCAAGACTTCCTTTCTCGTGTCGCTTCTGTGGAAGAGCCTTCGCTTCACCTGACTCTTTAAAAAAGCACTTACGACTTCATAAAGGAAACAAACCTTTTCGCTGTTTAGACTGTGGTAAAGAATTTGCCAGGCATGGACATCTAATGGCTCATAAAAATGTGCACAAGCGGAATGTACAGTGTTCAGTGTGTTGGGAAGTTCTTCCGTCTATTGGAGATTTGTTAAAACACAGACAGTCTCATCCTAAAAAAGGCATGCTCAAATGCCCTGATTGCCCTTTGCAATTCAAGTTTCCAGTATTTCTTCTTCGACATGTTGCTGCGCATGATAGGAGACGCAAACTTATGGAACTTCTCCCTCCAAAGGACCAAGCTACACCTCAGAAGGTAAAAGAGATTTACAAAGAGGAGTTTAAATGTGCGCTCTGTCAAGAAGCCTTTGTTGACTCAAAGGCACTTAGCGAGCATTGTTTAACTCATATGCCTGGACCTTTTGCATCCAAATGCCAGTTCTGCAAAAGCCATTTCTCAAGTCGTGCTGGACTTATTCGTCACATCCGCCTTCACACTGGTGAAAAGCCTTTTCCATGTGTAACCTGTGGCAGGCACTTCCATAGAAAGGAAGTTCTGAAAATGCATATGGAAAAATGTACAGGGGAGCTACCAACTCCAATACAAACATCAAGTACGAAACAAATACAGGCAGAACATGGTGTTGACACAGCTTCAAAAAAAACAGGCAAAGCCTATAATTGCTCGTACTGCCCACATTCATTTCGTTTTCCAAACAATTTAAAACTTCATGAGAAAGCTCATTTGGCCAAGACTGTTGTACCTTGTTCAAAGTGTGGGAAGTTTTACAGAAAACGAAAATTTAAAGACCATGTTGAACTCTGCAATGGAGACCAGATAAAACCTGCTTGCAGAAAATGTGGGAGAACTTTTACTAGAATAAACTACAGAAATGGTCACGAAAAGCAGTGCAAGGGTACGCAGATCAAAACTGAAACTGTAACAGAAAACGGAACAAACGAGAAGGGCAAAAGTAAGCAGCAATGTCCACTATGCTTTAAATATTTCAGATCTAGCATTTTCCTCCAGAGGCACATATCTCTTCATTCAAAGGAAAGTGCGTATTCATGCGTGCATTGTGCACAGAAATTTGACAGTAAGGATCAATATTTGCAACATGAAGCTTTTTGTGATGGTGTGTCCAAGGAACGTAGATTGGAGAGTTTAAGAGGATCTGAGAAGATGAAATCAATGGTTGCTGAAGTAAAAAATGATGGAGACATCTCTGTGGTTCCTGGAGAAAATGGTGAGACGTTTAAGTGCAAATTTTGCACTAAATCATTCTTGAGATCCAGATACCTAAGACGCCACATTCTCACTCATACAGAGGTCAAGCCATACCGGTGCAAGTCTTGTGAAAATTGTTTCTCACGCTATGATCATTTAAAACTGCACCAAGCCCGCTGCAGAGGAAAGCGCCAAATTGAGATACGAGTTGAAAAGATGAGTGTCAGCAGCTTAAGCACAAGTCCTAAAAGCCAAACCCAGGAAGATGTTGACTCCTTGCAATGCAAAGTTTGCTCAAAGCAGTTGTCCACCCTGAGTGATCTGAAGCGTCATATGTCCATGCTCCACATTACAGATAAACCGTATCCCTGCAAGAGATGTGGCAAAACATACAGTTCCCAAAAGTCTTTAAGGAAGCACAATGTCACGATCAGATGCAAAAAGATTTCAAAGGAAAGCTTGTTGCCTGCCAAGAATAATGTTCAAACCCAACCATGCAGAGAAACATCCAAACTTCTGCAGCGTATACAGGTGCACTATATGCATAAATTTAAATACCAATGCGAGTATTGCCCTCGACGCTTTAAACTATCTGGACAGCTAAAGGTACATGTACGTCTTCACACAGGGGAAAAACCATATGGCTGTGCAAACTGTGGAGAGCATTTCATCAGAACAGACTATTTGAAACGACACTTGGCTAAATGCAATGGAAAGGCGGAATATCAAGAAAAAATTCTTTGTGATAAGTGTGGTGACATGTTCACCCGAGACGCACTGTCTGTACATCAGAAAACTTGTGTCATTAGCTCAAAATCATCAGGACCCTCTCAACAGGAAAAAGATAAAAGCAAGAGCCCCACCAAGATTAAAGGTTTTTCCTGTGCTAACTGTAGTGACCGTTTTTTATTGTTCTCTCAGCTCCAGCAGCATTTTCTAGCGAAGCATAGATCTGATCAGCCACAAAATAACAGCAATCAGCAGCAACTGGTATCCAGTCACGTGCAAGTCATAAAGCAAGAGCAGGTTGATGAGGGGTATGGGCAGAACCAAGAAAGCAACAGTCAGATAAATGCACAGGAGCAACGTGCGTGTTCAAACACAAACCTTATCAAGCCCCTTAAATGCCCGCATTGCAACATGCGGTTTTCCAGGAGCGCTGGTCTGGGTATGCATATGCGCATACACAAGGGAGTGTACCCACTTTCTTGCACAAAATGTCATATCGGTTTTTGGACCAGAAAGACAATGGAGAAACACAGGAGAAAATGTACAGGTCACACACTAATCTCAAATAATGGATCTGCGATGGAAAATGCAGCTGACTTAAATGACACTGTTCTGGTATTTAACAAGGGTTCTAATACAACAGGAACTGGAGTACTACAGACTAAATTCTCGTGTAAAGATCAAGACCAGGAAAATGAGGCTGAGAAAGGAGACGTGTCTGTTCACAAGTATCAGTGTTCGGAGTGTGATCAGAGTTTCACCGATGGACTGAGACTCATAAGTCATTTGGAAGAACATGGGCGTGCGGATCAAGAGCGGAAATCAGACATCCACAGATGCCGTGTGTGCAATAAAGTCTTTGCTCAAGCTGGTTTATTGCAAAGACACATGAAAATGCAACATAATCAAAAGATGACTTTTACTTGTGAAATTTGTTCCAAGAATTTTCGTTTTCCATCTGACCTGGACATTCATAGATCTTGTCATGACCCCAGTCGTCCCTTTCCCTGTGATTATTGTAAGATGCGGTATTTGACTGCTAAAGCCCTGACCATTCACCATAGGATGGCTCATTTGCATACACAACCCAACTCAAAAGAATCTAGTGTGAAAGCAAGAACAGAGCAGCCTGGAGTATATAGGTGTGAACCATGTGACAAAACCTATATGCTAAAGTCGTCGTACATGAAGCACTGCAGAATAAAACACAAAGAGGACGTTATCAAAACCCTCACCGATAACCAATTGAAAAACACTTCTGGCAGTGCAAGTCAGGAATCGGATGACGAAGACTCCAGAGATTTTGAAGATGAAGACGACAGCAACAATGACTCTGATTCAGCACCGTACTTTCCTTGCCATGTTTGTGGTAAAACATTTTTAACATCAGAAAGTCTTGAGGATCATCAAAGATGTCATCTTGGCGAAAAACCCTTTGAGTGTGAAGAATGTGGCAAGTGCTTTATTCAGTTGGTGAACTTGCAACAACATCAACGGAGCCACAAATCGGAGTTTCAGTGTCAAATGTGTGGTAAAGGTTTTGTTTCGCTCTTCAGCCTGCGCAAACACAAGCAAACGCATGTCAAAAAGCGTCCTCACCGGTGTACCAAGTGCCCACTGAGCTTTACACGTCCGACGGAATTAGCGGAGCACATGGTTACCCACCGTGACGAAAACTTTCCGTGCGACCTTTGTGATGAAACCTTTTCCTGCAAAACAAGTCGGGCAGAGCATCGCAAGATTCACACAGAGCAAGAAGAAGAGCTTCCGCCGTTGATTCCCCCCAAACCACCTCAAACTATGCAAGCGACTCCTGCCATCACAAGTAACCTTGAGCAGTACAAGTATCGCTGTGGAATTTGTCAAGTAAGATTTCCAGATCCGGAACAGCTCTCGGAACATGGCTGCAGTCCTGCAAAAGAGCGGCCATACTCGTGTCCAGAATGCAATAAGCATTTTTTACACGGTTCGCACTTGAAAAAGCATCAGCTCAGCCATCAGTTGACGGGACCACGATCTTATCAATGCAATCACTGCAGCATGAGCTTCACCCACCACCACCTTTTTCTCAATCATTTACGAAGCCATGGGAATGAAAAGGCTTCCAAGGAAACCAGCTTTCCTACCAGTGAAAAGATGGTCCATGTGGAACCTGCGAAGCGTGACAAAATTTACCAGTGCCCCATATGTCCTGAGAGTTTTTACCAAGCTTTGGACCTCGCAAATCACCTCTCTGTTCATTCTCACATGTGCAGTGTTTGCAATATGACTTTTCCCACTAAGAAAGACCTTGATGAACATGAACAATGCCATTTGACTGCTGCCACTCAGTATGAATGCACGGAATGTGGGGACAGCTTTCTCGGAAGTGATGCTTTCCGCAAACACCGCTGTAATAACAGAAATGTGACCTTTTCAGAAAAGCACCCATCTGTCTCTTCCTCCAAGAAGCATAGCTCAAGCACTCGTTTTCAAGTGGGTGATGAAGAAGAGGAAGAGGTTGATGTTGGAGAAGACTTCATTATATGTCCTATCTGTAAAAGACGATTCTCCTCCAACAGCAGTTTAATGGAGCATCATAAAAAGCATCACGAGGATCCGCGCCCTTTCAAGTGCTTGGTTTGTAAAAAAGACTTTACGAAGAAACGTTACCTCACGCAGCACCAGCAGATACACAGTGAACGCCCTTACCAGTGTGAAGTGTGCTCCGAATCCTTTAAAACAGAAACCGCTCTTGTAACTCACTGTAGAATGCACGACGCAAAAAGGCAACACCAATGCCCAATATGCAGCAGAACCTACCTTACGGCAAATGATCTCGCGAAACATAAAAGAAAACATGTTCAACATCAAAGCCAGAGCGAGGACAACCAAGAGTACCGGTGCGACATGTGCAATAAAACCTTCGCCATGTTTGCTCATTTGCAAAAGCATCAAGAAAGCCATGTAGGACAAGTGGTCTATGAATGCACAGAGTGTGACAAAGCCTTTGCTTTTCTAAATCTTTTGGAGGAACATCAGAGGACTCATGGTGCTGCTTCTACAGAATCTCTTCAGTCCCAATCACCAACTCGGTTTCCCTATCAAAGCTCAGTAAATGAATAAAGGTCAAATTACTGATGACTCCATTTCCTGCAATGCAGGTTATTCAAAATCATTCAGTTTTCTGAACGTTATTTGTTAAGATAAACTGTACATACTATTCATTGTTGTTTTTACATAGGCCTAACTGCTTTTATCCACTTTGAGATGATACTGGTGTTTTACCCTAGTTCAGAATTGGTCTGTTAATGTTCATACAATCTAATCTGTTCTACAGTTCTGTGAACTGCTCACTAATTTTTCTTTGTACAGTACTCAGATGAATGTAAATTAAATGTATGTAATCTAGATTATGTATGGAACTAAAGGTTATATGTGCATGAGTGTGCATAAAGTTGTTAATGTTCCACAGTACAGTTAACAAGAATTTTAAAGTAAATCTTGTGCATTCCTCCATTTTTGACCTTCATTTATATGTCCTTATTACATCTGTAGAGTAATGGTCATGTTTCATAGTAATGCCCAGCCTTGCTAATTTTTTTTTTCTGTCTGTAAACATTTTAGGTCAGGTTAAGCGGTTATTATTATTACACCGCAGTTATACTGTATATGATGTAAATGCCTTGGAGTTAAAAATGTTACAGTTTTACATTTTTCTTGAGAGGAGTCTAACTTAAATGGCTACCCTTAAAAAAGTAAACTCCAGGCTTGATCATTTTGTATCCAATCTGTATGTTTAATCTACATTAGTGCTGACATATGCCTATGAAAACCTGATGTTTAGTTTTACTTTTATATGCCAATGTTGAGAATTCCTTAAACTAGTAAAAACATTTACATCTGCTTTGTTGTTTGAGAGGTTTCTTTAACTTTTGGAATGATTTGAGGTTGCAGGTCACAATGAACAACATTTTAAATCCACATAAATAATTCATATTAAAGTAAGTCAATAGCTTGGTGTGAATCTTATTCAAACTATATGTTGTGATACAGGATTATGGTCATACTGCCAGTTAGACTTTATAATAATGACTGGGGCCAACCTGAAACCTATATTAAATTGAAGTCAGTTGATCTAAAATGTTTTGAGATGTTTCAAGTTTCATACATATTACAGGTCATGCTGATTTTTCGTCCTTTAATTTTACCAATATTGATTATGGAAACATTAGATTAGGAATTTCAGCCCTTACTGAGGTTTATCTTGTAATAGTAAATCTATAGCAGTGTAAGGCGTGGGGTTTTAGCGGCCCGTTAGTGGATGTAAATGAAGACTACGGACTTGATAATCTCGACGACTAATAACTTTTATTGAGCAAGCTCCTACAACTCAGTCGGGAAAATCAACACTCTTCTCCACCTCACTAGCCCCTCCTCACAGAACGCAACACCAAAAAAAAAGTCCTTGACTGAAAACATGCAACAACAGAATACAGCGAATATTAAACACAACTTCACAGCAGCCATATCTACTGGTCAAGAGCTGCCAGTATATGCCTCTTAAGACATTTGGCTCAAGGTTCAGAGTGTTTTGTCGTTGGTCTAGCAATATATTACAAGGAAATCCTCTGTCGCCAGTTACTTCAGCTTTGCCTTTCATAAATTTTTTAATTGCATTGATTTAAGAACATTTTACATATAGCTCCTTCAAATGGTCAATTAACAAAATATCTTCAGTTAATGATTTGCCATTGTATATAAGGTAAATTAGTCGCTACATGATACTCATGCTTTGTTGACCTCTTCAAAATTGCGTTATAGATAATTGCAAAAAAACTGTTTTCTAATAAACAATATAGCTGATAAGGAAATGTGTTTGTTGAACCACTACATGACCATCAATAGTTATTATGGTGAAATCAAATATAATCTGGTTGCTGTGTTTTACACTTAAGCAGCTGGTTTATTGATTGAAAGAGTAGTTGAGCCGTGCCCTTCAGTCAAATATGAAGTGTAAATCAGAGTTAATTACAGACATTTAAGGAAAGGCATATCCACATCTTCCAAGCCAAATAGCTATTACGTATGTTTGGTGTTTCCCAAGTAATCCAAGATGGACTATACCTACCTATTAGTAATGTTTGTAATTAATGAGA
The DNA here is from genome assembly GCA_032353835.1 of Enteromius viviparus. Lineage (NCBI taxonomy): Eukaryota > Metazoa > Chordata > Actinopteri > Cypriniformes > Cyprinidae > Enteromius > Enteromius viviparus. The sequence goes on along the minus strand of JAUCNO010000236.1, from coordinate 20,173,657 downwards.
AAAGTGTAGTGTAGACCGGTCCATCACACCAGTTGATGGCGGTATATCTAAGCCATACATGTGGGGAGTAGGAGTGAGCGCTACTGCCCTCTACAGGGAACGACGGGATTTAGACTGCTCTACAGACACTGGGTGCAAAATACATACCGCCTTTCGAATTGAAAATGCATAACCGCTTTCATTAAAATCATGCAAGGTTGCACATCGTACTTTCCCAAGGTGAGTGCATGCTAGTAACTGTTTAAGGTGCTTGTTATGGATCGTTTTTATTTGGTGTATACTGCCTTTAGCTGCTGTTTTTGTCATTCAATTCCCTTGTGCAGCACGCGCATGAAATGTTCCGCATGCACAGTATTGCCCAAGGCGTAGATATAAAAAGCGTTTGAATTTGTAAATTGGTGTAAGGTTGAGATGTTGCAAGCAAATTGTATAGTTCAATTTGTCTATGTCAGAGGAACGGGCTAAATCTGCAGCATCCGTTGCATTGCTTGTTATTAGCATGTTGTAGATTACGTTTAGGCGTATTTTAATATTTCGACTAAAACTAAATCAGTGAGTAACGTTAGTTTGCCGATTACCCTTGTGTTGGGTTTAATTGTTGTGAAACAGCGTTTATTTAAACATTTGAGCGAACTGGCGCGGTAAGTGGCCAGGCCTATCAAAATCTAAGCGTGAGCAGGCTTGCCAATTTTTTGCCTCTATTGTTAGTAACTTACATTTGAAACCTAGACTGTGAATAACGAATATTTGAACATTTGTCTCGAAAACGAAAGACGTACAGCTATTTAGTATGAACCATCTTTGTTTTCTTCATTTTTTTTAATCATAGGATCTGATTTATTTATTTATTTTTTTTAATTCTATCTTTGTATTCATGATGGTTTTACATAAAGTAAAACCACTATAAGCACTAAAAATACATATTAACGTTACGTTCCCCTTATGTCATGGGAATTTAGTATTTTTAGTATGTAAAGAGCATAACATAAATTGTTATATTGTTTAAATAATAATATAAAACAAATCGTTGTTATTGTTTTACTGTGTCATGCCTCCCAAAAAACAGAGGGAAGAGTTTGATGCTAGTTAATGTTTTTTCATCTAAACTGTGCCCAAATATAAAATTACACTGTACAAAGGTTATTCCATTTTTACAACTGCATTACAGAATTGTCTTTTCTAAAAAAGATGATTGAAGTCCCGGGCAGTGTTAATTACTGTAATTTAATGTAGTTACATTTGAAATGCTAACTAATGGATTTTTCTTTAGCAATTTCTGATGTAATGTACATTACTGAACAATTCTATTTAAAATAATAGATTGAACATCAAAAATTGTAATGTTAAAATATGGTTTAGCTTAACTTTTCTCCTATAAAATACTTCATGATTAAGTCATCAAATTTTATATAATTTAACACAATTACAAGAGCAGTTTTATGCCTGTCTTTCTATTTTACTGGTTCAGACTGATATGTGATTAGTACAGAAATCTAATTACAATGTTAATTACTTTTTTTATTGTAAATTGCCTAAAAGTGTTCATAGGTCCTAACATGACAGTGGTTTTGTAAATGTAAAAAAGGTAGTAAATATAAACTTTCATTATTAATTGCTCCAATTCTGAATTGAAAACATTTGAATTCCTGCTATGCCACTAATGTTGCTTTTCTGCTTTCTTTTTAGAAGACACTGAACAATTACAAAGACGTTGGTGACGCTTCTTAATTTTAACATTGGCTGAGGAATCATCTGGCACTTACAAAATGCTTGGACTTCAAGAAACAAGGTCTACTGGAAGTCCTAAAACATACAGCTGTGTGGCATGCTCAGCTACTTTTCATAATTTGTCATCACTCCTGGTGCACCAAGCGTCTCATGCAAGTAATACCTCTCAACAACCAGAATCCGCATTACCTACTTGTGTCAGCTGTGGAAGCTTATTTGCGAGCAAAGATCTCCTTGAAAAACATCAATGTGTAATGTTGCCCACTCCAGCATCTCCAATCCACACCTACATATGTGACTGTGGCGAGGGGTTTAGTGAACTTGCAGCTCTTGAAGACCACAAAAAACAACATGGGTCAGAAGACATCGTCAGATCAGTTTTGGAGAGTATTCCAGTTGTGCCAGATAGCAAAATAGACTCTTGTCGTTCTGTCTCAGACCAAATTTTTCACAGTCTTTTACCACCACCTTCCAATGAAAAACCTCTTGCACAAAGTCCAGCTCCTACTTCAAACACTAACATCAAGGAAAATGAATACAACAAGTCCAACGAAGCTGCAGACATGGAGAGCAACAAATCTGCAGATGTGGAGGGCAACGAAGCTGCAGACATGAAGAGCAACAAATCTGCAGATGTGGAGGGCAACAAAGCTGCAGACATGGAGAGCAACAAATCTGCAGATGTGGAGGGCAACGAAGCTGCAGACATGGAGGGCAACAAATCTGCAGATGTGAAGGGCAAAGAACCTGCAGTTGTGGAGGGCAACAAATCTGCAGGCATGGAGACCAGCGACTCTGCAGGCATGGAGACCAACATCTTAATGCCAACTGAATCCCACCCTGTGACCCAAGAACAAGTGCAGTTAACTGAGAAAGACAGTGATGCTTTAACAACCTCTAACATGGTGAATCATTCTGTGCAAGACAATGGGAAATCACCAGAGGCTGGTGAAGATTCAGATGCATTTAATAAGAAATCAATCCTGAAGATGCTAGCATCTGCTTACATGAGTCATAAACAGCCCATACCAATGAAACAGAGGAACTTGCCCCCCAGAAAAGCTTCACCGAGAGCACCATTGCAACCTCCGATCACCATAACAATACCAAAACCAAAGCCACCAGAGAATCAATCAAAGTTAAAGACCGACAACACGGTGGTCAGTGTGAAGACTGCAAAGATGTGTCCTAAGAAGAGAAAGATTATATCTGTGACACAAACTCTCTGTCCTGTGGTGGTTCTTGAGACTCGTCAAAAACTTTTTGGCCGGGACAATGTGGAAGGCAGACATCAGTGCAGACTCTGCCGTAGGGTTTTCCAGGACGTAGACGCCTTGATAATGCATCATGCCCTGCATAAAAAAGAAAGAGTTAAATTTTGTCTTAGTTGTCAACAGTTTGTGATAACCATTATTTCTGTCCCAGAAAGCCATGTCTGCTTTGATGGATTTTCTAAAAACCATCAACCTTTGATGGGCAAAATGTCTCTGACACCAGTCAGCCCTACAGCACCACAGGTTGAAAAAATGTTCTTCTGTTCTTTATGCAAGCGTGGCTACATGAGCATGCGCAGCCTCAAAAAGCACAACTGTCCGTGTAAAGCTTCTCTGAAATCCTCAAACACTGTAGGCTCTAGCACTAATGTCAAACTTCAAAACGTGGTGGAGAGCAATAGAGCTGTCCTAAACTCAAAAACAAATCAAATGTCAACACAGCATATAAATATTGGCGTAGGCACAGAGCCGATAAAGATTGAAGAACAAAATACAGAACATCCTATCGGCAAGAAAGATCAGACTGGACTGAAGATTCTGCCGAAGGACCAGTTAAATCCCCCCAAAACCATAGAGTCCTTCTTTGCCAGTGTTTCTAACTCCAAACCAACCGAATCAACTAAAACCTCTGTTGTAGAACCAGCCAACATAGTTGAAGTAAAACAAGAGGAAAAAGAGAAATTGGCTGAAAAGCAGTGGACCATGCCTTTGGATGATGCTGAAATTGATGTACTGATAGATGTTGATCAAAAGGACTCGGATGAGGACGATTTGACCGATATGCTTGAAGATGACTGTGATGAAGCTGAGGATGTTGTCATTGTAGAGCCTAAGGAGGACAATAATGTGAACTCAGGAATGCCTAATAGTGGCTTTCAGGTGCACGTCACTAACAAAGGTTTGAAGAGGTTTGTTTGCAACGGGTGCCAGAGGAGCTATTCCCGCCTGTTTACTCTGAAGGAGCACTTGAGGATTTGTGGGGCAGGAAAATTAAAGCAGCAAATTCTTACGCCATCTTATATGGCTGGGCCCATTAAAAGGTTTCCATGTCCTCGTTGTGGTAAGTTCTTCAGCCGCAAAGACAATATGAATATGCATCAAAAGAAGTGCCATCCTGCAACAAACACTAATTCAGTCATACTTAACAGAACCATGGAGCCTAAAACACCTGACGCTCAGGAAAACTTATTCGTCCTGTCGCCATCTGCAGAAAACCAAGCAGTCCGACAAGAAAGCACTCAGAATGCTAGCAGTAACAGAAACTGGGGCATCATGTCACTTCCGTCTGTGCTCCCAAGAAGAGTTACGTGTGAATGCGGAGCCTCGTTCACTTGTCCTCGACTTCTCTTCGAACACCTCCAGCAGCATGCGCAGGAGTCCTACATTTGTCCACACTGTGGTGAGAACCTGCAGTCGTGGATGGATTTTGAGGCACATCAGCAGTTGCACCAATCTCAGAGCTCTGCAAGTGAGCAAAGCGCTTCCCAAAAACAGCCTCATTCATTTCCCCAAGCGCTACCATCACACGTTCAGACTCCGCCGCAACAGTCTTCAGGTTTTTCTGAGCATAACGTCAAAGCCCAAGTGCCTGGACTCTTGGCACCTCAACATTTGAACAACGGGCCATTTCTTGAGCCTCTGACTTGCCCTAAATGCAAAAAGACCTTCAGTCTCCGCAGTTCCTTGTCAAGACACATACGGTTGCGTTGTACTGGTGATACCGCAGGTCAAAAGAAACCCACTTGCTCTCGTTGCGGTACAACATTTCAAAACCCACTGATGCTTAAAGTTCACCTTCAAAGCAATAGCTGTAAACCAGCATTTAAACCAATTCGGTGCCCAGTGTGTGTTCGCTGGTTCAGTTGTCTAGATGGGCTTAAGAGACACCTGGTCTCACACAGCAGGCAATCTGTCTTTACATGTCAGATTTGTGACTATAACTGTCCAACCCCTCAGGCACTCGAGGAGCATAAAAGAAATGTTCATCGACTCAACAGCGGAATGAGGCCAGCGGAGGATGCACAAAAACCGTTGCATCAAGCAGGTGCACAATCCAATCCACCTACTCCTTTTCAATGTCACATTTGTCTTCGCTACTATCCAAAGCTTCAGTCCCTGAAGGATCATTTAAGGAAAGTTCATCGGCCTAAACAGCCAAATCAAGTGATTCGGACAACCGTAGAACCGGTCTGTTCTGGATCATTTCAGTGTCAGATATGTGACCGCTCCTATCCTAACATAAAATCTTTGAAAAACCACCGCAGAAGAGTGCACCATATCGTGGGTGGTGTTTTTCTGCCAACAAAGGGAACCGAGCAAAACATGACCCCCAATAAGTTTCAGTGTCATATTTGCCCTCGCAGCTATCCAGATGAACAGTCCCTCCGAAACCACAGAAGGAGGGTCCATCATATAGTGGAAGGTCATGATCTGTTGAGTGGAGCTCAACTCAATCCATATAATTGTCTGATTTGCCAGCGCAGCTATCCCGACGCAGTGTCCCTTAAAAATCATAGGAGGCGAGTTCATCGCATATTAGGACCGGTGCCTGAAATGCCACAACCACAACCACCGCCAACAACAGATAATGACACAGAAGATGATCTAGAGCAGAAACCGATACCTTTCCTAAATTCATAAAAGGTGGATCTGCTGCTTGCCTTTATTTCTGTATATGCAATCAAAATGTTGTAAAAGAAGTCATAAGGCAGCACCTGTTGAGTATCTTTTAGTAGTAAGAAAAAAAAAATTTTGAATAGCTAAAATTTCATATCTGATCAGTAGTGTAACAGGTTTTTTGTCTTGTTAATACATTGTTCAGCTTCCTCTAAATTTCATTGATGTTGCCTTAATTTAGTTCATCTGTTGATTACAGTTGTGTGTCCCCCTCCCCCATTACAAACAGAAACAATTTTGGCTAATACACTGTATAAATGTAAAATAGAACAGTTGATGGCTGTTTTTAAGATAGCCAAAATGTATTAGTGTACTGTAAATATATTTTGATGTCAACATGTACTACATTGCATTAATAAACCCAATAGTGACACTTTTCTTAGTCTTCAATAAACCAGTGACGGATGTCGTCATGCACACGTTCATTTCACATTAAACTCTAAGGCCCAGTTTCACAAACATGACTAGGCATTACCAAAATGCCTTATAAGAAATTATTACAGGTGTGCATTTTAACAGAACAATGACACTGACATGTTTTAAGATATGTCAGATCAAGATATTTTAATCT
>JAUCNO010000236.1:20151225-20167398 GCA_032353835.1 Enteromius viviparus | reverse complement strand
TCTCAAACATGCAATTTAGTCTGGGACTAGCTTAAGCCTTGTCTGTGAAACTGGGGGTGAGTGTTTTATACTGTGATTATTGTTGCTAGCAATAGTGCAACTTGCTGGAAGCATCTTAATGCTAAAGACTGAGTAAATCTAATAGAGAACTTAACAAATAAATGCACGAGCTGCTTTAGCATAGCAAAAGTTACATCTGATACAAAGCTTTGTCATATGTGGTAGGAGTTCTTTAGTGCTTGTGTAAAGATGATTTTGTCAACACTACAAGTTTATGTAAAATTTAATTCAAATGGCAAACATGTTTTTACATTTTGCAAGGATAAAATGAATTATATAAGCAATTATCAATAGTAGGCTATATTTATCATTTTACATTAACTGATTAATTATGCAAATATTGTGATGCCTGTTATCAATCAATATTTCTGTGTCAGTTCAATGCAGCGTCAGATCAGCCCTAATTTTCGCACGACATGTAAGTTTAATTGCATAATCATTCATAGTTTTAGAAATCAATACCATCTTGTGTTAATTTCAAATATAATTAGAAACCGTTTCTGCAGTTGTAATGTCAGAACACTTTGTTTTATTAAACATTTTATTGTTGTATATTTTTAACTGTTAATAAAAGCGAATAAAATACCGATACCCAGCCTTTGTATGCAATTGATGGCATGAGATCATGTGCTCCGCGTAAATTGCAGTCAAACTATAATTATTTAGCATTTATTTGCATACTCGGTGATCGCCTTTACTCAGCCACACGTCCAGAAAAAGACGTCTAGAGGCTTTTATCGGAAACGGAAAAGGAAACTCCATTTGTTTGGTATAAGCGTCCTGAAGCGTTGTTCATTGGTGCTGAAAAGAAAGAGCATGAAAGGTTGGTGTAGACTGCCTTGCTTTGTTTTGCTTTTTTTTCTGGTGCGCTTTCTATAAGATAACGGCAGAATCTGAATCTTAAGCAGTCGGGCAAACAATAGGCAATTTTGCAAAAGCGGTGCTCTTAAAAATAAGTCGCGGATTTGAAATGATGATGATTCGATAGGTCCAGCGTCAGGTAACGTTAGCGGTGAATTAACACACAGACAAATGAATGCTTTTGTATGTAAATATGCTCGTTTCGCTTTTCAGAATAAACCCATTCTTAAAGCACAGGTTGTGCTGCGTTGATAGATGCAGGGCTGACTGTAACAAAGCATGCATGAAGCATTACAGAGACGTACATTGTTAATGGCTGAATTGGCCTATGGCTGCAAACGCCTGCAGAGCGCCATCACTCTGTGCCGCTGTCTACTGCGGCACGGGGAAAATGTTTTAACTGTTACCCGAGCTGTTGTGCGTTTGCTGTCTTGAACATCATTAAATTAAATGATTAGAAAATAACTAGCAAAATACAAAGACAACAAATAGCGCACACCCCTATACATTTAGTTTTCTTTGCTGTAGTTCGGTTAACTAATGAATGACTCCTATGAGTCGGTTCTTTGAATGAATCGCTTAAATAAAAGCACTAATTTTTGGCAGAAGAACAATCAAAGAAACATTTGAAACTTAAATGCATCGGTAATTTTTATAGTAATAATAATGCATTGTTTATCTACCCATTAATTTACCTTTTTTTGTTGTTGTTTAAGGACTAAAATAATTTCACATTTTGGGGGGAAAAAAGTTAGAAATTAGGCCTAGTAAATGTTTTGGAAGGCAAAATATTGCGGCAATATCCTGCATTAACATTTTTTACAATTTACCAGCCTATTACTGACAATATGCATTTATGGAAATCCTAAAATGTAAGGAAAAAATGATCAAACACCATAATACAGCAATACTATTTAATTATTACAAGTACTATTTCAGTACTGTTTTTTCTACGTTTATGTTTATATTAATACATTGTCATATATATGTGTGTGTGTGTGTGTATGTATATAAGAATGACAAAATGGTTTTGTACATTTGATCTGTATATTAATAAATGTGACCTTGGACAATAAAAACAGTCGTAAGTGTTAATTTTCCAAAATTAAGATTTATACATGATCTGAAAGCTGAATAAATAAGCTTTGATGTATGATTTGAATGGATAAGGCAATATTTGCCCGAGATACAACTATATGAATATCTGAAATCTGAGAGTACAGAAAAATCGAAATGCTGAGAAAATCACCTTTAAAGTTGTCCAAATTTGATCTTATTAATGCATATTACTAATCAAAAAATAAGTTAATATATTTTCGGTAAGAAATTGATTAAATACCTTTTATAGAACATGATCTTTACTTACTATCCTAAGGATTCAATCAATAATTTTGACCCATACAATGTATTTTTAGCTATTGCTACAAATCCACCCCAGCGACTTAAGACTGGTTTTGTGCTCCAGGGTCACAAATTAACATGTTACATGGATAGCAGGTGATGCAGCTGTAAAAGTTCTGACACTACTTCATATTAGATGCATCTTATTATAGGTTGTCTTATTATTTTTCCTTCTGTTTATTTTCAGCTTGAGTAAGGGAAACTCAGGCACCAGCATACGATTCGCACATCATGCTTGAAGGAGAAGCCGAGAAGAATGAAACCAACTGTAATGTGGCTGATTCCCAGGAACAATCACTGAAGAGAGGAATGGGGGAATTAATTTCAAAAGGTCTGGCATTAAACTCCCAAAACAGAAGTGTGGCAGAACCTCCTCCTGTAGCCACTAATGTCCTGCCTGACTCCTTGCCCAGCAATGCAGATCAAGAGAAAGGCTCCTTAACTGTAGCTGCATTTCCACAGCAATTAAGCTCTGATTCTGCTCCTGTCAACGAGGCTGATATGGATACACAGAATTGTACGGAAGACCGTGAGACAAATTCTGATTGTTTTTCCAGCACCACAGATCATGAACCAAAATCCCTGCTGCTTAATAAAGAATTAAATGAACCTGTTACAACAGATGAAATGTCAACTAGTCAGTCCGAAAGGAATGAAGCCCATTGTTCAACTGTCCAAACATCTGAGGAAGCTGCTTGTGAGACATCCTGCTCTGATAAAAGTGATAACCAACGCGAAGAATTTTCTGACAAAAAAATGAATAAGGACACTGCAGATTTAAATATTTCAGACACTGAAAATCAAGGAGACTCGCCTTCTGACTCATTAAACGAAAAAGATGTAACATTGGATGATGCCTTAGAAGAAACAAATTCAGAGCGCAGTAACCAGATACTTTCAACTGAAGCCAATGCTGAGGAAAGCAGTGTGGAGAACACCGGAAGCAAACGTGGATATCCTTCTTTTTCCCGCGGAAGGCCACGAAAAGAAAAAAGGGTTATCAAATGTGAGTATTGCGGGCGCCCTTTTAATCATGCTTCAGCTTATATTATTCATCTTCGTGTTCACACAGGTGAGAAGCCCTTCACCTGCCAGGATTGTGGCAAAGCCTTCGCTCAACTCTCCAACCTTCGATCCCACAGCAAAGTCCATAAAACCAAAAGTAGAAAGCATGCACACAAATACAAAGATAGAGCCACGCCTGAGAAAATTGTGGATGAGAAAGAGGTAAACGTGACTGGCAAACTGGAAAGTAACACTCATAGTACTCAAATCGGCCCTAAAAGGAGACGGCGAGGAAGAGGGAAAGGGAAACCCCAAACATGCCCGATCTGTGGCAAAGTCTTTTGCTACAAGTCTGTCCTCAAAATCCACCTTCGTATTCACAGTGGAGAAAAACCGTACTCTTGTAAGGTATGCGGTAAATCATTTACTCAAGCGTGCACAGCACGTGTGCATGAGAGAGTGCATTGGTCTATTAGACCTTACTTGTGTTCAAAATGTGGCAAGGGGTTTTCTCAGATCGGGCCATTAAAAGTACACACCTGTGATGGTAAAAGAAATCCTCATGCCACCTTGAAAGATATGGAATCGGAGGGTGTAATCAGCTTCAGGTGTCACCTTTGCAACAAGTGCTTCGTCACCAGAGATGAGTATGAATTACATTTGCAGGGACACACTGATACCCAGCGTTACAGCTGTGACCGCTGCAACCAGACCTTTAGTCTCATTTCAGAGCTGCATACACACAACAAGCATTGCATTACCATCCGGCTCACAAAAACAAAGCCTTCTTACAGTTCACCTCACAGATTCCAACCCAAAAACTCCCTGAAGAGAAGAACTCCTCAAAGAATCCGAAGTCCAGCTAAATCTCCTCCGAAAGATTTTTCCTTTCCGATGAAGCTCAAAAAATCCTCTTTACTTGCTTGTCCTCTTCAGGTCATGGCCACCACTCTTTATGACTCTCAGAATAACCTCTGTTCCGTCAGTCAGCCCGTCAAATCCAGCTATTTTGTGTCTCAACTGAACAGTACGCGCCATAAAGCGGATCCGAGAAAGTATTTCTGTCCGCAATGTGGACGATTGTTCCAGCATGTAGGAAGGCTGAGGGCCCACATGCTCACTCATTCCCGGGGTCAAAGCTTCACATGTATTGATTGCAACAGGATTTTTAAAAACTGGAGCAAATTTTGGATTCATCAGCGGCTGCATAGACAAAAAAGAGGGCGCTTTTTTTGCCCCAAGTGTGGGCAGGGGTTTCGATTTGTGGGACTGTACAATAAACATCTGCAGAAGCACCCAGAACTTAATGCTCACGCTTGTCCCTTTTGTCCTCGCACGTTCTCAAACGCACAAAAGTTGAGGAACCACCAGCAAGAGTGGCACCGCTCAACTATGCCCTTTATTTGTGATGTATGCGGAAAAGGTTTCGCAAGCACAGTTATTCTTAAGCGACACAGAGTTGTTCACTGCACAAATGATCTGATGGAGGCACGTGACACCATTGATCCGCAGTCTGCTGTGCATCCTTATGAATGCGGTACATGCAGTGCCAATTTTGAGAACTTGGACTTGCTTTTTCACCATCAGCTTCGGCACAAGGCTGTAGATAAAGGGTCAATAGCAAAGAGAAGCCAGCTACTTAGGATAGAGGAACATCAATCTCACCATCTCCAGCGTCAGAGCTATGATTACAGCTTTTATGATAATCAGAGACGAGAGAAGGTCCACTCATTGCTCCGTTCAAATGGAGGAGAAATGCCTCATCGGTTGTCGCACTTTGTTCCCTCAACCGTACATCCATCACAAAAGCCAAAACCAAACATTGAAGCTCCAAGCACCACCAAAACTAATTCTCAAATGAATGATGGGCAAATGGTTAAAAATCACACTAAGGATGGTTTTTCAGCAGTTGAAGAATTAAACGGTTCAAGCCAGTCACCATCCATATTGAAGACCGAGGACACAACTGGTGACTTTATTTGCACTGAGTGCAATGCTTGTTTTTCCAACCTTCTAGAACTACATGGACATTACTTGGAACATGCCAGAGGAGAAATTTAAATATACTGTAAACGTTTTCTTTATTATTTTTCCCAACATGTGTATGGGAATCACATACTCCTGAATCTTGTGAAAATGTTTGCTGTATATTTGTTGTGCTGATACCTAATTTTAATATAAAAACATGTTCTTCAAATATATGAACTAGAAATAGAAATTCCCTGTATTGGACAGGATTGTTTTATTTAGTGATTTTATTGAGTTGGGTATCTGTTAGTGTTGTTAGTGTTAATGAATTTGATCCGAAGCCGTTGCTGTTAAAAGATTAAAACATTGCCCAAAATCAGGTCTTCTGTTTTAAGAGACAACCATCTCCATCCACCCCAATTTTCATGGTTTCAAGGTTTAGACTAAATTAATAGTCATTTTAATTAATAGTAAAACATCTCATAAATCTACAAATCTCATGTGTCTATGTTAAAAAGGATAAATAAGACAATCAAACATCTTTAATGTTTGTGCTCGGGTGTTTATTTTATGTTTGCCAAATATTATTGCAACATGCCATGATTATGGGCTCAAAAGAATCTGTGCGAGCTTAGTTGGAGTTGATGGTGGTGTTGATCCAGGAGATGTAGTTGCAGACCTTGGTATACACACCAGGTTGGTTCCTCTGGGCACAACCGTAACCCCAGGACACAATACCCTGCAGCCGGTTGCTGCACACCACAGGGCCACCAGAGTCACCCTGCAAGCCACATGTTTCACAGAAATCCATTTAATATGTTTATATCTTTAAGCATGATATTAGTGCAGTAACTAGCAGTGATCTTACCTGGCAGGAGTCCTTTCCTCCCTCCATGAAGCCAGCGCAGAACATGTTGGAGCTGATCTGACCAGGGTAGGCGCCTCTACAGGTACTGTCACTCAGGATAGGAGCCCACAGGCACATCAGACGACTGGGGTAGTTGCCTAAAGAAACATCAAGTGCTCACTAGGTGATTTAAAATGTGTTCACTGTCTTATTATAAGATGAGCTTATGATTTATGCACTAAGTGTTATGCGTGATGTACACACTTCCACTGCCACTCATGTTTCCCCATCCAGAGATCAGGCATTCGCTACCAGCTGAAGCACAGCTTGAAGGAAGAGAAACGGTCTGAACGTAGCTGTTCAGAGAAGCGGTTTTGGCCAGCTTGATCAGCATAATGTCATTGTCCAGAGTGTTGCTGTTGTAACTGGGGTGTCTGATGATCTTTGATGAGCTGATGAACTGCTCGGTGCCCTCGGAGGAATCAATGTTGTGCTCACCCAGACGCACCTGGATGGAGCTGAGAACAGAGATGAGTAAGTCATTGGTTCATACAGAAAACAAACATCTTTCTAGATATTTCCATTGGACTTGGACACTTTGTTAGCTGAAATTATGACTAATAGTTCATAACTCATATACCTCTTGTAGAATTTATTTTTGAAAGATAAATTAGAATCATGAATATAGTAAAGCGAATGAACATTTAAGATTTTATTGTTTTTCATTAGTTTTTCTTTACTGTCTTTTTTGTATATAAATTTAATGTATCCTAGTTAAATAGTATTCATTTATTCATAAAACATCCTACTCTAAACTTTTTAACGTGGTGTAAACCTGCCATTACATTTTTTTAATGAATGGCTCTCAGAGAAATTTAAATGGTTACAGAAAGAAGCACAAAACTATTTAGAACATAACATTTTAAAAGTAACAAAGAAAATACAAATTTTTATTATATAGTAAAACTCATTAAACAAAAATGAATTCTTAATTAAAATCTTAAGAACTTTGTGCAAGTCAGTTTAAAGCTATATATTTACTAAGATACAATAATTTTGAAAACTTCCCCAAATGACAGGTAGTTTCAGTCTTCTCTCTCTCTCTCTCTCTCTCTCTCTCTCTCTCTCTACATATATCTTAAGCTCATGCGGAAAGAAACATATTTTACTTACGACTTGTAACAGTGAGCAGCGGACACAACCCAGCCGCTGGTGATCAGAGAGCCACCGCAAAAGTGGTAACCACTGTTCAGGGAAACCTGGTATGGAACACCATTCTTAGTACACTCGAATCCACCGACAATCTTGTCATCATCATTCAGAGGAGCGGCATCTGGGAAAACATATTGTTTTAGTGTCACATTTTTATTTAACAAAAAATAACTGAATGAAGAGCTTGGTATTAAAAAAAACCTTAAGAGAAGTTTGTTAATTCCAGTAAAAATCTCTGCTTCCCTTTTACTTACAAGCCACAGCGAACAGAGCCAGAAGAATGAGAGCCTTCATGTTGAAGCTGCTGAGGGGTGTGTTCTGAAGGTTTTAAGACCACCTTTTATACTCTGTCTATTCCACAGCTTGAGATCATTTTCAAGGGCATACATTATATAAGCAGTGTGGGACTCCAGCATGTGTTATATAATGTAAAGATTCTCTTCTGATGTTATTGTAAATAATTTTCTGGTGGGCTACGATTAAACTATATTCACAAATCATTAATTAATGGATGTTTCTTATTAATATTCTAAGGCATTTTATATTATATTAAATAAGGGAGTATAAACCAAAAAATGTTTTGTGTATTTATTTTTATCATGACAAGCTGAGTTGTGAAGATAAACCACTTAATTGCAATCATATTTAACTGTAGAAAACATTTCAATTTGTACTAAAGTGAAACATGAGCTCATTTCATTGAAAGTGGACACAGATTATTTCTTTGTGACTACATTATTTGCCCTTGATTATTTAAAAACAATAGATAAAATTAACTAAAATCTTGGCTGACCGTTTATGTAACAAAATTCCTACAAACCTGTGACTTTAAATAAACATGACATGGGAAAATATTCAACTGAATCAACATGTGGCAGCTAAAGTGTTCAGAGCTATCTAGAGACACTATCTTCTATCAAACTATTTAGATTTATATATGACAGTTTTCTTTATATTTCTATTGGTTTTACTTTTGAATATTCATGAAATTTACATATTTTTTTAATAAATATTTCATATATTCATATAAATTGATGAATACCAATTTAAATAAATGTAAATTTATGTGGGATGTATATGAAGTTAGGGAAAGTACCATTTACCTCTGACAGGTATTTTAATTAAGATATTGTTAATTATTTATTCTGGACATTGCATTATGTTAGAAAGGTATGTCACTTTTTAAATTGACAAAATAAGGTCCATCTAGTAAATATTGAAACATTTTACCTAAAAAGGAGGTTAACAGAAATGGAATGTAACAAAAAAAAAAACGTGTGGTGAAATCAGATAAATCATTAGCTTTTGTGGGAGCGTACAGGTGGCAAACGAAGGCTATGCAAGGTTTAAAAAAATGGTTGAATCTTTGTTTTTTCTATGATTATTATTTTAAATACTTTATTGTATACTTTTTTATCTATAAGAGAAATACATTTTAGATTTAGTTCTGCATATATATATATATATATATATATATATATATTATATATAAGTTAAGGAAACGGGCTAGTTGTCATATGCATCTGGACATTGTCAGTTTTGAGTCAAAAGTCCAATTGTAAAAATTGGTCAGCTATATAAGGGAGGTTGATTTTAACTAAAGGGATCCTGAGAAATGTTCACACTCCAGTGAGAGCAAGTAATAATACAAGTAATCCAAGCCATTGCATGTTTTTTCAGACTGGGAGCCACGTCATATATTTCTTTACTATTCACTTTAGACTGTTTTTATCCCCCAAGTTATTTATGCTTTTTACTACTGCATGTTTTATGTATAAGAATAAACAGAAATAATCACAAAATTGTGCAACACTAGAAATAGCTACTAGGCTAAATTTAGGCTAGCACCAACCTTTTTGTTTCACATGCATTTGAAAACGCAGTGTTTAATATAAAACTATAATTTACTGTTTTATGTTTTCAAAAGTTAAAGTAAACTTGTAGGCCTGGCACTTTTCAATTGTGCAGACCAACACTTTTTATTTCATATATTTTATTTGTAATGTTTTTTTTTTCTTATGCAAGATGACAAAAGACTGACTTGTTTAAAAACACTATCGCCGATTAAAGTACTAAAATATTACATACGGTGTTTCAGAAATAGTCACACGGCAAATAGCTTTGTGTGATGTCATATTCCTGCGACGATTTGGGTTCTGTGTACATTTAGGATTTAAAGAGGTTAGCTTTGCATCTATGCTCTTCTATCATTTTATTATTGTGTTTTTAGCCATGTATCACAGTACGACGGTGTGAGTGCGGATTATTTTTTCCCCGAAACTAATTCTTTCTCGTAATGCGGGCACGTCGCGTCCATGACTTTTACACGAGCAGCAGTGTTTGCTTGAGAAGAGCTAGTGGCGGCTAACGTAATTTATGCGGAATGCGCATCCATTGCGGATGTGGTGCAGAATATATGCGCATTGCTGCGACACAGGTAATTTCGGCCTTTATATCTAAAATATTCCCTTACTTAAACAGTTAGTTAAATGTGAATCCAACTATGTTATCCATGCATTCTTTGTTTTATTTCTCGCCCTCTCCTCAGTAGCCTCGGATTTTTTACTTGTCATTGCCAGATTTACTGTCAATTTGAACAGCTCTAAGATGTCTGCATGTAATGAATGATACAAATACATAATGTCAGACATAACAGAATATCAGAAGAACATCTCCGAGTTTTGCTTTTGGATGGAAGCCACAGGTTTTGGTTTTCTAGGTCTAATAAGATACAGTCAACAAAAACAGCGCAATGATTGCGTAGGAACAGTGTTAATGAACACAGTCCTTTTCTAAAATGGCACGTTAGCCTGTTGTTGTTCTGTAGCAGATATCTATTTTTTGTGGCTGTGTATTGCTGAGCCCATTATTAAGGCTATTCTTGTTAGACATCACAATGAAGCAATGAAATACTTTCCATGGAATAGCATGGTGGCTTTTCACCCTCCTTGTGAATGGCATGCCGTCCACCAGTCATATTGGTGTATCTGTAAACCACAACATATCCATGACTGAATACTACGAGGAGGGGGGGTTGCTGTATGAGCATTCACCTCCCATGCACATCAAAGTGGAGTCTCCAGAGGGGCCCTTCGGAGGCGGGGTTTCAGAAGACGGTTTCCCCAGAGAAGATGATGACTCCGATGGGAGTTGTGACCATCAGAATGGTGGGTTGCCAAGCAGCCTGCCTTTTAACGTTGTGGTTGTGCATCCTAACATAGTCGCACCTGGAATGTCTTCGGATGACCTCATCCCAATCGAACAAAGTAAGTGTTTACAAGATGATAATAATGTGTGATTTTACTTTACTGCTGATATTACAGTAACAGTTGTTATTTTCCTTTGTTATTAAGGTTTTACAGTTATAGAAATTAAGTACAAGTAAAATATTTTAAATCATGTACACTAACTTAAGATGAAGACTTAAGTTGTGGAAGTAGCATAAAGTGTTTAGGTCCTGTTTTTATCTGTAACATCCTAATATTAGATAACTTCTGTTTGCAGAATCATGAGTGACTGCAAATAGAATGTTTATGGGTCAATGATGTGACACACTTTTACAGTTTTTACTCTTTGAACACATTAAACGTTTCAATTTAACAGCCCAATCCTTTTGGTATTATAAAGTATATGAGAAAAAAACGTTAATAAAATATGAAATTGAATCGTATACTTTGGGAAAACTATGTATACACCTAATGTGTTGTTTCTGTAAAAGCCTTTTTTAAATAATTATTAGAATTATGTTTTTTTTTAATAATAATTTTTAGAACCTTGCATTCTAAACAAGATATTTAAATCATAAATTAGTTATGTTTTTCCCCCAAATATGTATGGAATCACCATTATTACATAAATTCAATTTTATAAAAATGAGATACTTTTTGAGTAGATAAAAAAAAAAAACTCCAAAAATACCCCAACATGAATAAAGAAATTACATTTACTACAAACTTAGTGTTTTTGAACTAGTTAAAAATATTTTATCCTCTTTATCATCCCAGGTATTTTTATCTACCATTGACCCTTGAAAATTGTCATTAGCACCACACTTCTGCGTGATGCTGCTAGATGTCAGTATAAGCCAAAAAAACATTTATTAAACCGTACAACAAAAGCCAACAAAAAACAAAAGTGTGGCTTTAAATACAAATGCAAAACCTTGTTTTGTGTTGAATGAAAATGTACCTTTGATTTAAAGACAGGGGTGTGTCTTCAGCATTAACCGCAGGAGGTGTCGGAAAAAGGAAGAGTCGCTTTAGCGGGGCAGAGCTGGAGGTTTTGGTATCAGAGGTGACCCGTTGTGAGGGGGAGCTGTTCGGTCCAGCGGGGAGGCTCCGGCGCAGAGAAAGAGAGCGCATTTGGGCTGGGATACTTGAGCGTGTCAATGCCGTGTCTAGAGTACCTCGGACTCTAAGAGAAGTGAAGAAACGTTGGGATGACCTAAAGAGACGTAACGGTGGTAGACTGGCTGACGCGAGGCACCGCACCTGCTACCTGCCATCCAGCAGAGGGGCTTCAATTTTGGGAAGGCCAAACCAAGTCAGTCCCAGGCTCCAGCAGTCACGGCAAAAGCAAAGCACCAGAGCAAAAGCCAGTTTCACTTGTCTGTCAGACACTGATCCAGGTAACTTTTGTTATTGAGGGAAGGAGTTGGATTCATCCTACAAATCTGATTCTACAATAAAATGTGAGAAAATTTATGTATATGTTATCACTGTTTCAGTTGCAGTTGGAGATGGCTCTGAAAGAGATGGTTTCGAGAAAGAGGATGAAGCTGGTGAGCAAGAGGGAGACGATGGAGATGATTATGAGGGTGTGGAGAACAGCATGGAGGATAAACTTGGTTTGGGCCTGGGTCTTGGAATAGTACCACCTCCAACATCAGAACGCTGGCTGCCTCCTTCACCACTATACAGTGCGCCGTTTCTCAACGGGACTCCTCAGCCAAGCCCAGAACCATCTTTAGGGACCCACCAGGGTCCGCTGGAGCCCCCTCCCCCACGCACTTCCTGGCTGGAAGATGAACTACGTGGACTGGGAGAAGCAGCCATGCAGCTTGGAGATCGCATGGAGCAGAACCTGCGTGAGTTTGGAGAAGGCTTCAGGCGTGATATGCGGACGCTCGTGGCTTCACAAGAGGCCCTTACAAATAGCTTGCAGCAGAATAATGTACTTTTGCAGCGTCTGTTGGGTCTTCTTGAGATGCAGCATCAGCCGCCTCCGCAACAAATTCCGCAACAACAATTACAGCAACCTGCACAGCATCAACAGCAACAGGAACCTCCACAACAGCAGCCTTATGAACAACTATTATTGCCACAGGAGCAGCCACAGCTAGAGCAGCAAATCCCAGCAACCGTTCCACCTCTACCACCCCCTCCAGATATTTTAGATGGTACTCGGCACACTGAACCACCGAATGACATGAATGGAGTAACTCAGCAGCCACGTCGTGGCAGAACCGTAGACCTCAGAAGAAGACGCAGACGTTGATGTTGCTGTGAGATGTGGACAATTGAACTGTATTCGATTACAGTAAATTTATTTATTTAAGCAATGTTTTATAAGGTTAACTCGCAGATTGTGCCATGTCATATTGCAGCCACACTTTGTTATGCCTGTCGCAGATATATAATAAATTGTATAATATGTACACCAAAAAGCTCAAAGCTATATCTAAATTGAATTCTGCACTCTTGTTGCTGTTAGTAAATTACTGACATTTTATGGATCTGCTTGCTTAAGTTTATATATAATAACTGCAAGTTTAGAAAAAAAATCCTCTAGGCAGGCTTTAAAACTCTTAAGTATTCATACTGTGGCAAGATAAACATCATTCATTTTATTTTTTAATCAAGGCACATAATATCGGTGTAAAATGACATTTTACTTTTGCTACTATCACTGTTTAAGAAAATATCCAAATGCTGTTTAAGGGATATTATATTGCATAGAATCTCTCCAGTTCTGTGGAAATAAATCAAGTTATTGGATTTGCTGACTAATGTAGAGATCTAAGGTCACCCAGTCACTCTCTGCATGCAATGCAATATACTATTTTGCAAACTTTTCACCATGTTAACAAAAATCACTTGTACTTGGAAAAAATGTCTGCCTATGAACAAGTTTTAATAAAAACAATCAATACATTTATCCTTTATTTTCTATTATCAAAAGAAATGCACACACAACTGTTTTCAACATTGATAATTGCAAAAAATTAAATATTTCTGAAGGATACTGTGACATATTTCATCACAGGTTACCTTAAAATACATAAAAATAAAACAGTTGCTTTAAATCGTAGTACTATTTAATAAGGTGTTTGTTTTGTTTTGCTTTTGTTCTTTTTTTAATGCAGTCTTGGGTAATTACTTTGGTTTTTAGATTTAGATTTTACATAAAGATTATGTACACAAAAGTTCGTGCAAACATACGCTAAATACCTGACCGACCATGATTATCAATAAAATCTAAAAATGCAAATAAGCCGCTAAATCCGAACCATCAACATTTATCGAAAGGTGTCGCTTTAAATGTAGTCGCAGGGGGCGCATGTGACGTAACACACGCTTCCAATCAATCGTTGGCTTCCATGTTTTTAGGGGTGGAGAAAATAGAGAAAATATGTGAAAAATGGCTACTGTGCAGTCTGAATCCGAACAACCATCAGAAGATAAACTCATTAACGGTACGCTCGGTGAAAACAAACCTGAACTACAACCCGTGTCAGCTACAGTAGCCGATTGTGACGCGGAGGTTTGTGCACAAGGGAGCGACGTAAAGGAAACGAGTGACCCTGGTGTTCCGTCTTCACCAGCAAGTGAAAATTCACCTCCACATGGCGTTGCTCTTTCACCACGCAACAAAGATGCATCAGGAATGTCCTGTGATTTTAAATCTACAGAGGACGAGCAAAGCACGGACGTGCTGCCTCAGATTAATAACAATGATCTCATGTCAGCTGAGCCTGGAACGGACTGCGATGTGATATCGGACCGTTGGCACAATGAAAACATCGGTAAGTACAACTTTGCATCAAGGGCAGACGGTAAAGGGCACGAGCCGCTTTCTTGAGCATCACACAGACTTGTGCAATTTCACACTTATATTTAGACGTGGGAAGAGCATGCACAAACTCTTGGTGCGCTTCTTTTCTTACTGCTAGCAATTAATTTCTGCTTGTGCTTTCATGCGTAAAGGTCTATACTCGTTTTATAGTTTTCACTTAGTAAGAATTGCATACGACATAAAGTTTTTTTGTTAAATATATATATATATTGAGCATCAGTTTAGGCTATATATATTAAAAAAGGGTTGAAACTGTCCATGTGGAACCACAAAAGCCTCTATAAGAAACGAGTCTGTTAATCAGTTATTACATACTTGTAACTGTCACACATTCAGATTGTCATATTTTCCCAGAGTGCAACGTCCAGTTCCTGAAGTAAAAATCCCATTAAAAGTGGAAGTGGAAACTTTTATAGAGACATACTTTGAGCTAAAAAGTTATATGGTATATAATTAATTGTTTTGACTGTAAGCGATTAGTCTGTATTTTTCAAGTTGTTATTAACAGTGGAATTCATGGTGGAAAAAAATACATTTCCCACAATTCTACGAAGAAATCTCCACCAATAAGAGAATCATAGCAAACAAATAAGCCAAAAGAACAATTGAGTGCCATGCCACTCCCAAGAAGCACTGGACTTTAAGTCAGTTCCCCCTACAGTGTGTAGCTACTTAAATGTTTGTTTGCATAATATGCATAATTTTCAAAAAAGCAATATTTATGTGTCTTAGCGTTTTTGATTGCTCTATTATTTATGATTTTGCTATATGTAATGCTTAATAAGGCTGTAGTTTGTACGCATTATGTACGCAGTCTCATACCTTGTACTTTATAGCTGCTTGGTTTGAGGCATTGCTTGTAACTCCCAGCATTGACTTTAAAACATATCTATAGTCAAGTGAATGAGAAAGGTTTGTCTGGGCCCCTCAATAAATGATGCGCACTTTTGCACTCTATAGAGCAGTTTCTACCTTATTTAACACTGCTGAGCATTAGGGGGGAGATCCATGAACTGAACTAAATGTGCCAGATAAGAGAGACATCCTAAATGTGCAGAGCAGTGGGTCCAGAGGACTGGAGTTGGGGAACACTGCTTTTCAGTAAAGGATGTATGGTAATAATGACCCAGGTTCAACCAGGTCACATGATTTAGCCATTAAGTGGTAAGGCATAGAGAATGAAATGGACAGAGATAGACACATAAAATGTGGCACTGAAGTATTGAACATTGGAAAATGTTGGTACCCAATGTCATACACCTCTCTCAGTGACTATAAACTTTTGAGTCAAATGTTCAGTTACACAAATAATTGTTTTTTCTGTCAGACATTTTTGAAGGTTAAGTATTTTATTTTTAAATGAAAGTTTTAGTTTTTTTCTCATGTTTTTAAACTTTAAACTTATTTTCTTTCTTATTTGTCCATCAAAGTAAAATTCCAGCACCATCTTGTTTATATATACAGATTAGGGCTGCACAATATTTTGGATGCAATTGTCATGCGCATCTCGTCAATAAAGCATTTAATAAACAGAGCATATGACTATGGAAAACAGGTTATGGAGATTTCTTACTAAACAAAGAACTGGCTTTCATTACACTGTTTAAAAGCTGAAAAGCCTCTAACAAAAGGCACACAAAAATAGTAACTGTAGCTTTTTCTGGGCAGTAAGTAAGGGATAATGTACAGGCAGCCGGTAGTTATCGCAGAAATAAGCCCCGACAGTGTGATCAGGACCCGACGCG
>JAUCNO010000236.1:20126580-20146057 GCA_032353835.1 Enteromius viviparus | reverse complement strand
TTCTCGGCTATGCGTTATTACTTTGGAGCGGTTATTATTCGAAAATAATGAACCTGCAAATGTCTCAACTGACCAATTAGAATCAAGCATTCCAGAGAGCCGTGTAATAAGGTGGTAGAATTCAATACCTTTTTGTTGCCGAATAACATATTATCTAATGTTTTTTCTGCAATCACTCTACAGAACAAGAAACCGACAAAAAAGAAACAGCAGACAAAACTACAGAAAACGTCAGCAAACAGTCAAAGAACACCAGAGAGGAAGAACGCCCCCCTAAACAGGATAAAGATTTGATGAATATAAAGGAAGTATCAAAATCTAATGATGAGGAAGTGCAAAGCACAGAAGAGAAGGCAGGGCAAACAGGAGATCCCCAGAGCATGGAGGAGGTTAAGGACAACACAGGAGAGAAGGAAGGAGAAGATTCCAAAAACATGGAGGAGGTTAAGGACATCACAGACAAGAAGGAAGGAGAAGATGATGATGATCCCAAAATCGTAGAAGAGGTTAAGGATGACACCGAAGGAAAGGAAGGAGAAAATTCCAAAAGCGTAGAAAAGGTTAAGGACAACACAGAAGAGAAGGAAGGAGAGGATAAATCTAAAAGTGATGGGACAGTCATAGTTGTCAAGCGAAGGAAAAGCAGACTGGAGTGCAACGAATGTGGTAAAAAGTTCACTCGTCGGGAAACATACAACCTGCACCGACACTTTCACATGCACCAAGATGAGCAGGCTTCCCTTGTTTGTAAAGAATGTGGCATTACTTTCCAGCATCGAAGTGACCTCATCAAACACCGCAGTATTCACAAAGGAAGCGGTCAACCAAGCCTGTCACATTCCAAACGCTCTGAGAGGATATACAAGGAGCGGAGGAAATTTCAGTGTGAGCATTGCGGTATGTGTTTCTCGACAATGATGCGATTAAGGCTTCACATTTGTGAACAGAATGTGGAAAAGCCGTTTCGCTGCCCTCTGTGCCGCAAAGAGTTCCAGTACAGAGTGTCCATCAATGCTCACATGCAGAGTCACTCATTAGACAGTCCTTATCGGTGCCGGGAGTGCAACAAAGGCTTTCAGAGTATAGGCATGTTGCATATCCACCAGCGATCCCACGCTGCACTGAAGCCATATGAGTGTCCAGATTGTAGTATGGTATTCAAGCATCGCTACGTCATGGAGGACCATCGACGCAGGCACACTGAAGAAAAAGCACACACGTGCAAAATCTGTGGGAAGAACTTCAAATACAGCAGCCTTTTACAGCAGCACCAGTATCTCCACACGGGCCAAAAGACTTACCACTGTTCATTCTGTGGAAAAACCTTTGCTTTTGCACAAAACATGCGAGCACATTGTCGACAACACAAAAAGATCTCAGTTAGGCCTGAGGCAAGTATTACAAACCATAACGTATCTATTGTAGGGCAAGAAGGTAAAGAGAAAGCAAATGCTGAGCAGCAGCGCAACTGTCCTCTGTGCCCTCAAGTTTTTTATGCAGCATCTGATTTAAGAGCACACATGTTAATCCATGAGGCAGAGTATGAAAGGATGAGTAATGGCAAAAGATTCGATAAGGTCTATGCTTGCCAGTATTGTCCTCTTAAATTCCAGTCAGAATCCACCCTGCAAACGCATTCACAAACACATGTGACTAGCATTTTGGGTTTGAACACAACACATATCACAAATCAGGTTAAAGCGGTACTTGAAAAACAGGATGATGTTGGTATGGAGGAGGCAGAAATTGACAGTATGTCGGGAGTAGGGGGTTCAGAGGACCACACAGAGAAGAAACCGTTTAGGTGTCGAGATTGTGGAAAGTGCTTTCGTTACCGGTCAGTGTTAGAGCTTCACATGCGCATACACAACAAGGGTTATCAGTGTCAAGTGTGTAAAAAGTCCTTCAGATTTAGTAGCTATTTGCAGCAGCATTCAATTATCCACACTGGGAAGAAGCCATACAAGTGCCCGGACTGTGGTAAGGATTTTGCATTTCATCACAACATGAAAACACACCAGCGGCTGCATCAACAAAAGCCATTTCGCTGCACGCAGTGCCGAAAGGGCTACAGCGATGAAAGTCAGCTTCAGCGGCACATGCTTTCCCATACAGGTGAGAAACCTTACAAGTGTCATCTGTGTGACAAGAGCTTTGCTTTAGCCTACTTGCTCAGAGACCATCTAAACACTCATACAGGGGAGAGACCCCATCGATGCCAGGAGTGCCACAAGTCATTTCCTTGGCTTAGCAGTCTGCTTGTGCATCAAAAGATTCATATGCGTAAACGGCAAGGTCAGAGTCACGGTTATCCACTGTCTATACATTCCCAAAGAGGCAGAGTAAGTACCGGCAGGAGAGGAAGGCCAAGGTTAGATCGAGACAATGGAAGGATGGTGCCTCTACATGGAAGAATCATGCCAGACACACTGTTGCCAAATGTGGTCCCACACCAATCCCGTAGCTTCGATGCAAATAGACATGAACGCATGCAGCTTAGATCGCAGCACTTACACACTAGAAATCATTCCCAGCAGGTTCATTTGCAACAAGAATGGCAGCTACAAATGGCGCCACCTTCAGAAGAATTGCTGCAATCTCAGAAGCCTACAAATTTATTGGAAGGCCAGCCAAGCAATGCAGTGCAGATGCAGTGGCCGGGAAGTCACCTTAAGACAATCTTGCCTAAATGTGACAGTCTCCCAGAGCTCATGCACCAGCAGCAACCTTCTCAAGCAAATGTAACACTGTCAGCACAACCTAATCATTACTCGGAGGTGAGCATATCTGAAACGGAGCAAAAAGGCAACCATTCACAACACCACATAGACAAGCTTTCACTTCTGGATGGGAAAAGGCAATCACAGAGAGCAATTCAAGACCTGCAGCAGTCACAGTGGCCAGTACTTTGTGATTCAGTGCAAACTGCTAAAGCAGAGCTGTTCAATAACTCATCAAAAGATGGCAATGTAACTGTTGACTTAGAA
Source organism: Enteromius viviparus (assembly GCA_032353835.1). NCBI lineage: Eukaryota > Metazoa > Chordata > Actinopteri > Cypriniformes > Cyprinidae > Enteromius > Enteromius viviparus. The sequence continues at coordinate 20,143,070 of JAUCNO010000236.1, read as the reverse complement.
GCACCAACCAACAGGGAATCTGATAAACTCACTCATGATTTGCAAATGGCGAATTCCTCCGGTCTGGCTAAAACAGAGCTGGGTCAGACTGTTGGTATAGTCCTACCCCCGGGTGCTTCCAGTCTACTGAATACCACTCCATGGGGTTTAAAATCATCTTTAGAAATGTCTACATCTGTGGGCTTGCAAGAAATACCTGGAGAGTCATTAGAGAAGCAGCAAAACAGACTAATTCAGCACCTGCCTCAACATATTCAGGTTCCACAGCAGCTTCTTCAACACCAGCTTCATCAGCCACAGCTCCAGCAACAGACTCAGATACCTCCTACTTGGGTTAGTACAACTCCTGCAGCCCAGATGGGACCCATGAACATGTCGTACGCGGCAGCTCGCTTTCCCCTTGGGGACAGACCTTCGATGTGGGGGTTTCAGGCAGCTCCTGTAGTTTCCCAGACCCTTGTAAATGGACCAGTTCAACAAGGCCACATCCGGGCACAACAGCATGTGGCTCTGATTTCTGGCCAACAGATTCCTCTAAGTCAGCCATCATCTTTTATCTCACCATCTTTTCCTCCTGCAACTCTAAATATACCTGCTCCGCATCCAATGCATTCTGTCGGAAGGCACCTTGCAGGTCCATTACCACAAGGCATCTTCTTTACCTCACAAGGCACCATAAATGAGATGCCAATCATTCCACAAGTAACAAACTTACCTCAGTTAGCCCAACAAACTGAGCCACTTAAAATGGGCAATAAAATGCCTTTTTCCCCAGATCACCTCTTTCAGTGCATGATATGTGGTTGTTCTTTGCCTGGAGAACTAGAATTACAGATGCATTATATGCAACATGCACAGCGAGATGTCTGAGTTTGATTTTAGAAATGATATACTTACAAAACAATAGCTCCGTTTAGACTGTCTCTTTGCTGTTTTATTGTACAATGCTGTTAAGCTGCTGGAGTGTGTTGAAGATTTCAAATGTATTAATGTTTTTAATTGGTTATTAAATTTTCCAGCTGAACATATATCCTAGTTTCATGTGTTTTGTTACCTCTATACATTAAATCACCCCAAACCAAATTACCACAATTAAAATATTTTAAATGAAAATACTTTATAAAGAATTGCAGTATTATTTAAATTTATAGTCAAGTACCCTACATTGTATTGTGGTAAACATAAATGTCTTGTCATTTATAAGTAATATGATGGTGTTCAAATGTTTGCTAACTCTTAAAGAGTGTCAATGGCTTTAAGGGTTAGTGACCATTGCTACTTCATTAAATGTGATAATAATGTACACTTTATAATGTTTGTAAATAGTGGAGGTAATATAATGCAAAGTTTATGAGTTTATATGCATTTTGTACTAGATTTTACATCTCTAAAGTAATGGGCATGCCATAGTGTATGTGAAATATAAAACCTTCTAAAAAATTTCTGAAAACGTTCTGATTTTTTTCTGCAGTGTCTCTTTAATAATTTATTGTAATAGTAGTAATAACAATAATAACTTGAAATTTCCAGAGGTCAAAAGTCAATAAAAGAAATAACTAAAAACTAATTTGAAGATGTATGTGAACAGCTTTTTTTTCATGAAATAGTCCTTAGTTATTTAACATACGTACGTAAACACATAATCATGCTGTATAAACATTGCAGATTGGCTAACTGGATTCTACTGGTAAGTACTACAGAATGCACATGTCCACGTTCAGTCTCAGGACATTTTTGTCTAACTGATGACACTTGTAAACAAAATACTAGAAAAAACGTTTAATAATAGATTCTAATAATTCAATTCATCCATATCATAATATATAATTCATGAACATTCACCCCTGACAATTTATATATAATAATTAATAGGGAAAACAGATGGACAGCGTTTTCCATATCGACACAGATAAATATAGCAATCAATAAACTGAAATTCATCGTATAAATTAAAAAATTAAATTATTATTTCGATAAAAACATGACCCGACAAATGATAAACAATGTCCGGGCCGTTAAGCTCCGCCCATTACATCTCTATTATGTGTTGTATTATTAAATCTTTTAATATTTAATATATATATTTTAATATTATATTAATAATATCCACATCGTATTATGTTGTATCATTTGTGATCCTACTGCAGTTAAAGCTGTTATATAGAAATATTAATTTGTTCAGGCAGACGTTGCTTCCTGACTTTCCTGAAGCCACATGAAACGTAACCTAATTAATATTAATGAGCGAAGCTTTCCCCATAGTAGGATTCGAAAGTGTGCCTTCCCCCAACCACAACACTGTCCTTTACCGCGAAAAGTGCGGTGCCTTTTCTATCGAGGAAAGCTTGCGCTAGCTACAGCCATTATGGCTGCTGTGTATGCTGCAAATGATGATAGTTTGCAATCCAATAATGAAAGTTTGTCCTCTGAAAATGAGAAAGGTGCAGCCCAAGAGATAAGCATCGATCCAGTAAGCAATAGCAAAGCCACCAATGCTAAAAACACGGACGGAGAAACGGAATTAAGTCCCTCTGGCCCTATATTGAAAGCCCAGGACCACGCCGAAGTTGTTGCAGCCAACGCTGCAGTTGTACCCATGAAGATTGAAGTAGAACAAGCAGAGGAAGATGAATGTTTAGTTGTACAAATAGACGAGGTCGAGGAGGAAAATTTGGCTGATATGTCTACCAATAAAGAAGACTCGTCTGAAACAGATAAAAGTGCCGAAGGTAAGCAACTTTTTTTGTTGACGCTGACAACACTGACCTATCAGTTAGTTCCCAGCCACAAGCTATCTTTTACCTCGAAATAAATAAAGTCACCTAAACATAAACTCGCCTCTAACACAGTCTGGGACCCTGTGTGATCATATACACATAAACATGGCATCATAATTTATTATAATTGAATTGTGCAAATGAAAGACTTGCATCTTATTTATCATGGGTTTAATTTGCGCTAAAACACAGATTAATTAATTTGCACGCTTCGTCATGGGAATGGCAAGACGACAGCAGCACAGCATGTCCATAATCAATTTCTGGTTTAAACATGTCCTTCTATCTGTCTGTCATTTTTTCTTAGTAGCCTATATGATTTTACAACAGCGATATTTAAGTATTGGACTAAATAAATTCTATGTCATTTCAAGCCAGTTTTGCAGTCACTGTACTAGATGTTGGTTACTCGTTCAGATAAACCACTCCACCTTAAATGATATTGCAGTATTGCTTTGTTGCCAGCAGAGGGTAGGGTTTACTCATATTTAAAATTGCGCATGCGCGAAATAGAAAAAAAAGAAAGAATAAGTGAAATGTTATTTTACAGCAATTTTTTCTTCAGTGTATGAATACCTCTATATAATATGGTTGGTGAATATATTTGAACTTTTTTTGGTGTCATATTTTGGCTTATTGGATATCTGGCCATGTGGTCGATATTATTTAAGGTGGAACAAATAATTAAGATGCTGAATTGTTCTGTTGTTACCTGGCAACAGAGCTGTAAGCCAGTTTTACAGCTGTGCAAAATGTATTCAATGAGATCATTCTAACCATTTTTGTTTAGTGTTTTTATGAATGCATTTTTGATATTCTCATTGAGACGTTGCTAAGAAAAATGTTTTTTTTTTTTATTTGTATAATTATTTCTTGATAATAATACAATTATAGTGTGTGTTTATATATATATATTATTATTATTATTATTATTATTATTATTATTATTTATTTATTTTTTTTTTTTTCATCAATAATAGAGACTATTAATTTCATCTTATTGTAAATAAGTATTTCCACTTTAAAATTCTTATTATTATTATTATTATTGTTTTTTTTTAATTATTATTATCCCTCCATTATTAGTTCTATACATTTATTTTTTTCTCTCCTCTGGCAAAAGGCATCACCTTGACCTCCCATTTTCCCCTGTTTTTATTTAGGCGATTGGTCATTTCGCTCTGAGGATTCCAGTGAGGCCTTTGGGAACAAGGAGGACTATCTAGAGCATCACAGCGAGCATATCCACGATGGTCCCATAGTCTGCCTGGACACAGATTCACAATGGGATGACCTGCTTATCTCAACCGACGGAGGAAGGAGAACGTTGTTCTGTGCTCTTTGTGGTCAAAAGTTTTCAAGCTCAAAAGGCTTTTTCAGCCATCAAATGAAGCACCGCAATCAAGTCATTAAGCGGGGGATAGGGGATGGTGAAGGTGCAGTAAAGCAGAAGCTTTTCAAATGTAAGGATTGCGGTAAAGCATATTCCACTGTTGGTCAGTGTCTCAACCATCAGCGTTCACATAAACAGGCCTCAAAATCTGTGTTTCATCAGCTCGCTCATCTAAAGAAAAAGTCATTTCGGTGCCCCACCTGTGGACGCTGTTACTCTCGCGCTTCGGCTCTTGACGCACATCGCCGTTGTCATGAGGTAAAGCTAGTGAAATCCAAAAGCTGTGAAACTGAGAAACTTAATGAAGCTCCAGATCAAACCGAAGACAGGGGCTTGAGCCCCGAACAGAACGAGGAACATGAGCAAAAGGTCTTTCAGTGCTTGTGTGGCAGAACTTTTCGCACCATGTGTGGCCTTGGCACGCACCAGAGATTCTCAACCAGCTGTTCAGATGGAAAGGTGAAGGAGGAAATTAAGCATCCATTTGTTTGCTCTGAATGCGACAAGACCTTTGTTAGCTCTGTGGCTCTGTTGTGCCATCAGCGCTGGCATAAAAGACGGGCACAACTTGGCTGCAATGGCCAGCCGTATAAATGTACAGAGTGTGGCAAGGTCTTCACCTCACTTACCTTCTACAATAAGCACCAGCGATTGGCGCACAGTGAAGAGCTGCCAGCAAAATCATTCCTTCATCAAGTTATCCAGCTCAAGAAGAAAGCTTTTGAGTGTGAGCAGTGCGGTCGTCGCTTCTCACGAGCGTCTGCCCTGCAGTCGCATCAGCTCTGTCATACTGATACCTTCCGTGACATCATGGAGAAGAAGTCTGAGATGAACGCTGCCACTCAGTCAGTAAAAATACATCAGAATGACAACGCCGAACGTGTTGTTTTTCATCCTCAAGACTTATCGCATGCTCAAGTTCAAGAGAAAGATTTTAACTACAGCGACAATGTAGAAGGGCACGAGGCCATAGATGTCGATTATGAAGTTGTCCATATCACAGCTTCGGATGATTATGAGAACAACAGTGGTGTGTCTCAGGATCAAAATCCTGATCTGGAGTTAGTCTGTGAATCAGACCACGAGGAAAAAGATGACTTGGGTCAAACTGAATGCACCTCCTCCCTGCAATTAAATCCAGAGATTGATGTCAAAATTGTACAGATTGATTATGAACACTTAAATGATGAGCCGTTAATTAATGCAGAACTAACGAGCAAAAGAAGTCCTCCAGAAGGAAAGTATAAATGTCCACATTGTGATCGGAAGTTTGTCAAGGCATTGTCCTTGCGTTGTCACATACTTTGGCACAAAGGATGCATGGGGAAGAAAAACGATGGGAGGCAGAGGTTTGACGTATTGACACCAACTAAGAAGACACTTTTAACATGTGAGGTTTGTGGCCATGAAAGTACCTCTAAGAGTGCTCACTACTTTCACATGGGCAAGCATGAGGATAAAGTAGCGTATAAGTCTATTTCTTACCAACTTGCAAATCTGCAAAAGAACAATATTAAATGCGAAGAGTGTGGCAAGTCTTTTTCCCGATTGTCTGCATTGCATTCCCACCAACAGCATCACAACAATAAGAAAAAGGCCTTTTCTTGCTTGGAGTGTAACAGGAGCTATGCGACCGCAAGTGGTCTGTACAACCACCAGAAGGTCTGCACTGGCAGTGCCAAAGGCGAAAACACTAAGCACTTCAACCCAACCAAGTCACTTTTGGGTCCAAAGGTTCATCACTGTAAAAAGTGTGGTAAAGGTTTTTGGTCTTTGGGAGCTTTCTGTTATCACAAGCAAAACCACTTGGAGTGTGCAGATATCGAGACGAGGCCTGGAGGTACGCCTGACTCTGAGAGCATTCACATTCGACGCAGGAAAAAGGGTCGTAGGGGTGGTTATAGAAGAGTGCACCCTGTGAATTCAAAAGAGGAACATAAATGTGAGGTATGTGGCAAATCATACCACATGCTGGCTTGCTTTCTTAAACACAAGCTTGTCCATGACCAAGGTGTCCAACATGCTGTCAAGTCTTTTGACTATCAGGTCCAACAGCTGAAAAAGAACTCCTACCAATGTCCCTACTGCGAAAAAGTTTTCTCCCGTGCCATGGCCCTCCAGTTCCACGTGAAAAGTCATGGCTTTGAAACGGGTCTTCCTGTGATTGACTCTGATTCGTCTGAGTTAATACTACAAAACCATCAGAAGCACTGTTCAAAGATAGAGGACCAAGTGGAATTTCCAGAAGAATGTGGGAAAGTTAGGACAGAGAAGCGAAAAGCTAAAGATGTTTGTAACTCGTCTCGTGCGGCTGATTCTGGAAAAAAACGGAAAACATCTTCGACTTCGCATTTGAAATATAAATGTCAGGATTGTAGCCGAAGCTTTTCGGTAATTGGTGCACTTAATTTTCATAAGCGAATTCATCGCAAAGGTCACCAATCTAAAAAGCTGAAATCCCGTTTGGAAAAACAGTTAAAGCTCGGCAAAATAAAGTCAGAAAATTTTTCAGCAAAATCGCCTTTTGTTTGTACTGAATGCGGAAGATATTTCAGCTCCAATTCGGCACTTGGCACTCACAGGCGGTGGCACAAAGACAAAAAATTTGCTCGATTTCTCTCAAAGACCCATAAGATACGCTCAAGGAAAAGTTTGGACGGTGGACCATATTTATGCAATATATGTGGAAAAGGCTTCTTTTACCTTTGTGTTCTTCGTCGGCATCAGCTACATCACCCTCCCATGGAGGCTCTAACCCAAAAAGAGTACGAAGTTGCTGAATCAAATAGTGGTTTTACCTGTCCAGATTGTCAGATGTCTTTCCCAAGCGGGGCTCTTTTAACAACTCACTTTGCAGAACACCACAGCAAGCCTAGTGAGAATGAGAAATTCCCGTCTGAAATCCTCCTTGCAGATGAGTCCGGTCCACCCATCAAACAATCGCACGCATCCAAAACAAAAGATAAGACCATGTTGATGCACCATCAGTGCCCCTACTGCACCAAGAGCTTCTTGAACATACGTGGACTTCGTGCACACAAATGGCAGAAACACAACAAAGTTAGCAAACAAACCACTGCGTCTGTAGAAGAGCGCTTGGAATCTGAGAAGCCTTTTGCTTCTCAAGTGGTCGTTCCTAAGAAGGAGCTGAAAACGTCTATGGAGGAAGAACCCATACAGCGTAGTCGTAATGCAGAACTTACTAAATGTTTTTTCAAATGTGATAAATGTGCCAAAGCGTTTCCCAGTGAGGAGCAGTTAAACGCTCACAGAGAGGTTGCGAAGACCCGTCCGCACTGCTGCGCTCTTTGCTGTCGTGGTTACTGGACTGAAAACCAGCTTCAGCAGCATCTTGCATGGCACAATGAAGTACGCCGACGACTCCCGACTGAACTGCGATACAGACTGAGCGCTACCATGGCACCTGGGCCTTCAGACAACCTGCAGGAGTCTATAATCAAGCTCCCTGTAGCCCTTGCAAGTCCACTACCGGATAGCCACAAATGTAATCACTGCGGAAAAACGTTCTTATCACCACGTGCTCTGGAGCAGCACCGGGTTCTTCACAAAAATGAGGAGCCGTACCATTGTTCTTTATGTTCAAAGACCTTTACTGATATCAGAAATCTTATTGACCACCATCAGGAGTGCTTAGGTGATAAAGAGCTGAAAGACGGGACCTCTACTGCTGCAGTAAGAGGGGCTCTTCACCTTACTTGCATTGAGTGTGGGATTTCCTTCAAACAGGAAACAGAATTGCATCAGCATTACATCGAGCATGCACGTGGGTTCTAAGATGTGTAGAAATACATGAGAGTGGACGTTGGTTTCTGGTACATATACTGCACATACACTGATTTAATTTAGTACTTGATTCAAGTGTGTTGCCTGCTGTGAGTGTTTGTATCCGGTAGAATACGGTAATTACAGTAGAACTGTAATTCTTCAAAGAGAAGGAAAATGCCACACTCAGCTTTTAAATTCTACATTTTTGCTGAAATTGTTGTATAGAGAAAGATGTCTGCAAAATTAAAAGCATTATCACGGATGTCCTTTAAACCAAGTAGTGGGTTCTAATTACTTGCGTAATAGTTGGATATTTGTATTATTCCCTTTAAAGTCACTTTTGACCCCTGGAAATTTATTTTTGTTTTGGTTTTTTTCCTCTCTAGTTTTTGGACGTGCTGCTTTCTGTCATCTTGAACTTTAAATGGGTTGTTAATTTTAACTTCAAAGGAGTTAGTTATTGGTTGTACGTTATTTAAAACGTTTTTTGGGAAGCTTTACAGCTTGAATTTTTTGTTGAGTCTTGCTAGACTTCCAACATTTAGGTTTTACTTTTTTTTTTTCATATTTTATGTTGTTAAAAAACATTTCAAGTTTAATGTCTCCTGAAAATGTTGATTGTACAGAAAATTATGGCCTAGATACAATGCAAGTTCCTTGTATAAATTCCCTGAAGTCATGTTAATGGCATTCAAAACATAAATAAGATGCAAACTGGTCCGTAGAGGCAGGGTTATTTGTGTAGGCTTGACATGTTGAATTGTAATTAAAAAAGCACATCATTTGAACTGGAAAAACCCTTAAATTAAACAGTTAATGTTAACATTCCATTTAGTCAAGTCTCAGGTGGCCGGTGATTGTGAAGGTTTATGGTTGGTTTGTTAATAAAAGTTGATTCGTTTTGCAAAATTGTGAGATTATCCAGGAATTAAACATTATATGACTTGAACAGGTACAAAATATGCATGCAACCATAGAAATGCTAAAGTAAAAAATAATAAGAATTGTGGATTGAAAATTGTATTGATGTATCATCAAACTTTGGACCTCAATATGTTTTTACTTGCACTGAAACTTACGTTGAACATGGTCATTTCAAATGATCTCTCCCAAAATACTGTTGTTTGCTGATAGATACAGCGTACACTGGATGCCTTAAACACTTACGGGTTTTAAGACTAACAGTGTCTCGCTACTGGGAGTTGTTTCATGTCACTCTTGGTATGATTGTACTTTCCCAAACCTGCTTCTGTTTGATTTTCTAATAATTTTAGGTTTCCGCTTAAAACACTGAATGTAGGTTATTGAAATAAGAAATTAAATTGTCAATTTCAATGAAAACTGTCTTTATTATTTTGTTTTGTAGATAGGCCTTGTTCATGTTGCTCATGGTCTATTTTCCCCCACCCGCTCCCTCTTTAAAAACATCGGTGATACAGAGCAAGTGAGAATAAGCCGTTTTGATGCTGCAGTATCACTGAATAGTATGACATATTTTTTGCATTTATCATGTTATTTGCCCTTGAGGTGGCTTCCTTTTCCAGTGACATCACTCATAGAGTACTATTTTTGTTTCTGAATGATTTCGCTGGAAAAAGATACTGATAAATATTAACATGAGTAATTTATTTTACCATTGAATTAGTATGTGTATGTAAACCCTAGTAAACTGATGTTTTTACAGTGGAAAGCGTGAGTTTAAAAATTTTAAATAGTTTTAAAATTTTGCTTTGTTCTGAAGGAGTAGATGCCAAGCTTACAATTCCTTCATAATGATATTAATATTTCATTTGATTATTGATTCAGTTATAAATCAGTATTTAACCTCCTGGATATTTTGATGATTTAAAGTCTTCAGTCTTGAAGACATGCTGAGTTCTCTCTTTCCTCAGGTCAAAGGGCCATGTTCGATGTCAGAAGGTCAGGATGAACTCCATTTATGGGAGCTAAGAGTATCTGAGACAAACTGATCCTTATTATCTGCACAACAGATATTAAAAGAATGTGGTTTAATTCTGTATTCTCCCTCCCTATGATGTCTGCAGAGTGTGTGTGTGTGTGTGTGTGTTTGTGTAATGAACCATACTTATAAGACACTTGCTAGAGATAGGCAACCTTGAAGTAAAGATGTGTGAGAGTCATCCTGGTCGGGGATAGGTGTCTAGACTCACCTGCAAACTATTTTTCTACATTCAGTTTCTTCATTTTAATTGCATCTCTGACTCCTCCGTCTTCATTCAGCACCTGGTGCTTGGGTTTAACTATAAATTCCCCTTACAGGACACACTGACGGTGAGCGATGGGTGTAATTAAATAACAATAAATCATGAAACACTGAGTCAACAAAATATTGCAGTAGATATTCATTTTATTTTGGTCTTTTATTGATATTATTTCATGTGTTACTGTCAGGACTATGGGCAGCAGTTCACTAAATGGAAGGCCTTCAAAATTGATATTCGTGAACGTGAATGAGAAGAGGAAAATAGAAATGAGAATGGTCTGAGATACCTTCCAATAAAAAAAGTGATAGACGAAAATAAGAATCACAGCTGAAGATGATTCCATTGATAGTTCTTGTCAGAGAAAACAGTCTGGGATCTTCTCCTCCTGTCCTGCTTTTGAAAAGCTGTTAAAGGAAGAGGAGCCTTCCGGTCTTCTCTGCGAACGGTGTGTTAAATCTTTTGCCTCTGGCGTGGTATTGGCAAGCCATCAGGAAATACACAAGCAGATGCCTTTCTGGTATGATGCAGTTGCTAAAGGTTTCAGAAGTTCAGTAAGACTGGAAAGGCCCTTGCTTGGCCATGACAACAAAAAACAATGTCTGGCAGAAGTCCTTTCAGGAAGCAGCAGAACTGCGGTACACTTACAGCATCCACACTGGTGACAAGCCTTGCACCTGCCATCTTTGCTACATGAGCTTCTTGCAAAAGGGAAACCTAACTACCCATCAGAAAAAGCATCTGGAAATCTTTAAAGAAGCGGAGAATGTTCCCCTCATGAAAACGGATGAAGGAAAGAATAGAGTGTCAGTTGTTTTAGGACCAAATAATCTTTTTGGTCAAAGAAGATGTAATGAAGAAGAATCCAAAAGAAAACCTTACCTGAGAGCGATTCACCTGACACCAGTGACACCAGTCAGTTGAACCACAAAAACGTTTAAAAGAAGAACAGGAAGAGATTTTGCAAGTTCAGGAAGTTGACAGGGAGCATACTGAATGTGGTCCACATTTCACTGGGGAGTCTGAGCTTCACGTACATTATATGAAGCATTCAAGTGGGGAAGATACACAGTATCTTATTATTAAACTGGCATTTTGACTTCACTGCTTAACATTAAACTGGTTTACTGTAGATACACCTTCACTGTAGATACATGAGAGGCCATAATTTAGTAATAAATGGAATTTTTCAATAATTACTGCTTAAAACTAATGTCAGTTTCATTCTCGGTTGGTTGAGTTTTGTGCAAATTTTTGCACATCATGTGCTATTAAACAGTTAAGTAAATGTGAAAACGTGACTGCCTTTAAGCTGTGCTTTACTAAAAAGTAAAAATTTTGTTTTTTAAGCTGTACTCTCATAAGTGTACACTACCTTGGATTTATCATGCTCATGGAGAACAGTGTGATAAGAACTGTTGTCCCAGGTGCAATTTTTCTCTTCTGAATCATTTTCCATGATATCATTGGTTGTTCCATAGTTGTTGGTGTGAAATCAATCACTTAAAAACATGAATGCTATTCCTGAACTGTGAAGGTTTTGTGGATGTGCGTACTCCTCTTCTCCACAGCAATGAAGAATATTGTGTTTGCTTTGCTGGTTGTGGCTGTGGGTATGTAGATCTTTATTATTAACCATTATGCCAAATGTTAGTTTCCTACACTTACCTGTAATACTCCTTAGTCGTTCACATGAATAAGAGACATGTTAAACAGATGAAACTGCAAATATTACAATGAACAACAAATCGAGTAATCAAAACCAATCGCATCGTGATTTGCTTTGCTTTATCTTGGGCACTGTTAACAATTAAAAATTCTTTTTATAAAGCTTGCAGCGCAGATGATAAAATCATTGGAGGTTATGAATGTTCTCCAAACTCCCAGCCCTGGCAAATCTACCTTACTTATGATAATGGGGAACGCTGGTGTGGAGCATCTCTGATTAATGAAAGATGGGTTGTTTCTGCTGCTCACTGCTATGTTTCGTGAGTATATCATATGTTTTATGATGGTAAACCTCATCAAACACGGTTTTTTAATATTGTGTACTGTAAATCTGTACACTCAAATTGTTGACTGTAAAACGTAACCGCTGCAGGATTTCTACATTCAACGCTATGAAAAAAACTTAGGCAATATTGCTGATAAAAGTAATAATGTGTGAGTTTCTTGTCAAACAGAGCTTCTCGTCTTACTGTCCATCTGGGAGAACACAATGTGTACACTGAAGAAGGCACAGAGCAGCATATCGGAGCAGAGAAAGTTATTCCTCACCCAAAATATAACGATTATACATATGACAATGATTTCATGCTGATCAAGCTGAAAGAGCCTGCCGTCTTTAACCAGTATGTGCAGCCAATCTCTCTGGCAACCAGCTGCTCTTCTGCAGGGGAGCAGTGCTTGGTTTCTGGATGGGGCAATCTGATCACCACTGGAGGTGAGATAATAGAACCTAGCTACCAAAAATCTTCAGTGTTATAAAACAGTCTTCAAATCTGATTGATTGGGCAGCATGATGTGATAAATTTCCCCAAATCCTAAAACAGTGCACTGTTTTAGGATATCAAACATGTTAAAATGAAAACTGTATTGGTCATGCATCTCCTAGCAAACAAGACGTATTTCAGTGTAAGCGTAAAATGTTTTATTCCTTTTTCATTTCAATAAAGCATCTGATTTGTGTAAAAGCCTTCTTTTATGAGTACCACTGCTTTAATGGGCTAATCATTCAACAGTTCAGTAGCCTACGGTGCAAAGCCTCACCATTGTTCATATCCTCTTTTTCCAGTTAACTATGCTGACAAGCTGCAGTGTTTGGATTTGCCTGTATTGTCAAGGTCACAGTGTGAGAGCGCATATGGATGGCAAATCACTAATAACATGTTCTGTGCTGGATTCATGGAGGGAGGCAAAGACTCATGTCAGGTATGTTATTGATAGAGTCGCAATCTTTGTTACATATTTTCATACAAAACCACACTTTTCAAATTGTATTTCACAAACTTTTCTCAGGGTGATTCTGGCGGTCCTGTGGTGTGTAATGGAGAACTGCGAGGAGTTGTTTCTTGGGGCTATGGCTGTGCTCAGCGAGGTTATCCTGGGGTTTATGCTGAGGTGTGCCGCTACACTGACTGGGTCCAGTCCACCATTGCTAACAATTAACCATTTGTTCAGCCAAATTGGACAGTTATCTGTAATTAAATTCAGCTTTGAATAAATAAATGTGTTTTATTATTTGTTGTATAATGTTCCACTACGATTTGGACCCGGGTCTTGAACCAAGATCTCCGGCATGGGAGGCAGGCGCTAATGCTAGAGTGCTTGTTTTTGAGATCAGGGGAGTGAGGTTTACCTGCACAGCACCTACTTGCTGGCCTCTGTTACATATGGATAGTATTTTTGAGGGGATTTTTTTTGCCACACTATGCAATTTCACAACAGACAAGTGTCAAACTATAAAGTAGAGATCCTGTTGTAAGTCCACAACAGCCATAATTGTCAGCACTGTGATAAATCCTTCCTATCACTGGATTACAGCAGCAACTGAGAGAGTCACATCATGACTGTTCTTTGTGTTCACAATCACAGACTTGTGATATCAAAAATCTTACAGACCACCAAAAGGGGGGTATTACAATAAAGAAACAAGTTACCAATGTAATACTCTCAGGTCATTATTGCAAAATGAACAGTGTGACTATCACATGGAGACATACTACACCACCCTGAGGTTGTACATTACTGTGCTTATTAAACAGCTAACTATGCACTTCCACTTCATCTGAAAGCAAATCATCAGACATTAGTTGCTCCGACTCATCAGACTCCAGATAAAGATCAAGAACAGAAAAATCATGGATAAGGCACAGGGTGATTTCACTCGGGAGCCTGAGCTGAACACATGCTCTGAATAAAGCATGCAAGACAGGAAGTTTGATATAGGAATCATGTGCCCAAAACACTACACAGTAATGTAATTATTTAATTACCCTCACGAAAGATGGTTTTGAAACCGAAGACTATTGGATGCTTAAAAAAAATTCTATTCTGAGTAAATATTAGCACTTAAATTCTATTTGTTTAATAAGTTGTGTTGGGAAAAATCCCTTTCTCTTTGGATTTGATTCCCTCCCGGTTCATGATCCGCCAATAATGAGACTCACAGCAAAATTACTTTTTAAAATTTAATAAGAATCAGAAGTATTGAAGATGAGCTCATGATTCCAGCACCACACCACACACGACATCTGGGCGGTCCAGGAATGTCTTACAAATCACAAGTATCGATATTTATACAAATTCTTGTCGCCTCAAAAACTCCATTCGTCAGTCTGTTTCCAGACAGTCGAAGCTACGCAGTTGTTTTTCAGACAGCTTAACCTTCAGGTAACCCTTTGAAGCTTGTTCACCATGAGTTAACCTTTGGGGCCTTCCTGTTTTTCTTGTCTGTAAAGATGACAGCTCAGAGAAGAAAGATGCAGAGAGAGACAAAAATATACATACACCTGCACAATGTCACAAATGATTTTATTCCATTTCCATAAGCTAAATTTAACTGACTTTTTGCTAATTATTCCAACTTAAGCAGATGAGTAATACATGTTAAAAATAGATGAATTAAAACATAAGCAAAAATAAAAGTAAAACAAAAGTAAAAATATAAGTAAAATAGATGAATAAATCAAAAGTAAAATGGTGTGGGTTCAGGGTCAGTGGGAGAGAGTCCTTCAGATGCGACAGGACTAACCGCTCAAAGCACTTCATGATGATGGTTGTGAGTGCTACAGGGCGGTAGTCATTCGGGCACGTTGGGTTAGAGTGTTTCGGCACTGACACAATGGAGGTGGTTTAATGTACATGCATACTGTACACATCTAGTAAGATTGCAGAATCTGAAACTTTAGAAATAATTTAGTACGGATTTGGCAATATTTCCCAGAAGCAGCTTACATCTTCGGTCACAGATTTTGTCCAGGAATCGTAAAATTAAGTAATACCCATAAATACCTGTAAATAATGAATGGATTACATTCGTCATTATTGCTCTTTCAAATTCCACTCCGTGTGTGCGTGCGCACACTCATGTTGCCTAGTAACAAATGTGCTGGCGGGATCACCCGGAAACCACAAATTCTCGTTTCTGATTGGCTGGTAGTTATGAACTCGGCAGAGAACTTAACATTGTATGCTTGCTCCTTGTCTATTAATTGTATATACAAGTTATCATTATCTCTTACTTTTCAGCGTGAGAAATAAAAGGTGTAGCGTGGGAGCTGGCTGTAATGTGTGTCTCAGGTGAATGCGTGAGACTTGAGAGCCCTGGTAAATGTGTGGACATGATCACGTGATAACGGGGTGGTTGATTGACTGTGTCTAAAAACTTAAGACCTGTGACTCAACAGGAGTAAAAATGGGCTTATTCATGTATTTATTTAAAACTGCAACAGGTGTACACAGTAAGTTATATGTTAGCTTAGGCTAACGTCAAGGCTAGCAGCCCCCTGTTTCACTAACAACTAATCTGAACACATTACCTCATCTAACGTGACGCAGAAACACTGAAATCATTGAAATAACATCCGTTAGCCCCGCAAACTCATTACAAAATAATATTGTTGCCCTTAGCTACCTGTTCGATGGTGTACATGCATCAGGTGAACCGCACCCCACTGATGACATCACTGCTGCTGCGTGGTATTTGGATGCGTCTGCTCTCCACCGAAGTTAATGGGAAAGATTGGCATACTATATGCACACTAAATCGCAATTTGGCATATTCATTACACGCAATTGGAAAGTGCAAAATCATGTTATTTATACGCAGACTGATTAGAACAGGTTGGTTTTACAGTGAAAAGCATGAGTAACAGTTCAGAGATCAGATTTTCACAACAAAGCTTTATAAAATAATAACCTTCACTAGTAATAATATATCTCTAAAATAATAATACCCATTTCTACAACTTTAAGAAAAGAGATGAGCTGAAAGTATCATACTAATTTAAACAATTATTGTTTAAAATAACTTATTCTGATAAATAAATATTTTGACACATAGCCTATATGTTTTATTAAAAAGACTTAGAAAGATTAATAAAGATTAAAAGATTTATTGTGTAACTTTTTTCATTTGCTTGGAAATAAGAACAGGGACAGCAGCAGCAGTGCAATTTTCATTCACTTGCCACCTTTTCCTTTCAGTTTTTTCGTGGCTTTGAAAAACTTGCATCCACGGCCAGATCAATGCACAGGCTTTATATGGCTTCAGCCTAGGGGCCCCCGCCTCCCAGGGGGCCCCCAATTGGT
>JAUCNO010000236.1:20108710-20121785 GCA_032353835.1 Enteromius viviparus | reverse complement strand
TATCACACATTTAGACTGATTTGTAAACAATGTTTGAGAGAAATGGTAATATTGTGTATCTGGAATGAATTTTAGATATTTAAGTCCATCTCATGAAAAATCGTACCAGAAACAAAGGTGTTGCATTTATATTTTTGTTGAGTGTATATTAATATTATTAAGACGTGTAAATCTGTCCAAATCATACTCGTTCATCTGAATTTAGGTTAACTTGAGCTCAATTTTAGCTGTTCTGGATAAGGGTATGAATACTTAGGCAATTTAATGGAATCATCAGTTTTTCACTTTAAATAAATTTGATAATATGTCAAAAGTATTTGTATCATTATTGTGAATGGAGTGTAGACTGGTGTGAAAGGCGTGGTAACTTAGTCAGTTGACAGCGAACAGTGAACTTTTTTTTCTTAAATCATAAAATACATGTGACCTCAGTACTTTGTCCTAAATTCAAGAAATTTCAGTTTTTGAGGCGCGAATTCGACGCGATCCCTAAAACTACTTCAAGGACTACAACCATTGTGTGAACTACAACTCCCATATCTCAGTCTGTGCGTGACGTCACACAACCTGCATCTCAGTGTTGTGATATGGCGATCTCGCATAAAGCCCATCTAAGAATGGCAAAACCAATGATCTATCAAGACAATGCAGAGTAGAAAATATGCCTTGAGGATGAAACAGCGAATCGGTAAGTTTGGGGCTTATATAAGTTAATGCATTGCTGTGGAGTCACACCTTTAAAGCTGTGCATGCTACCGCGCAAAGACACGCGCCATATAAACAGGCAGTTTTGCGCACAATGGGTCAGAACAGCAAATCCTCTAGCTGGCGAAACATGGAAGGATCTAACCACTGTACGAACGAGAGTAACAGCCATATTCGTGTTTATTTAACTTGTCTGTCCATCGTTGCTCAAATGATTTTATTGAACCTGTGAAGTGGGCTGTGTCTCAAAACCTAGTGATGATGTACATACATTCATAGGTAGCAGATTTATCATATAAATTATCACTTGAACAGCTTTCTTTACATTGTACTCCTCACCGAGAGGACCGCTACATTGATGTGTTACATGAATGTATCATTGCATAGGTTACATTTACTCAATTATTTTATCTAACAATTGTAATTATAATAATCCACCAGCACTTTTCATTGTTTGTGTCACTTCATGTATGTTTTCCAGACAGGCTGTCAGTCCATGCATTAGTGGTATGCATTGTTCACTGACTATTTCTGTAGGTTACATTGATAGAGGAACCATAATTTTGAGTGAGTCACTGAATGATTAATTTAACCGAATTGTTCATAAACACTGATTTGTTTCAAATTTGTAAAATGTATGTGCCTATAAGTTGTAGAGCTGTAATTCACATTTCATTAGCTACCCTGATTTATTATCAAAAAAACAACATGTATTTATTTGCTAAAATAATTTAAAACAATTTATATGAAAATGTATTATAAAAAAGCAAGTAGGTTTAATGACAAGTTTATACTGTTATTTTTGGGCTCTGCTAGAATACTTATATGCCTATATGATTTTATATATCTAAGTCTATATAAGTTTATGGCAAAACAAGTGATGAGATGAGAGATATACAGATTATTCAGATATACTCTAACAAACTAAGATATGATCAGGCTCACTTCCTCCACCATACTAATTATGGATATTTATATGTTAACGTGACTAAATTTTTGCACTTCTGGTTGGTTTGAACTGTGGTGCAATGTGAGATTGGATGTGCATATATGTTTTTAATGTTTTTAAAATTAATTTGTGTACTTTCTATTTTAGGAGAACCTTAGAGACTTGAATTCAATTAAATATTGAGTTTCATCAGAAGTTGAGCATCATGGAGCTTGCAAACGACCCACTCTGTGAACCATCTGCTCCTGAAACAAATCTGCACAATGAGCACCTTTCACTTTCAGACCGCCTGTCTCCTTTGGAAGCACCGTTAGATAGTATTGTACAAGGAATAGAGGCTACAGAGGGTACAAAAAGAAACAGTGGCCTTGAGTTGAAGCTGGACCTATATGTCCCAGCACCACCAATAATAGAGCCTATAACCCCTGTAGAGGAAACAGTAGAGCATTGTGCACTTCCTGTAGTAACAGAAGAAGACAGCACACAACCTGAAGCTGCTAAAGAGGGAGCAGATGAAACCGGCAACATTGGAGGCTTTCATTGCGAAAATCAGTCAAGTCTGGCAGAATCAGGTTCGGATACTGTGACAGAAGTGGAACGTGAGCAGGCACCCCATGAAACAAGCTCATCAGACTTGACGACTGCAAGTTCTGTGCCTGTAGATCCAATAAGCTCTAATGAAATGCCAAAAAGTTGTGACAATATTAAATCATCAACTGAAAGTACAGTATATAGTGCAGGCAGAAAGAACATCCCTCCAAAGAAGGACAAATTTAACCCTTTGAAAATTGACATGGCCAAAGTAATACCTCTCACCTGTAAGTAATCTGACTGTTTGTGTTTTCCTGTAGCATAGATAAAATATTGTTGTGGTCCTCTCCTCATATAGAGTTGAGGTCAAACGTTTAAATCCCCCTTTCAGAATCTGCAAAATGTAAATTGTTTTACTAAAATAAGAGGGATCATACAAAATGCATGTCATTGTTTATTTAGTTTTGACCTAATTAAGAGATTTTACATGATTTTTACAAAGATGTATACATATACTCCACAAGGTAAAATAATAGTTGAAGTTATAAAAATGAATGACCTTGTTAAAAATGAACATCCTTGTGATTCTTAATACTGTGTTGTTACCTGAATAATCCACAGCTGTGTTTTTGTTGACTAATGGTTGTCTATGAGTCCCTTATTAGTCCTGAACAGAAACTGATTGCTTTTCTTGAGAATAATACTTCTGGTCCCTTAATTTCTTTGGGTTTACCAGCATTTTTGTGTATTTCAATACTTTCCAAAAAAAAAAAAACCGCTTTTGAGAACCATTTTTTCACACTGAAGACAACTGAGGGAGTCATATGTAACTATTATAGAATGTTCAAACGTTTACTGATGCTACAGAAAGAAAGACAATGCAGGGAGGTAAAAACCTTTTGAAGATCAGGGTAAATTTAACTTATGGTGTCTTCTGTAACTGTCTCCTGTGGTCTCTGAAGGGCAGTAATAAATTAATAAATATGATATTTAGGCAAACTAAGAAAAATGTTCTACTACTCAAAGGTTGTTCAACGTTTTTCACTTATGAACTATTTCTCAACTATTACTTTCTTTTGTGGACTATTTGTAAACATCTTTTATGTGAAATATCTTATTTGGGTCAGTGCTTAATGAACAATAACATGCATTTTGTATGATCCCTCTTATTTTGGGAAAATAATTAACATTAACTTAATAATATTTTCTTATTTTCGTTTTATTTATTTAGGTTTTTAATAAATACATTCTTTATCAAAATGTATTAACTTTCTCTTTCTGTGACTCACTTTTCTAATATGCATTGTTTTTTTTTTTTTTATACCAACTTCTAGCATCCCAGCTGTCACTACAGTGCCTAGAATGTCACATCATCTTCAGTGACTCCAAAAGCAAAGAACGACACCTTAAAATGAGCCACCCTGCAGAATATCAGCAGTGCATTCTGGGAGATGCTCTCTTTACTTGCTATGTTTGTGATCAGCATTTCACCTCCTCCACAGAACTTATGGCCCATCAACGCACACACACAGGTAACGAGCGGTTCAAGTGCCCTTTCTGTAATGAGGCCTTCTACCGATCCTGTGAGCTCACAAGTCACAAAAAAAAAATTCACTTCAGTAAACATGGATACACCTGCTCGGAGTGTGGCAAGCCTTTCAAAACTTTTACTTTGCTCAGATACCACCAACGGGTACACACAGCAGAAAAGCCTTTTGTCTGCATGCACGAACAATGTGGTAGAAAGTTTTCTGCATCCAAGTCTCTTCAGCACCACTTAGAAAAACATCAGAAAGAAGATAACCAGGATGACCAGACAAATGCTTCAACCACAACAAAGAAAAAAAGAGATAAAGGTAAATTACTTTTAAACACTACAGATAAATGTGACAAGAACACAAAAAAAGTAATCAAAGGTAATCTAAAATCCAATATCTAATAAATACAATAATGCTTACGCCTGCCAATAACCAATAAAGAGCCAGTACCTTTTCTATTCTTACTATTCTGTGCTTTCAATGTAAATGTAAATGTCGCTGTGCTGACCATCTGATATATTTATACCTATTCTGCAGGACACAATAAGCGGAAATTCCCATGCTCAAAGTGTGCTGCAGTCTTCAAGACTTCTAAAGCGCAGCTTCTTCACATCAAAAACAAACACTCTCAAGAGTCGCAAAGTAGCAATGTGTTGGTGCCACAACTAAAGCCACCTGGACCGGCTCTGCCACAGATTGCAAATGGACAACCACAGACTCTGATCATGGAAACCGTGGGGCCAGCCTCACAGCAAATAGATAAGCTGGATCCTGAGCAAATTAAAAGGCTAATTGAAAAACTTGGAAATGTGCAGAAAGTGAATCAGTTGGTTATATTGCCTTTGCAGCCACAAAGCTTTGGATCACGCCATTCACAGCCAATAATGCAACCACTACATGTGAATTTTACGGAGTCGACCGTTCAGTCAACACACTGTGAGAAATCTGACACTGAGTCTTCAAAAACAGAGCAAATGAACCTTCACTTGTCAGCAGAAATTGGACATTTGCAACAACAGGAAATTGTTCTGTCCCAAGAAGAAAAAAATATTTCATCGGAAGACTCGGAGAGCCAAGTAACAGCTGTTGAACTGACTCAAACAGAGGTCCAAATGCAAATGGATGAAATTCATCTTGAACTTATACCAATACAGACTGAAACTTCAGTTTTGCTGGATCAAACACCTTTACAGCTTGAAGCACAACAGAATGATTCTGTTAATGAGATTGCACAAATAGCAGAGGAACTTATTCCAGTCACACAAGGCATTACACCTTTGGAAACTAAGAATGAACCAACTTTAATTCCTAAACTGGTAACTCCAAATTCTCACCATGTGGAGGGGGACAATGTACCAGTTGACACAGTAGCGTTAGAGGAAACGGTTGTGGCTGTCGAGACACCATGTCCTACACAAATACTAGATTCAACAGAATTGTTATTGGAATCAGAGTCATTGGTGGTAAGTGTACAGTGTGATTTAGGCAAATTAAGTGAACCTCAAGAACTTCAGGAGATTCAAGCTCAAAAAGACCAAGCTGAGTCAGAGCAGGAACCATCCATCTCAGTGGAACCACAATCTCAGCCTGATTTTCTTAGCACTGTGCAGAATGACACTATTATTGACCTTCAACAAAACTCTGTGCAAACACTAGATCAGACTAGATCCATTTTACAGGATTGCCCTTTAGTTCAGAAGAAACTTCCAACAAAGAAAAAAAGATCTAAGAAACAATTGGCTGAGGAGACTAAGGAGACAAGTAAAGTATGTGGTGGTAAGGTAGCAACAACCAAGAAAGTTAATTCTTCAAAAAGTACATCAAAAGTAACTACTAAAAATAGGGAGAAGGCGAAGAACAAAAAGCTTGTTGTCAGATTTGGACCAGCTGAGAAGAAGAAAACCTCTACACCGAAGGTAATAAAAACATCAAAAACCAAACAAATCCAGAACCAGCAAATTAGCGATCAAGTTCCTATTTTGTCACAGCATGATAATAAATTGGATTTTAACCAAAAATTGCAAAAAGATAAAAAAGGAAAGGGAGTTGAAAGTCATTTAGAAGCAGCAGTGAAGACATCAAGTCAAATTACTAATTCCCAAGACACTGTCTTGGTGGAAACAGCAACGCAACAAATTAAATCCAAGAAGAGAAAAATTAAGAATCAAAACAACTTGAACAAGAAGTCAAACTCTATCCAGGAGGCTCAACAAACTGAAACAATGGTAACTGTACAAAAGAAAAAGAAGCAAGGAAAAACATCTCAAGATGAATATCCCAAGAAACCTAAGGTAAGGAAAACACAAAATGATGGTTTAAAGAAGACTACCCACAAATTACCAAAGCATAAAATAACACGGCCAAAATCTAGACCTAAGGTACCAGATCTGGTTCACATAGAGAAACAAGCATTGCTCTTATTAAAAGGTCACAAGCAGCCTCAGCTGAAGGTACACAAGTTGGATGCTACTGAACTCGAGAAGTCACCTCCAAACAAGGTGCTGAAAAAAACAAAAACTGCACAGAGTAAATCCTTGAATTCAGCACACCAAAAGAAAACAAAATCAGTTGGAAATAATTTGTTAGGGTGTCAGGTAGAGCCCCTTTCATTTGAATTCCCCTCTGTTGAGAGCAGCCCTGGTTCTGTGACTACAAAGCCTAAAATTGTACGAAAACGCAAAACCCCTACAAAGATAGACCAGGAAATTGCATTGAGCCCTCCATATTCTCAACTTACTCTTGGGTGCCAGGACTGTGGAAAGACGTTCTCAGAAGTGTCTGCTTTACAGGAACATATGGCATCCTGGCACTCAGCTGGAAAAGCCTTCCCAGATGAGACAACTGATGTTGCTAAAAAACGAGTCAAAAGACCTGGTCCTAATGAAAAATGTATTTCACCTAATGTATTTGAAATTCAGCTTGCAACAGATTGGGACATGGAGACTGAGGTGGGGGAGATTGTGGGAGAAAGACTATCATTCCCAGCGTTAAGTCCATCTCCTTCTTTGACACTTGCTTCTGGTGGTGTTGAAGGAAAGGAACAAGGAGAAAAAGATGTTGAAGGAATTGCTTCTGAACTTGAGCAACCTCCTGAGCAAAATCCTTTAGAAGTTTGCAAGACGCCTTTACAGGCCTTAACCAATGCCTTAAGCAAAATGCCCCAGGAGCTCACAGAAAATACTAGTGAGAGTGTCTCAGAAAAAGAACAGTGTCATGAGGTTGGGTCCAACACAGAAACTTCTTGTGCTGAATTCAAAGATGCAGCAGAGGAAGAAATTAAAGAAGAACTGCCCTTAGAGGTGAATGTAGTCATGGTTGGAGAAAAAAATGCAGATGACAACCATAACACTCAGATAGGTAACATTTTGGGTGTCTCTCAAGAGCATGAAAGTGAAATGAGCAATTCATGTTCTCAGCCTCAAGAGTCTGCAAAAGATGGCGGTGAAGCATTGACTCAAAATATTCTTACAGAGACAGAGATAAAGCAAGAAGAAGAGGAAGTACTTCTTCGTAGAGTTGATGATCATAAAAGACTTATGGGAGAAAATTCTGTGACAAAAGGTAAGAAAGGAGTTGGAAGAAGCCTGGGCAAGAAACCACTTGGAAGAAGAACTAGCACAGAAAACAGAAGTAGAAAGGACATGGACGGAAATAAGGATCCACAAGAATGCCAAGTTCTCTATCATTTGTGTGTACTTGATACTCCGGAGGGAAAGAACAAAGAAAAGGACATGAATGAAGTTAATGCCTCTAAAACTTGTCAACCATCGTCTTCTGAGGAGGCTCCCGAGGAACAGGTTGTTTTTGAGTTGGACTCTGTTACCACAAGTGTAATGGATATTGTAAACTCTGAAGACAGTTCATTTGAAGAATCTAGAGAGCTGGTTCGAGATGGGAGTTCTCCTGGAATCATACTGGAAAAATTCTTGACAGCTCGTGAGAGAAATATGGAAATTTCAAACATCCAGAGTCAAACGAGGGTGAGTGTTTTTGTACGCTTTTCAGACTCTTCAGATGTTGTCCTTTAACATTGGTATATTGACTTTTAAACCCTTTTAGAGAGTATTGATTGTGTCATGTAATGTATACAGTATGTGTATTATGCATCAGAGTTACATAATATTCTCATTCTAGGCAAACGCATCAACTAACGTGAAACTAGAAGAACGTTTTTCAAATCTGGCTCACCACAGTTTGATTTCTTCTGGGAGTGGTGCACTGCGTGGAGTGCAAATGTTTTTGGTCAAAGCTGAAGACCACTTAACTACAAATGAGATGTTTCAGGCACTTCAGCCCGTCCATCATCGCGTTGCATGTCAAGGTCAGTTTTAACTAAATTATTTAACTGTATAAATATTAGTTTCTGTTATAATGCAATATCAGGAAAATAGTTGGAGCTGCAAAATCTTGAGAAACCTAAAATTGTGTTCTTTTTCATAACTTTTTTGCAAATTTTTCTATTCGTCTTTCAGATAAGAACAAAGATGGCACGTCTTCGGACTCTCATGTAGTACCCCTGCAGTCCTACAGCAAGCAATGTATATTTTATCCTGTTAAGGAGGAAGAGAGGGAGCACTTAGTGGAGCCTCCTCAAGCGGATTCGGGAGAACTAGCAAGTGAGAGAAGTCAGTGCACTGTTAATTGCAATGTTAAATACATGTATGTGTTTTTTTGTATGTCATTGTTCATCAGTCCCACTTCTAACTTCCTAACTCTAATATCTATAGGGGCTTCATCTGGAATTGAAGAATGTGATGAAGTCAGGGTGGGTTCAGTTCAAATGGAAGTTCAGCATCTATACACAACATCTGAAGAGGGTAATTAAAAGAATAGGAAGGTTCATGCTTTAATGTGTGGTCTGTCCTGTGTGCTTAGTTTGAGAATGTGCTGTATTGTTTTTATAGGTGACAGTAATTCTGAACAGCAGAGAACTCAAGGCTTTTTAGAATTTCTTTCTGAGCATTCAGACACTGATGAGACTGATAATGTCCACTCTGAACCAGAAGCTGAAAGCATTGTGATGTCTTGTTACCATGGAATACAGAGTAATGGTACAGTACATCAAAATGACAGAGAGAGATGTGATCCAAGCGGGAGAACGTGAGTATTGTTGGCATAACACAGAATACTAGGAGTGCCAAATTACTGTGACTCAGCAGTCTTTAACTGGCCTTTTTTTCTCCATTCTTTAGAAATGTGGCTGCCTCTCCAACAAGGCACACAGAACCAGAGAGGAAGCCCATTAACTACTTTAATCAGTATTTTAGTTTGGACACATGGAAAGAAATTGCTGTTTGCACAAGGGAAGCATCAAAACTAACAAGCCTTGTTACAGAAAAAGAGGTTGCACAGTATGTGGGAATCCACATTGCTATGGGAACTCTAAAGGTTAGGACATGACAACATTTGAAAAATGAGTCACTCTCAAAAGATGGTCACAAACCATAGTCCTTAATATTTTAGTCATGAAAATATTATGAATTTGTTTGACTTGTATTGTTTTTCATGTTTTATCACTATTATGTCAATTTGTTTTACTTTTATAGCATTTACAGTAATTTACATCAGTGCAAGATTTAAAAAGTGTATTTTTGAATTGAAAAAGTAGTTATATATTGATTTTAGTCTTGTCTGTAGTATGTATGTTTTAAAATGATATTGTCCCCAACTTATTGTTGCACTTTTTCAAAAACTCCCCTTCTCTCTTTGTCTGTTTTCCTACCACACAGTTTCCAAGCACAAAGCTCTACTGGGAAGACTGCACACGAGTACCTCTGATCTCAGATGCCATGTCGTCTTCGAGGTTCTGTGAGCTCACTCATAAAGTGAAGCTGGCCAGTTCTGGTGAAGCTTCAGATCAGCATTCTGAAGAAAGGAACCGAAAACAGCAGGGACAAAGTAATGAAGCTGACGGTAACAAAGAGGGACATAACTGCACAAACTTAAAAACAGATCCTTTATGGAAGGTAATATCATTGATTAGAAGAGTTCAAGACGGTTGTCGAGGACTGAAGCGACGTGGAAACTATGGGGTCGACCAGTACCCCCTTCCTTTTCAAAGACACCCAACCCATTCTTTACTTCACACAGTTGTTATAAATGGTGGAGGGTTGGTTGTGGACTTCAATTTAAGTGTTGATGACTCCAATAGAGAAGATGTAGTTGAGAAAATGGTGTCTAGAGGTAAGGAGGGAAATGAAGGTATGGTGTTTCTTTGCAAACCAGAGCTTTCTACACCTTCTATGCTTGAGCATCTTTTAGAAGCGGGTGTGCAAAGCGCTGGCAAGGTCGGTGGGGCAAGAGGGCAAATAGGTGATGAGTTTGTGAGCTCGGATGGAAAACTGAAGCTTTTCAGGTGTCATCATGGCTTTATTCTTTCAGCAGTGGTAAAGGAAAAACCTCGCTCAACATCTCTTGTCAGCGGCTTTGAGAGAGCGATTAAAGCAGCAAATCTCAACCGCGACTTGAGAAGTCTTTATCGTACTCCCTGCACAAACTCCGCAGTCAGCGCTTGGCCACAGTCAGTTCTCTGGGACTTGATCGATCTGGTTTTGGTAAATGCATGGATACAGTATAAGCAAGATTACAGTCATACCACAGATCTTTTATCACTTATGGCATTTCGTTTGGAGGTGGCTAAAGCATTGATTCTCTCCAGTGGTGTTGATGCACAAGACTCATCCCCTCCCTGCCCGCCTGCTCCAAAACTACATGGTCCAGATACAAACTCGAGACCTTCTCAGGTTCTTGAGACCCCTTTGCCTGATGAACATACACGGTATGATAACTTTGGGCACTGGCCCGAGCAGCTGGCAGAGGGCGAGGAGGCCAGAAGGTGTCGTTTCGGAGGCTGCGAGAGAACATCACGTGTGCGGTGTCTCAAATGCTGTATATTCCTGTGCATTTCTCGAAACCATAACTGCTTCCTAAAGTTTCACAGTCAGGGGTCTTCGTGAGGCATACAGACTGTGCACATTTTAACTTAAACTTTTACTAGTTTACTTAAACATTAAGTTATTGCTCCTCATGACTCAAAACAAATCATGAGCCATCGGTATTTATTATTGTCTGGGTTTTGTAGTTGTGCAAAAATGACAATTAAGTCCAAGTGGATGTATAATGAATGTTACATTGTGATTGTTATATTTCCTTTTTATGTTGCTACTGAAATTGTATTGCATTTTAAACCTAGAAAGCATTAGAACATGTGTTTTCTTTTTATTTCCTAAAAGTAAAATGTCATTTTAGATTGTGATTCCTGCTTGTTGTGCATTGTAGATCTTCAGTCTATTTGTATGAAATAAAAGCCTTTACATTTTGTAGTATGAGCTCAGTCTTGTGACAAACACTTTTGTGTTTTTAAATCTAACTTATAAAATTAAAGTATAGTTATTTTCTGCACATATGCAATTGTTTTATACATGGGCTACATAATTAACAATGTTAAATAATTTTTTAAGCAATTTACTTGAAAACAGGCCATTTAGATACCTGTTCTGCCTTCCTGTGAGCACAATGGAAAGTACAGCAGACGCCTTGGCACGTGATGCAGTTTTTTTTTTTTTTTCAGTCTTAACAGCGGGTCACTGACTACACGTTTGCGCCCCCTTTATTTTCATATGAATTTCTGGCTTATGCCTTTTCCCTCCGGACAAAAAGGTTGTTCTCTTTCAGGTAAGAATTTTGCGAACTAATCTCTTAAGACTTAAAGTTTATTAGCTTAAAAATAGAAACTCTTTTTTGGGGGGGGCTTTGTTTTAAGAGCTTTTGGGCATCGAACTTGGTTGTTAGTCTGCACCAAGTTTAACCTCGAACTCAGCAGCTGGCTAACGTTATAGCAGCTTACCCCCAAAAATAAACGCATAACTCCGTTTAAACATCTATTTTTACGGCGGTTTCGATGCATAGTAGTGGGACTAATTCCAATAGATTAAGAAATTAGCTAGTTAGCTAAATTGAATTGGTTTGGAGAAGCTAAAGGCCTGTAGGCCTCGTTAGCCAGTAGCATGTAGCTTAGCTTAGTTAACGCGAACAAACGGTAGGCGGCTCTAAAACGCGCGATTGGACACGTTTGGTCTTCTAACTCTGTTTTCTAAAATGAAACCATATTTAATGTTATGAACAAACATTAACTGCTACTATGCTGAGTTACTAATGTGTGAAACAAAGGTAGGTGAATGAATGTTACTTGAATGAAGCATGTCAGCTATGTTGTGTGCTTTAATGGCTCAGGTGACTTTTCTTTTTCAGCAGTGTCAAAACTTCTGTCTGAAAACACGTAGAAACGCTTCAGCGTCCTTAATTATTTTGATTGCGGATTTTTAAATGGGTGACTGGTTTTGTGATACGTGCACAATAACACCTTTAGTATCTATTTGTATATTCGTATACAAAACAGTTAAGATTAACTGACTGTAATCTTATTTACAGCAAGTGTTCATTGAATTCTTAATCCCTCATAATGGACTCCAACATACTGAATATAGAGGAGATAGTATTGGGAGGAGGAGAGGCTGCTGCCCCTGCTGAACTGCCCTCTGAGAAGACGGAGGATACTTACACCACCTCCATTCAGCAACGTGCACCACCTCCTGTCATTCAGTCATGTGAGTATGAAGGAAAATCGCTCATTTAACATAAGATGAATATGTCCATGTATAGACATCAAGGTTTAATTGTATGTTTCTAATGGGCACCTGTTGCACTAGTGCCAGTTTTCAGATTGTAATGGTGGCTATGCATGTTTCCCTTAATATTTTTAATATTGAAAACTTGAAGCATAACTCTTTAAAGTTTAACTAAAATTATGCTTTAAAAATGTTTTTGATGTTACACTGTATAGGCATAGTTTCATTATGAACTTGTAATTAGCAATAATCCCATTCATTTGTCATCCTTTCTCTCTGTGTTCAGACCAGCATGAAAGCCTGCAGTGTTTCCAGTGTTTTATAACTTTCTGCAACTCGAAAGCCAAGGAAAGGCATATGAAGAAGAGTCACCGGGAAGAGTATAAACAGCAACTTCAACAGGTTAGCTAAAGCATTAGTCTATTTTGATATAACCATAACACACATCTTTTATTACATATCATGATATGATGTAAATATATAGGATTAAATACAATCATATTTCTACATAGTATAACTACTACAGGGCTCGAAATTGCGACCATTTTGGTCGCATATGCTTCCAAAATTTCCTCTATGCGACCTCAATAAATTAATACGTTAACAGTATGTGTGTGTTCTGTGCGCTGAATGCTGATACGATGACCGTTCTGCAGTTGAGTTTTTAGATTGGTTAATAATAGCTGTCAATCACTCAGTCAGGTGACGGCGCCAACTACAGCGGG
>JAUCNO010000236.1:20076381-20102604 GCA_032353835.1 Enteromius viviparus | reverse complement strand
TTGCTGTGTGTTGAGTTATTTTGAGGGGACATCAACTTTACACCATTATACAAGCTGTACACTGATTACTTTACATTATATCAGAGTTTCATATCTTTAGCGTTGTCCCTTGAAAAGATATAAAAAAATATTCACAAAAATGTGAGGGGTGTACTCACTTTTGTGAGATACTGTATATGTAAATGTATATGTATGTATATATGTATATGTATGCATATGTATATAAAATGTATGTATATGTGTATATATATATGTATTTTTATTTTATATATATATATATGTATGTATATGTGTATGTATTTCTTAAATACCTTTGACATTGTGTAATAATATAAATTAATATTTAAATACACCTAAAATTTATTTTTAGGACTAACAAGTTTTTGTTCTAAGCAATATTTTGTCGTATTTGGTCAATCTAAAAACACACGTCTTCACCTTTAAAGTTTCCAGTTTCTTTTCATACTGTATGTAATGTATAATAAGTTTTTATTTGTTTGTTTATTGTTTATTTGTTCAAATGTTTTATCTGCAGAAATATGTAGAATTTCTTTTGTCATTTATTTTTGATCTATGCAAGTACAATGAACTAGTTGTTTTAATTAATTCAGAAAAGATGCAACTCCTTGACAGCTATACTGTAACTACTCCTGAAAGTGATGGTGTGTAGTCTAATTCAAAACCTTACTGATTGGTTGGTAATTTCCAGCCCATTGTAACAGATGATTCCAACAGCCTGACAAAACAAACCCGTTACAGCAGCTACTGATACACTTTTTTTTTTTTACACTTCTTCTTTTTTTTTTTCAGAAACAAACGGATCTGGAGAGAATGAGGAAAATCGCTGCCATGTATGTGATCTCACCTTCTCCTCTCTCTTCTTACTCCGGGAACATTTAAACATGCATACGGGTGTCCGCCCCTACCGCTGCGACGAATGCGGCAAGCAGTTCTGCCAGTTAGTCAATTACCGTACACACCTTCGCTCCCATTCCCAGAAGGCCTCCATCCATTGTCGTGTTTGCTCAAACATCTTTGAGACCGAGGAACAGCTCCAGCAGCACTTGGACACCAACCATTTTGAGAAAGAGTTCTATCAGTGTGATTTTTGCAAGCAGATTTTCACTGACCTAGACGTGTGCAAGACTCATGTTGAAGCACACAGGCAGCAAGCGAAGCGACATTTGTGCCTCAAATGTGGCGCCAGTTTTCGCCTTCGCAACTCGCTGCTCCGTCACCTGGAATGGCACAGTAGAGGCGTCTTCTGCTGCTCGGACTGTGAGAGGACCTTCTCCAGCAAGGCTTCTTTGTTGCGCCACAGTTTCTCTCACTTGGGCGTCTTACCGTATACGTGTCTAAAGTGCAAACGTCATTTCCGTTTGCCCTCTCTCTACCACAACCATGAGTGTAAGCCAGAGAACATCCAGTGCATGGCGTGTTTGGTTTTCTTTCAGAGTCAGGAGGACTTTGATAAGCATAAGAAGGACACGGGATGCTGGGGTCATCAAGGAGCTTTGCCTTCAAAGACAGACGAGATCCGCTGCATGGAATGTGGACAAGTCTTTGTGAGCATTGAGGAATTAAAGAAGCACGGAAGCACTCACCAGAGGGTCCTAAAATGTGCTGAATGTGGGATGGGTTTTCGCTCGTCACTCATGCTTATGTCTCACATGGGAGGACATGCAGGACAGAGGCCATGTTTCTGCCAGGACTGTGGCCTTGGCTTCCCACATCAACAGGGTTATGACAGCCACCTGAAGACATGTGGAGTGGTGACACCACCAGTGGTATGCTCTCTCTCTCTCGCTTTCTCTCTACCTCTCTCACTTTCTCTCTCCCTCTCTCTCTCACTTTCTCGCTCGCTCTCTTGCTCTCTCACGCTCGGTCTCTCGCTTTCTCTCTCCCTCTCTCTCGCCCTCTCGCTCTCTCGCCCTCTCTCGCTCGCTCTCTCACGCTCGGTCTCTCGCTTTCTCTCTTCCTCTCACGCTCGGTCTCTCGCTTTCTCTCTCCCTCTCTCTCTAGCTCTCTCTCGCCCTCTCTCGCTCTCTCTCTCTGTTTGAAGGGGCTAGGTGGGATTTTACTGAATCAGAAATGAAAAAAATCAGAAATGTTACATTTTACTAAAACTGAAAAACATACTAAACCTAATTAATACTAAAAATATAAAAGTTATAAATGAGTGGCACACAAAACCTAATAAATGTGGCACAGAACATAAAATTGTAAAACCAAACCGAGGTTACAATATATAAGTAAAAAGAGGTTGATAGAATTGATAATTATTTAAAGGAATAACTCACCTTAAAATGACAATAAGCATCAATTACTCATCCTCAAGTTATTCGAAACCTGTATGAATTCCTTTTTTCTGCTGAACACAAAAAGAGATTTTAAAATTGCTGGTGACCAAAGGGTTACTATTGGTAAATTATATAATATGTAAGTAAAAACAGTTTAGAAAATGTTCATTTCTGTTTAAATACCTTTTTGAAATGAAACCAAATAACAGCATTTGGTAACCCTTTTTAATGTAAGCTATATTAAGCTATTTAAATATGGAGAAGGAAACAATTTTATTTTTAATGTAAACCTATTATTCTGTTTACAGGCTGCTGTGAAGAAACCAAAACCAAAAGCAACTCCCTCTCCGCAAATAATGAAACCAATAACTTCTAACATTTTCATCCAAACTCTTGCTCAGGCTTCAGCACCTGCCACGTTCCCCAGTAGCTTAAAGGAAGTCCGCATGGTTCCCTTCGATGACAATAATAAGTTAGCTGATGGTAGGTGGAAGTTTACTTTAGATAAAGAGCCTCCTCCAGGTATGCCTTTGGTCATGATTCTGCCTGTTCCCACTACACAGTACTCGACTACCTCAGTTCCTGACAAGAGCTTCCAAAATGTTTTACAATCCTCTCTAGTCTTAGAAACACCCTCATCTGCCCCACATGTGGGTTCCATGCCAGTGGTCTCGTCTGGCAATGTCATTAGTGAAGAGGTAGAGAAGGACTCTGTAGAGCCCAGCAGAACCAACATTTCTTCAAACACACTCATTCCTGTGCAAAGTCATGACAGTACGTCGCACAAGAGGTGGACCATTTTAGATGATCAGGGTTCTGTTCAGCTGTTTGCTACAGAAAATGTGAAGGCAGGGGAACAGGCAGCAGGAGCAAATCAGGGAATGAATGTTACTGCTCAAGTAGAAGTGGAGAATAAGCAGGAAACTCAATCAAATTTGAAGCCTAATGCACTGGGTGATGAAAAAACAGCCCCTGAGAGTTTGTCAGAAAATGCATCTCTCAAGACACCTTTATGTCTGGTAAAGGTACAGGAGGAGAAGGATGGTGGTGAAAACATCAAAAAAAGCTCGTCAAATTTGAAGGACCTTGACTTCTCACCTGTAATGGCAGAAGTAGAAGTTTTAAGGAGAAACACGCAGGATTCTTCGCAAACAGTCTCTCATGATCTGGTCTCTTGTTCTTCAGAACTTATAAACCACAAAAAGGCCAGTAAAGATGAGATATTATTCAAAGAAATGGTGTCATCTGACAGGATGTGTGCAGAGTCGCGAATGGAATTTACCATGACGGGGGACAAATCAGAAATCTGTCCACTGGGGGAAAACGAATCTGGTTTTGATGTAGAGGTTGAAATTAGTGGAGATGCGGAATCGAGCAGCATGGAAGTGGAGATTGGGGATGAAGACAGCGGAGTGGATATGTTGGAAGGCGAGCTTCATGAATGTGTGACTTGTGGACAAGTCCTTCCTGAAAAGGATATGATCCAGCACTACATGAAGCACGCGGCTGACACCGACAGTCCTGAGCTCTCTCCGGTCAACCATGCCTCGCACACTACAGAACGATCCTCTCCATGTAGTCCTTCAAGAAAAAGGCTGCGGTCTGGCACAGAGTTGTGACCCTTAGTTCAAGAGTATTTCAGTAATTAAAAAAATATATTACTATTGTTATTTCAAATTGTTTTGCAGTTTTCGATAGCACACAGACTTTACTTCCATTCCATTGACTTGGAAAACAAGGGTGACAGTAATTTTTGCCAAATTGCAATTTGGGAAAGATTGGCGTTTGTTTGAACCAAGTGTGTTTTGAATGTGTTCCACTTGACATTTCTTTTGCAGTATCATTTGTGTTTACATTGTCTTCTAGATACAATAAATGGAGATTGGAAATTTGGAAACATACTTTCTTTTGTTTCAAAAATAAGATCTAGCCTTTATTTTAAGATGATTTAGAATTTTTAAAAAGGCAAGTATTTTAAAACTAACCAGTTGCACCATTACAGCAGTGTTCAATAAAATCTAAGATATTGGGAATAACTGTAGAATCAATAATATATGAAAAGAACATGATTTTTTTTAATTTTGTGCATTTCTGTATTTCACAGATGTTAGTTATAATAAACCATGTCTGTTTACTGAATGTAAAAGCATTTGCACATAAAGCTTCACTGGTTTGTTTTATCTTTTTTTTCCTGGGTAGGGGCTGTTAAAAAGAACAGAAACCATTTGTTAAGAGAAGATATGAGCAACAGTTTTACAGAAATGTTTCAGTAAATCTTTCAGTTCTTTATTTAGGTGTAATTCAGATGAACTAATGATTCCATAGAATTGTAAATGCTGTTCTAGTGAAACAGGTCTTTGTGAAACACGGTACTTCATAAATAAAATGGCATTCTTAGTGAGAAAACGGATCGTGCTTACTTTACCGTCGTCTAAGATAATTGACATTGATAATTTACTGGTGTCCTTGACACTTAAAGGTCTTAAAAATATTAATTTGTGTGGCACACAGTTCCACTAACACATATGACTCAACGGGAAACCTAAAAGTGGGCGGAAGCAAGTTAACCGATGAGGATCAACCTTCAAATGTTAAAATGAATCGCAGCACAGAACTTCACTGGTAAGGGAAACTCTCCTCGTTAATAATCGTCACTTTTTAATTTTTTTTAACTTATAAACCTAAATCTAACTTGCATTAGACTTCGTGAGAATCTCCATAAGGCTTATCATCATGCTAAAGCTGGGTATAATATTACGAAATAATACCTTAGATATGCCTGATATAAACGCAGGTGGTCTGTTTATATGCCCAATTGACTGCGGTGACTGTCTTAAAAAAGAAAAGTTAATATATTGACATTTTTATAGATTGAAAACAACTTCGTTTTGTCTTGTTAGATGAAGTAACACACAACGATGACACAGGAAATGACAAACAGAGGCTTTCTGATATTTTTTTCCATCTATCTGTTGGGTAGGTGACATAAAAAGGGTGTTTTTTTTCCATCTCTCTTCCTTTCTTCACACAAATCTGTGAGACCACCGTGCACTGCATGTTTGCAGCAATATCCTGTTAGATGGGTGTGCTTTTGACAGAAAGCAGATTAACTGTTCATTTGTCTGTTTGTTTTTTAATAGCGGTTTAATTTTCCACATACTGTTTTGTGGTGGATTAGGCAAAATGTTGCATAATATTATTGATAATTGTGTTTAATGAGTATGGTGTTATTGTGCTGCATATTAGTGTATTACACCATAAACACTGCCCACTATATTTTAAAAATACTCTTAAACTCTTGTTTTCTTCTTGTTTTTCTTTATGTGTCAAGCTTCGGTCAGTGCTTTTGAAGGTAAGAAAGTTTTTTTTCAGGTCCTATTGGGGAAAACAGCTTAAACCAGCCTAAGCGGGCTGGACGTCTTAGCTGGTTTAAGAGGAAAGTAACAGGTTTTAACTGGTCTTCCAGCTTGTCTAGGCTGGTCTAGCTGGTTTTAGCTGATTCCTACAGCTAAGGAAGTGGCCAAAACCCCTTTAAATTCAGCTTGTTGACCAGCTAAAACGTATCCAACAGCAGAGAACATAACTTCAAATCATGAGTCATAACTCTCCTGCACAATAATTTGTACTTGTTTACATTTCTTCACATCATGTGTATATAAATAGGATGTATGGTACTTCACATGCTTCAACCGTAAATATTTTCTCAACAGACAAAGGCTCGTGTTATGGAGTCGGTTCTGGAACTATAGCAAGTATTATATTTGTTGATGTTGCAGTGACGGTCCTCATTGTTACTACCACCTACTGGTGTGCCAGCAAGCGCAGACAAAGGAAAGAAAAAGGTGAGTAATTACATAGACACATATTTTCTCTAGCAATTCTGAAATCAGAGCACAGAAGACGTTTAACATGCACGTGTCCATGTGTTTCTTTAGCGGACGAAGTCTACATGAATGTCAGAGCAAACTGCAAAACATGAAGATCTTTGGAAGACTGACATGAATGACCAAAAACTCATATTTCATACCAAAACACATGGTCATAGATGATGATTTATATTTTAAAAAGTTAGCTTAGTCTGATGCTCTGCATGCTTTAAACTGTGTTCATATTATAGTTGCTTTGTAAATAAGACAAAAGTGCCATATATATGTCATCACACTGAAAACTTTAAAATAGGCCTAATTAAACTATTTCTTAATCAGAGTATACTAGTACTCTGTTTAGCAGGCAATAAACGCTGTGGGGGGAAAAAACACTGACACCTAGTGGATACTAATTTCTTCAACTAGAACAGAAGTGCCCGAACCTTCAAACTAGATTGAGGAGTCATAAATGAAATCAAATTTCGATTAAATTAAAACAATTAATTGTCTTAAAGCTTTGTCCACTGTGAGTTTTTTCTTTGTAGTGTAATCCCAGGTCTTTATTGTCAATATTACTTTTTTAATACCACTCACTGTCAAACTTTGCCGTTATCTTCAGAAAATGCTTTTTGCTTGAAAACTTATTTATCAGCAAGATTTCAACTTTATTTGGAACAACTAATTTTTTTTTACATAAGAGGACGTCCTTATTTCTGAAAAATTGTTTCTGTAATCGATTGTTGTTAGTGAACCAGTTATTGGACAATGATGGCAATTTGTTGAATGATTCTTCTTTTATTTTAAGATATCACTTTCCTGTATCTTAAAATGTTTTAGTTTGAATAATGCTCTTTAGAAACAATAACAGTGGCTCATTGATTTCTGTTTGTTCCTTCAGTCCTGGATCCACTGGTTGGTTTGATTTCTTTCTCTGTTAAAATACTCCAATCACAAAATTAGGTGTTTTTACACCTTGTTGTTTCTAAATCTTTGTCCTTTTTTATTTGAAATAACCTTTTTGAAGATATTAAGTGGGTATATGTTTGGTCACTTCCTCAGAAAATTTTCTTAATAAATAAAATTACAGACTAATTTCTTTCTGTTAGTCCATAGACTTTTATTAAAACGCATTTAGTATGTTTTGCACGTACTATTCGTTTCTGCTTGTTTTGTACGTACTGTATCTTTGTTACTTATTGCAAAATAAATAAATAAATGATTGAGAGGTCATGGCTCAAAGTCAGTGTTGTATTATACACAATTATACAATATTAAAGTGTATTAATTTGACATTATTTTTAAATTAAAATAGCCAATTTTGTTTTTACTTTTTAGTGCAAAAATAAATGAAACAAAATAAATTATAAATTAAGTTTCAATATTTATTTTTTTTTTGTCATAAAGGTCCAAGATTTTGAGTCCTATAAAATCTTTTTATTTAAAAAAACAAAGAAAAGTGTTTAGTTGTGTATTATGATGGGTGTCAATTGAAGAACAACAGATACAGGCAGATGTCAGAGATGTCTCACAGTTTGTTTGCAACAGGTTTAAGAAGTTATTAGACAGATGTTATCATTTGAGTATACTGCTGCATAGCATATTAATCAAAAAGTGCACTACATTTTTTTTTGCAAGGGTATATGAAAGATTTAGTTTAACATGTACTTTGCGCTCTCTTTTATCTAAGGATCTTGATCTCCTCCAATCACGTTCTGCTCTGAGCTGAGAACTTAGCAAAATAACAGTTCACCCACAACTGTTCAATATCAGCAAAGATGTGACCTTTGTCTTGGCTGTGTATACTCATACTTTTCATTAACATGTTCTTTTTTGTGTATTGTGGTAAATATGAAAAATGACTCTTCTCTGGAATCTCCCAGAAATTCCCGTGTCTAAAACAAACACAAGACTGTGACTCTTCCGCTGGAAAAAAAAAGGAAGTAGAAAATGCAATTTTTTAGCACATACATTTCTATATTTATTTGCACTTTGGTACTGATAGATGTTATTTTGGAGAAATTCTTTTAACACGATGCCTGCACAAAATGTGAGTAAAATAAAATAGTAGACCACCAACGACATGCATTATTTTTAACACACTCAATGCATAAATATAACCATTTCAAATCTGGTTTTTATTAGTAAAGATATGTGACTACAAGATAAGCTACTGTTTTAGTAAGACAAAGCTCATTTATCTGTCAGGCTGAGCTTCTGGAAATAACCTGACACGACCATCAATTTGTTTGTCTACTACACAAGACAGGTCTTCAGGTGAAACTGAACTACACTCTCCTGTATCACTTATTTAAATATCAGCATCCTTTTTTATATAAAATGTTATTGTTAGTAGAACAGGATATAAGTTTTACCTTCTACCTGTTTGGGGTTATCAGATACTGGCTTTAGTAGTCATATCCTGTGCTGTGAGGCTTTTAACCACAGTAACACCGAGGTCCCTCTTACTAGCCTCTGTCTCACATATCCAACATACTGTGAAACTACATTTACTAAGAAGTACATTTCAAAATAAACAGATATTTTGAGTTGCATGTCATGTAAATCAACTGTATGCTTTTCAACGTAACCTTTATTATTCAATTGTTGACAGGTTAAAACGTAAACATTAAGTAATGATCTAGGTTAAGTGTGTGTGTGTGTGTGTGTGTGCGTGCTACATGTGCAGCTCCTCCCCATTATCCTTTGGTTCTATTTTGATGGATGGTGATAAGTCATCAGCACATACACGGTGATTTTTCACACACAGACAATTTCCATATCATACACTCTCAAATTCGAGGTGTTTTAGCTCACGGGCTTCTTGTGCACTGTTCAAGTCTGGGCTACACCGACCCTGTGTAACAATTCTCTCCTAAACCTTCACTCATTATGAGAAGGACTGTATACATAATGGTCCCCATGAATGGACTCTTTGGTGAGTACAATTTACAAACGTACTTGCTTAGTAAGTTTAAATGAACTCTTTTTGTATTGTTCTTTCCAAATCCTCAGCATTGAAACGATCAGTTGGCTTTGGAGTCAGTGAAGCACAATATTTGAAGCACAATTTAGGACATTTTCAAAGCTCGAAATAGATTTTAGTATTTTTTACTACAAAAAAATCTACAAGATAAAAGATGGTAATTCAATAACTTTAGAAAACGCATAACGACATATTATTGCTATATATTATGATTTTATAGCATGAGTTTCACATCACCATATATATATATACGTTATGTTTTATTTTTTGCATTTTAAACTTTTTGTATATTCTAACATAAAGGTGTATAATACATTGTTAAATATATATACTGTATATGCTTGTTGTATTATAATGTGATTACATTTGCTGTATCAGTTTAATGCTGTGGTTAAAAACTAAATTGCAGAACCAATGCAAGAAATCAAGAGGAAATGGTCTTTGTAGTTCGGTTGGTTGACTTGAGTACTCTGTATTATAATGCTTTCTCTTCCCTCTCTTTCTCTCTTATATTCATCAGCAGGATTGGTTGAGGGGAATCAAGGTAATAATTCCTTCATACATATCTGAAATTCAGTTTCTTTTGGCACATCATAAAGTGAACGTGCCATTGTTTGTTCTGTTTCTCAGACTGCAGTTCTTGTTACCAGTTGGACATTGGAGTGGCTATCGGGATCATCACTTGTGACATCATCCTCACACTCCTCATCGCTTTCTCAGTCTACTGTTTCGTTTCCAATCAGAAAAGAAGAGGC
Source organism: Enteromius viviparus (assembly GCA_032353835.1). Classification (NCBI taxonomy): domain Eukaryota; kingdom Metazoa; phylum Chordata; class Actinopteri; order Cypriniformes; family Cyprinidae; genus Enteromius; species Enteromius viviparus. The sequence continues at coordinate 20,092,700 of JAUCNO010000236.1, read as the reverse complement.
AGTTTACATACACATGCCAGATGCTGTGGGTCAGGTATGCCTGCTTATAAGAGAAATCAAAAACTATTATTACACGTGTTCCATTCAAAATGACATAATGTTTTTTCTGTTGTTTAAGCTAAAGCAAAAACTCACCAGCCATCAATTAGGCCAAAGACGATTGAAGTGGAATCACCTTACCAGGTAAAATAAGCAATGTAGCATTTATGTATTTGACTACAAAACCAAAAAAAAAAAATATTGATAATAAATGCATCATATTCGTGAGATACTTCTAATTAAATTTCTCGATTAATCTAAATCTCTTTTTTTTCCACGATGGTTTGACAGGAACTTTATGGAGTCCAATCAGATATATACAGTGATCTTCAGCAGTATCGTAAATGAGGTGACTATGTGACATGTAGTGTTAGTCGTGGGTCTTGTGCAAACCTGAGAATATATTAGTTTGCATACGTTTTGAAACTGTCACAAATGTGTATTTGGCATAAATAAGCTACAATAATTGATTTTTACTGAATTTTGTTTTTGAATCCATGTGATTGTCATGTGGCATGTATACAAACCATACATACATATATTTTCATAGTTTGTGTAAAGGAAAGGATCTTTAAGAATTCGTAGTTGTTAATATCACTGTAAAAGCAATATCACTGTTTTTCCACCTTTGTCTTTTTTTTACTCAAAACCTGTAATGGAAATAGATCCGAATATAACTACCTTGCTCTTTATGTAGAAATAAATGTTTTGTTTTGATTGTGTGACCTTTTCTTTCTTTACTTGTCTACTTTAATGGACAGCACAGAAAGCTGGATGAAGCCACATTCAAACATCCACTATTTTTTTTCTTTTGTTTTCCTCTAGTGGTTAGGACGTGGATGCAGCGTAGCTAACCTGTTCAAAAATCACATAACAGCATGAATCAGTTAAACAAAACGGAAAGTGACCATGTAACATGCTTCCAATTTTTTAAGACTTAATGAATTTGAAGTCCTAAATTTTAAATTCTGGTACTTCTGTGTTATTTAGTACATTTTCAACATTGCTGACTTATTGTTTCAGTAAGTCAAGTGAGATGATAATAAAATCAAAGAAATGAAACCAGTGGGTGTTTTTACTTTTCACCTGGCAGTCTTAGTGTAAGTGCTACTACTTTCAGCGTCCACAAGAGTGCACTATTATCTCAGTGTGTTTGTTACCTGTCACATTCACTGTAAATTCTGCCTCGGATCGGTGCACACAATGGACGTTTTAAATAGCATTCTGAGATACTTGAGAAATTTTATTTTATGGATCATTCATGCAGGACTAGCATCCAAGGCTATTGAAATTTAAGTGGATATTTAAAACAGCTGCTGTTTTGTGAAAACGATGGTTCTCTACTACAGCATAATCAACTTAAATGATGCTCTGTCATAATAAGGCTCGCGTAGCCAGACTGACTGAAGAACGCCGCTATGACGTAATAAACCAAATTACTACAGAGCCAGAACTATGAAGATTGATTTGCGTTGATTTTTTTTAAAGAGCCTTACAGTTAATAACAGAAAATATATGTATTATATAACAGTTTTAGAAACATGCCAGTACTGAAATTAAATAGAAAATTGATGTTGAAACGCAAGAACGCACGAAGCTGCGTCATTGTTTACGTACGTGCGTAGAGTTGGACCTAATGGTAAGTAGCCTATTTTCTACACCTTAACTCAGCCTTATGTGTGTTCAGTCATTCAACAAATTGTGTCTGCCATTGTCCTTTAATTCTGCTGGATTTAGGAAAAGACAAATACAAACTAAACTTTGAGTCGACGATTATTATTGCAATTAATGTTACAGTTCAAAATCAGTGACATGTATCAGTGCATATTTCATGATTCTGTCTTAAAGCTAGGTTTGTTTGCGGGACACATGGACAAACAAAGAGAGCGTTCAGATGGAACTAGGTTAGGCTAATCTTTTAATAATCTTACACATAAATAGGATTTCAAACACTTTCTTTTGCTTCCTGTGCACTATTTACCCAAAGCCTGGCATGCTTGAGCTTCTCAGAGAGAAACAGCAGGAACATATTCAGAGAAAGAAACCAATTATTTTCTGAATTTGCACTGGTTTGTTTGCTGAGGTTTTTCCCCCCTCAGTGTTTACATGCTTTTTGGATCTTTTTATTCACATTTGAATGGGCAGGGTTAATATGTATCCCTGCTTTTCAAACGATTCCTTACTATTAAAAAGAATATGGAGTACAAACTGTTTGTCTTCATCTACCCATAGTTTCTGCTGTTGGAATGCACTGGGCAGGACAAATAGAGGAGGAACTGGAGGAGTGTGGCGTCTATCCTGACCTTGGCAGCCAGTTATCAGCTTCAGGCTTACAGTTTGATAATTTATCTGACTATCAGAATACATTCCTTAACTGACAAGCACAACAAACAGAGTTTCAGACTCACAGGTCGTCTTTAATGGTCAGTTTTCTGCTTGTTGATTAACCAGTGCTGTTATGAACCCTGTTAAGTTCGAAACCAGAGAATGTAGCTTAGGATAGCCGAGGTTATCTAATGTAAACTTATTCTGAATGCTTGCTCTAGTGATTTTTTGTAAAATGTGTAATAATGTTAAAATTATAATCCATGACTTGAAATCGTCTAGTTATCCATATAGCGTAAAGAAAAACTGTAAACCACACTTGTAAAGCTGCATTTAAACACAGGATCTTTTTTTACACAATTGTTTTTCTATACAGACACATTTTAAACTGTACACTAACTTTAAACACCATTTTAACCCAAACAAAAACTCAAGTAAACCAAGTAAATTTTATTTTATTTTATTAATTTATTGATTTGTTTGAGTAAAGACATCAAATTTCCACAATGAGACATTAAAATCATAAAACGTGACCGTAAAGACATCATAATGCTACAATTCTTGTTATTCTTTTAAGCAATTTATTATTCAAAGAATCCTGAAATAACGTGTAATAGTTTTCACAAAAAATATTAAGCAGTACAACAGTTTTCAACACTGATGACAATAAGAAATGTTCCTTAAGCACCAAATCAGCATATCAGAATGATGTCTGAAGAATACAGCATTAGTGGGCATAAGAAACTTTTAAAGACATAAAATATATTACAGATTGTAGTGTATATTTGTCAGGGCATCCCATAAATGTAATGGACCTTTACATTAGCCATCTGACACCAAACAAACCACAATGTGGCTGATTTAAAAGCCTGGCAGGGACCACTTCAAATCAGCTTTCAGCATATCCCACTGTATTAGTGACGACATCTTTAAGTATTTAACATAGCAGAGTATATACACACTCTCTTTTTCCTTCTCGCAATTGGCTGGAATTACAAAATAATACTGTGACCTTTTACTGAGCACACAAGCCTTACGAAAATTAAACCTTTGTAAATCCCTCCCTGCATAGTCCAACTGTGTTGATACTGATTCATTTTTTCCTCTAGTTGTAGTCAAAGTGAATAACTTCCAGACACTGACAGCTATATTGTCTATCATAACACATATTTTCCTGAAAGTGTTGCATTGGTAAACATGATGTAATCATTTCAGCTGAGTGATTCATGTCCGCTGTGAACACGTGATAACAGAATCTTGCAATTTAGCGATTTTTACAGTTGATTTTGTACAGTTTTGTAAACATGTAAGGTTTTTTTTGTTTTTTTTTCATAGGAACATTTATCTTGAAACAGTTCTAAAAATGCCAAATCTGATGGTGCTGTAATTAGCTTCTGGCTTGTTATCTTCCTGCCCTCCTCATTGCTACAGTATGAGGCCTGATCGGCGCTGGGAGATTGGATGCCCTGTCAAATCAAACAAACTCTCTGTGTTAGCACTCGGGTGACTGGTGATAAAAAAAAGTCATGCGGATGGGAGAGGATTGGCATAAACCAACTCAAGCTTGAAGTGCTAATTCATCTTCGTTGGTTTACCTATGAAGGACAAAACCATTTTGTGCAATTTTATGTAGGCAAAAAACGGCATCAATTTTAATTTTTTGCATGCAATCTTTTACAGTACCAGTCAGTAAGAACTTATTATATTAAACTATTATTTGGCAAGGATGCATTCAAACGCTACAAAAATGTAGTTATTTCTGTTCATCAAAAAATGTTGAAAAGCTTATGTGTGAAAAATGTTATATAGAAAGCCTTCTTTCAACATTGATAGTATAAAATGTTTCCTGTGAACCAAATCAATATATTAAAAATTACTTCTGAAGGATCATGTGACACTAAAGACTGGAATAATGGTGGCTGAAAATAAAAATTTGTCATCGCACAGATAAATTACATTTAAAACGGAAAACAGATTTTAATAATATTTAGTATTTTTTTAACTTATTTAGGTCAAAGAATTGGTGAGCATAAGAGACTCTCAGAAACATTTAAAAAATTAAACGAAATTTCCCCCCAAAAAATTAATGGTTGTATATATTGCACTAATACAGTATATGTCCTATTAAAACAGGAAGTTGAGACATCTGTGACCCTGGACCACAAACCAGTCTTAAGTCGCTGGGGTATATTTGTTGCAATAGCCAAAAAAACATTGTATGGGTCAAAATTATAGATTTTTTATTTATTTTTTTGCCAGAAATCCTTAGGATAGTAAATAAAGATTATGTTCCATTAAGGTATTTAGTCAATTTCTTACTGAAAATATACTAACTTAATTTTTGATTAGTAATATGCATAAGATGTTCATTTAGACAACTTTAAAAGTGATTTTCTCAGCATTTATATTTTTCTGTACCCTCAGATTCCAGATTTTTATATAGTTGTATCTCGGTCAAATATTACCCTATCCATTCAAATCATACATCAGTGGGAAGCTTATTTATTCAGCTTTCAGATCATGTATAAATCTTAATTTCGGAAAATTAACCAAGTCACATATGTGACCGTGGACCACAAAAGCAGTGACAAGTAGCATGGGTATTTTTGTAGCAATTGTAAGGGTGGATTCCCCACAGTGATTCAGGCTGTAGGACTGCATAAACAACTGAAGAAATTATATCAGCACGGTGGTATAAAACTGTAGTCTATTACCACCCACTAAGTGCAGAAATAAGTGCAGTTAGAATAGCTAAATACGTGGGAGAGCATTACTATTAAGTGACTATGCTGTGTTCACTGTCAGCACTTCAGTGTTCACTTTTCTTTTATGCCAAAAATCATTCTCCATTAAGATATTTTTCTAAATTTCCTTTCTAAAATATATCAAATCTTAATATATTTTTATTAGTAATGTGCATTGCTAAGAACTTTAAAGGCATTTTGATTTTTTTGCACCCTCAGATTCCAGATTTTCAAAATTGGTATATCTTGGCCAAATATTGTTATATTCTTACAAACCATACATCAGTAGATATATGTATTTAGCTTCTGGATGATGTATAAATCTTAATAAAAATTTAAAAATAAAAAATGGATGACTGGTTTTGTGATCAGGGACCACATACTGATGATCTCTCTCTCCCTCTTTTCTTTTTTAAATAGCCAGTAGGCTTTAGTTATCTCATAGCTAAAACAAAAAACAACAACAACATACAGTAGCTATTTGGTAGTTGGCAGCAGGTGACATTGGGGGAGGGGTCTAGGTCTCTAGAGAGCACTTGATTGGACAAAATTATGTGTAGTGTAGGATGAGTCATCAATATACCTTTTAGTATAGTACACCCTTGCACTTGAATTTAAGCGGGTTCAAATATACTTCCTTTTTTGTATTTTATTAAAATACAAATCTGAAATATACCAATAATACACACTATATATATATACATACATACATACACACAATAAAATATTACATTAGGCTATATAGAGAGAGAAACACAGACCAAGGAAAGTTATTTAGTTACATTTTAGTCATTACCCCTTTTTATTTGCATTAAAATTACATATAAAGAAAGATGAGAGGAACCAGAAGCTGACATCTCCATAGCAAGTTTCAGAACATGGGGTCAAGTGAAACTCTATCAAAGTTTCTGACCCACTTTTGATTTTCCTGAGCCAGTGCTGGGAAATAGATTGGATAATTTGATTCTGACTTGCCCTGGTAATTTTCTGCCTCTGTAAGTGTGTGTATTTGTGGAGAGCACTACATTGTTCAGTGGAAGTGGGTAAAGGAGTGTTGTGTGACTAAAGTGTCACATTGATGATCCCTGGCCTGAAAAAAAGTCAGTAACAGGGTCATCCTCTTATCTTGTCAGAACACTGGAGCTTTGCAAACTGACAGGGCCTAAGGGGCATATTCAAAGTGGTCTCTTATTTTCCTGCTTTGCTTTTATTGAAATTGTTTAAAGCATTCTTGGAGTGCATTATGCAATGTCAGGACTTGCGAATCTCCAAAGTAAGTACATAAAATCTACATATTTGCACTTTTTATAATTCAGTTTTTTAGGAAAAACACAAATGCATTGCTTTTATAATTTTTTTGGCTGTACACTATTTGAACTGAGGTTATTCAGCACACTGGATAGATCATGGAGGGTATTAAGAGCTAGTCATAAGGAGCATCATTCACCGCTTCTGTTGCTCTGCATCATGGGGGCACTTGAATGGCTCAACAGTGACTGGCCACAAATTAACCAGACGAGAAGCACAGGAAGCTGAACGGGTGGCTGTGCTCTGGCAAATATAGGATTAGAGAAGATTCAGAATATGACACAAAAGAGAAGGATGAGTGTCAGACGCAGTGGAAAAAGAGCTATGGATGGATTTAAAACTTCATCTGATTCTTGTTCAGCAGGCCATGATATCATGTTGTGAATGAATAGCTGAGTTTTTGTCATGATTCAGCATGCTGTCAATCCCAGAAACATTGCTTTCTTCCACATGTTACACCAAGTCTTAGGCCTGTGTTGTATTTGTAGAAGTTAAAATTAGTTTATGCATTCACAGAAAACATTATGAAGAAGTTCTGTCATTGACTTTATAAGAAATAAAGAAGAACTGTGGCAGAATGCTCTTGAGAGAATAGCTTTGACTGGTACGGTTTAAAAATCTAAAGTGTTCTTCAGCCAAAGAAATCCTGGAAACTACGGCTTTTCTGATAAGATGTTCACTGGAAAGGAATGCTGAGTGGAGTAAAGGAGGAACCTTGGCTCTGGTCGTTTGTTTTTTAAATGATATATTTCTTAGTTGGCCTGATTGATGACTCTGTCTTCCACAAACCATTTTCCTGTGGGGCTGTATAGCTTGTAAAGTATTAAATGCTCACTTAAACATGTAAATCATTTAAATGTAGTAAAAAATAATAATAAAAAGGCTAATTTACGTATTTTAAAATCCAATTTATTTAGATAGGGCTGCACGGCAATACCTCTTCTGTTTTCCTGCGTTTTCCCAGCTATTCTCAACAACTCCCAGAAGAATTCTCTCAAGGATACGAGGAAGGGTGTTGTACTTCCTCTTGTTCCTCTTATTGTACACAACCTAAGCAGATAAGTCAAACTATCCTCATTTGAACTGAGGCATTTTTTGAACCAGAAAGTCAGATTTTATTTTAAATAAGAACGATTTGATATACATTTCTTTTCATCATACCATCTCTCATAATTCCTCTCTAGCATCAAATGGATAAGCACAAATCATTCTTTCCATTTCTCTCTTCCTTTACCATGCCATTGAATATATAAAGATTTTAATCTGTCTTTTACTTTCGGGAGAGAGTTCTGATTGCTGTTGGGAGTGTAATGATCCCATGTAATTAGTCTCACAATAAATTGCAATAACACGTTGCACAGCTGGGAGATGTAGCTTTGTTGCACTTAAATAATCTCCTTCTCTGGAAATGAAATACATATTTAGATGTAAGAGTGACTGCTGTTTAACATGTCCTGAGAAATATTACCATCATATGAAACTTAAATGTATCAAGTTACCGCCACAACTAACATCATGTTCGCATTCAAATTGCTCACAGATCATACGAAATCATCTGGCCACAAGTCTATTGTTATGCAGTGCTGCGTTTTTTATTTGCATTTCGGGAAAACAGACCCAGCCCAAGGTTGTTTTCAAGAAAAATGCTTTATTTCCATTTATTTCAGACACCTGGCTTTGAATTTCATTGCACAGTGCTAATAGTGTATCAATTCTAAACAAATTCTTAGTGCAAGATTATGGCTATTTCAGTCAGGTGAAGCTGAAGGGACATCTTTCATATCCCAGCTGCATACAGGACAGTTCAAACCCTCATCAGCAATGGAATTATAGATGGCAAAAAAAATCACCAGGACAATACCGCTTATTATTCCCTTCATTAGCCTTTTCTCTATGAAAGGGGCATTTTAACCTAATTAGCATAATGTTATTGAAATGGATCTCTTTATTTTATACGCAGATTTAAATTCACATTATCCATGTGAACTTCAGAGGATGAGCAGCAAATTAAAATTGGATCAGTATGAAGGGAATTGATAGCTATTGAACCAAATAGCTTTAAATAATTACGTGGTCTTAAGTATCTCCACTTATCTCATTTGAGAGGAGCTGTTTAGATCATTTTTATGGCTGTTGAATTATCTGTTAGATACTACAGTGATTTTTTTTCCCCTTTACAACGATAAAACCTTTACGTCACATGTCCTAATGCTTATTCAAACAGCCGTGCTGTTGTTGTACTATAAAAATGAAATACTTGATAATCATGTTTGCTTTTTGCTATAGCGGGTTAGAAGAGGAGCAGCAGGTCAGTGAATGGATTGCTCTCATTTTCTCTCTCTGGCATTCAGACATGTTTTACTATAATCAGACCTTCTAATGTAAACAGTCTCAACGTTTCCATGGAAGTGAGGGGTGCGATGAGAGACAGACCCAGAGACTGACTAACCCAACAAGCCCTGGCGAAGAGAAGGGATTAAAAAAGATAACGCATTCTTAAAGATAACACGTTATAACAGAGTAAAGATTTAGGCTTGTTATGACAGCAAGCAAATGTAACGTACTAAATTAAATACTTGGTGGCGAGAAATACGAGAGTTCAAACCGCTGACTAAAACATCACAACTAATCCACACAACTCCATCAATTAAAGTAAAAAGCTACATTTTTGTATAACCATATCCATTGTTAAGACATTTTCACCTTCATAGACCACCACAAATCAGCATTAGTCCCCTGTTGTCCTCTCATCAAACTGAGATATTTGTTTACAGTTGTTTTTTGCTTCTAAATGATTTAAGCTAGACCATCTTTAATAGGGCAAGCAATACGGATGACTTGTAGTTCAACTGCAAACAAGAGTTTGAAGTTCGATAGTGGATTTATTACACTCACGTTTAAGTCATTTGGATTGCTTCTGGACTATTGTGATGTTTGGACTCTCTGGGTCTGACGGCACCCATTCGCTTCTTAAGATCCATTGGGGATCTGATGAAGATGTGTTCTGATGAAGAAACTACCTCATCATCTCTGGTGGCCTGAGGGTGAATACATTTTCAGCAAATTCTCATTTTTGAGCGCACTATTCCTCGCCGTGTTGTCAGCTCAGTCTGACGAGGCAATCCGTTGTACAATGTCATTTCACATCCTGTTCCTGACTTGCACATAAGACCTCACCCTATTGAACAGCAAGGGCAGTTTGTTTACATGTTGTCCAAGTATTTCCATCGTAGTCCATAAAATCTTTGCACACAAGGCAGCAATGCGGCCCACAACTGTGTTTGATATACAGCGTATAGTAAGGCACAGAACAGCTTTATGTGGCAAAAAGGATTTGGGGATGAATGTCAATCATCGGTAGCTGCAAAGACTCTTTAAAAATAGCTATTTTATAGATGAGTTTCTTTGCGTGACCTGTGGGGGATGTCTTAAAGGCATATTTGTGGTGTTGAGTTAAACAAAGAACTAACTAATTAAGATTGCAGCTTAATTAGTCAACTCTCTTTGATTAACGTTGGCTTAAATTACACGATTTTCTGCTTAAATCTGAGCCAGTATCTTAAATTAGATTAGAAATTAGTTTAAAATGAGACTTAAATCTAATTAAGACTTTTAGTTTGAAACACTTCAGAAAGCAGTGGTTATCTTTTCCGAGCATCTGTACATCTTATCTTGGGAACGCAGTCAACTTCTCCAGCATAAATCCTCTCTTCTTTGGCAAAACAAGACCTTCTTTAGGCAACACTATCTCACAGATACTACCAACGGGGGGATCTCAAGTCTGGTAGCGTGAAACAAAACACACATCAGACACTCAGAGACCACATTTTTCTTTCTTGCTGTGGCGCCTTTTCTCCCTATTGATCAGATTCATATCAATTCCCTGAAGAGGCACAACAAAAACAACACAAAAAGCAAATACATGTATTATGAACATAAAAAAAACAGTCCCCAGCTTCTATACCTTTAATATGTGACATCAGTATAAGTAAAATATAATCATAAGTCACCAGGGTAAACAGAATATACCTTTAATTTGGCCAAATGATGATCTGTGGGAGAAATCCTTCCCTCTGAACATTGTAAACTCTCAGTTATTTTAATTATATTCATAAATGAATGTTTACTTTTTCCCTCAGGGGTGTTTTTCATCATTAAATGTTTGGATGCTCATGAAATAAATATGACTGAATCAGGAGTCAACTGCGGACAGAAAATGCTCAATCACCATCAACAGCCTGAAAAAACATCATTAATATATATTTAAAACACCAGTTCGATCTGAATTGAATGCTGATATAAATTTTAAATAAAAATAGATTCTCTGCATGAATAACCCTTGAATATGTAAGCTTAAATATAGGTTTTATATGTACTTGAGACAAGTAAAGCTAAACAACAAAATAGCACGATGATAATATCACAATCCAATTCCTTAAGTAAAAATATTCAGACTTTATTGAAATATGTGTCCAGGGAATACATAATTTGCCAGTCCTCTAAATAAAATACTTTGAATGAGATCATTAAAAGGTGATATGGAAAGGCTTTCGTAAAGCGTTCCCTTGGATGTGAGTACAGCAAAGTGAGGGAATGATCAAATCCTTATTGCAAAAAACACCAGGATTTTCAATGCAAACAAGCTGAAGATTTTGAAAGTGCAGCTGACTGAAAACTCTCTTGAGAAACTCTGGTGAAATTGCAACACTGCGGCTGTGCTTGAGGTGATTACAAATACAGCCCATATCCTCCATGATGAGGCTGTTTGCCCATTAGAGAACCTCCCTCTTTGATCCATCATCAGTTACAATTGTAATCATTCTCAGTGTCTTCTGTGCAATTTAAATGATTCTCCAGTTCCTGAACTACGGCTTCCCTTCCCATTTGATCGTTTCTCCTCTTTTCCATGATCAGATCCTCTAAACTCTGAAAGTCCAGAACGTGACTTTTCTTTTCTGACAGCTGCATCTTCATCTTGTACGGCTGCTTGCCGATTCGTATCTCGCCTCCGGTTTTAAACTCACGTTTGCCAAACCTGCACCAGGCAGCGAAGCACTCGGAGTTCTTCCAGCAAATGTCTCGCTCTTTCATCCCCACTTGCTCCATGGCATTCTGCACCACAACATCCGGGCTCAGCGCGCGAAACTTATACAGCTCGTTCACAATTCTGCCCCTTTTACCTTGACTGGCATCGAAAAGAAACTCGCATTTAATCTCGTTTCTATGCAAATGAACCACCTGTAGATCGCCGACGCAGACTGCCCAGTGCGGGTACTGACCGATAGCCACAAACTCCACCAGGTCGCCGGGTTGGCACTTATTCGCCAAGTTTTCGCACGACAGGGTCCCCACTTCACCGAACCTGCTACTCCTTTCGTATATACACTCGTCGCGATAATACACCGCGCTTTCTAATTCATTGCGACAATCGTAGTGTTTAACGTCTTCCTTTTCGGTCTCCTCGATGTTCTCCTCTTGCTCGTCGTCATCCGCGGAGAAAATATAAGACACGCCGATCCGTGGAGCGTCGTCCTCCAGGTCGAACCCGTTTGGGTCAGTCGTGGGTAATTCATTGTAATTCAAATGGGTAAGTTTCTCCACTTGATTCCCCATAACAGAAACTCGTGTGAACAGTTTCGCGTCCCACCTGTACAGGTCGCGGAGGGGAGATTTCACAAAAACACGTAATCCGGCTTTGGATCCCACTTCAGGTCTAAGTCCATGTCTTCTTTTTATCGGCGAATTGCTGTTTGGAACAATTGTGTGATGCGCGTTTTGGCGTATCATACAGCTACCCAAAGTGTTAGCCAACCATCAGATAGTGCCGAGTTTCAGTCTGTGTTCCGAACAGGTGCGTCTCACCTGCTCACTTCCTGCTGTGAGCCGCAGACAGGGGAAGCCCATCAGACACAGCGGTGAACCCACGGGGAGTCCTCCCGTAACGTCTCCAAGAAAGAAATGCACTTTTGAGGAGTTATTTCCTCTCTTTCCAAGTAATGGATGGCGTCCACGGCTCTTTGAAGTTCTGGCAGAGGCAGCAACAGAGCTCTGTGTGAAATAGTAGTGCGCGCGGTAATGTTTACACAAGGCACGGTCAGTTAAAGAGACAGTGCACATTTAAGACTGGAAGCGGAATGTTTTATCTTTAACTCAGAAAGCTAAGTTTACTCACAGCCTAAACTTAAAAGATTGTCTTTCTGCCAAATTCTTCTATTTTAAAGTCTATATGTGCCTACATAAAGTTGAGATACCGGTCAATCGGGTTTTATTGACTTGGCATTCCATGTGACATTTCTGAACTTTGAACTCATACATATTGACATTTTCAGGCATCATTATGATGCAATACTGCAGAATGCTGACGTAGGCTACTACAAATGAGTTTTTTTTTTTAAATCTTTTTAATTACCATACAGAGGGTGCATTTGAAATATATGAAGTGTATAAATGTACAGTTAAGGTTGGAATGCCTCCAATAAGGTCTAAAATTCAGTTGTTACATTATATGTGATTCAACCACATTTGAAAACGTCTTAAAAGGTGTGGTCACATTAGCAAAAAATGTTCTATACTGTAGTAAAGTGAAAATAAAGATACTGAGGTCACACAGAAGTCGCTTTTGATCCAAGCTGGTCAATGTGATAAATTTATCTGACAAACATGAACCTATTGCATAATTTGAAAATGTAATGTCCTGATGTAATATTCCAGATTGAGCGGATTCCTCTTCTATGAAAAAACCCATAACAGCAGTGATAAAAGTGTTAGAATAGGTATTAAAGAGTCACTGTTATTACAGCAACACATTTTAGATTACTGTCTTTAATAGATCATGCTTTGAAAAAGTGTTTATCACATTATTACAGACACTAAATCTATATTTCAAAACAATTAAATAAAAATCAATTAAATATAGACAGAAATTCATTTATGAGAGAAATTTAGTTTTGATATCAAAATATTACAAATATTTTATTTTAATATTATTCCTATTGTTCAACTGTATGTCTGCTTCACGGCAGATGCTGTATTTAATATTTATTGAATTTAAAAAAAATCTTCTTCTTTATCTCTGAAAAAAAAGGTAGCAATTTATTTTACAGTCCTGTTCTTCGTGTACATATGTACTTATTGTAGTAATTGCTAGGTAATAATAAGGTACTAACCCTGAACATACCTTTAACCCTACCCCTTGTAGGTACCTTATACAACCAGTACTTTCTTGGGTAAGTACAGAAGTATATTATTTATGTATACATACACGTAAAATAAAGCACAACCCAAAAATAGATGTTTCAGTTAACTCTACACCTATTTCTCACTTTTCGTTTTCATTCATGAAAAATTAAATGTATCATCTACCCTGAATAAAATCCATTACTGTGTCCAATAAATACAGTGGCAGCAGTGAAGGCATCTCATAGGAGGTACTGATAGTGGTATCCAGTCCGGGGCACGTGTGTCTGTAAACCACTGCAGTGTTTAGTTCTGTGTTGAGGATTGCCAAACAGCTAGCCTCTGGCTGTCAGTCCATCACCCCCAGAGCAGGGGCTTCTCATGCCCAGAAGCGTGCCTCAGCACTTAATTACCTAACGTAACAGCTGGTCAGCGAGTCTGCCATGTATTCGCTCACTCCATTGCAGGGATATCTGGCTGTCGCCGTGAGGCATATCAGTTATAAACCGAGTGTCCATCTCCCATCACCACATCAAAATAAATACAGCCTCCTGACAACCTCTTCAGACCAGACACACCTGATTCCCCAATATTTACGTATTAATTTTAAATGTGCTTAACATCTTTTGAATGGGGAACATTTTTAATATGTGTGAACCTGGAACACAAAACCAGTCATAAGTGTCAATTTTTCGAAATTGAGATTTTAACATCATCTGAAAGCTGAATAAATAACCTTTCAATTGATGTATGTTATGATAGGACAGTAGTTGGTCAAGATACAACTAGGCCTATTTGAAAATCTGAAGGGTGCAAAAAATGTAAATACTGAGAAAATCACCTTTAAAGTTGTCCAAATTAAGCACCTAGCAATGCATATCTAATCAAAAATTAAGTTTTAATATATTTATGGTAGCAAATGTACAAAATATCTTCATGGAACATGATTTTTAGTTAATATTCTAGTGATTTTCGGCCCATACAGTGTATTTTAAGCTATTGCTACAAATATACTCCAGTGACTTAAGACATTTCAATAATATTTAATACATTTTTTTTTTTTTTTACATAAACTTTAGGTTAGATTTTAAGGGTATCATGGAGTCATCAATACCAATGAAGAACCATTTTATGGTTCTATCTTTACATTTTTTGTAAAGGAATATTGGAATAATGAATGATGCCACTTTCTGATTCAGCGATCAGTCGTATGTTTAGTGACATTTTCACTGAAAGCTTATATGTTCTAAAGATCCACACACCCCGCATCTCTATCCTGGTGAGTAAACAGAGGCATTTCAACTACCTGACATTTCAGTATTGGTCTGACACGGCCACAGGAATTCCTCTGAGTGTTTGGACTCTACAAAGATCTTTTTTTTTTTAAGTTTCTCTCACCCTGAGAGCCTGTACTCTGACCATTTTGAATGCCAAGGCACCTCGTGTCAGTATGCCTGTGACACTGTATGAAGCTGTCTGCCACCGCTGAAGATATAAAGATAAACAGCGTTGCCTTCACACTGACTCGCTCAGTACAAGAACTCATTATTTAGTTTCCCCAACTGTTAAAAAAAAAGATGTCTGGAACACAAAGTAAACAAAATAGGGTGAAAGTGCCACTCTAGTGGGAATGCGTCTATGTTTTTGTTTCCAGTGGCTATGCACTGGTTACATCAGAAGAATTTTAAGCAGCTAATAGTAAGCCCCTTAAGACCCCTCTTTCTCTCTCTAGGTTTCCAAAGGCAACTGCGCTCCATCAAAGGTGTATTATTGCTGAAGGTTCACGGCGTGTGTCTGTTTGTGTCACACCGATGAAGTCTGGACTGGCTGCAGGGAGAAGAATGAAAAGAAGATCCTCAGGTCAACAAAAAAAGAAAGAAAATGACAGACTTGTCAGTGGTATTGAATGCAACTGCATCTGTTATTGCAGATTATCCTATTTTACCTAGTTATTCTGATATGTTTTTCTTTAATGAATAAATAACTGAATTGTCCCATAGTACACTGTGGGTTTTTCTTGTAAAAAGAAAAATAACTACTTATAAGTAGTTTGGTTTGGATAAAACATCCATGTTTTATAATAGCATGAGTATGAGTCTAAGGACTTTATTACAATAAGTTCAAGTATCAATTGAGCTGCACTGACCTCTAGAGGAACATGACATTTTAACCAAAAAAATAACTTCCATCTCACAAAAGAATATGCCAGTAGGCCTAAAGTAGTGTTCCGTATCAGTCCTTGAAAATTATATTTATTTGTTTTGTTTGTTAGTTTTTTAGGGCTGTCACAGTTATTTATTACGTCAACATTCACTAATTTAATAGTCATTCTGGTCAGAAATCAATATATTAATTATATTATTTTCTTTTCTTTTATTCTTTCTTTTCATAATTTGACATTTTTTATAAATATTTTCCAGATAATAGTTTTGTATTTTGACAATGTATGAGGCAATTATTTCATATAGAGAACAATTATTTATTTCAGTTGTCTTTTTCTAAATATTTTACAAATAAATATTTTCATATTTGTGTAATGTCATTACATGAATGAATGAATGACGCATTTATATAGCGCTTTACTGTGTATGGCCATACACCCAAAGCGCTTTACAATCATGGGGGGGGGGTCTCTCCTCAACCACCACCAGTGTGTAGCATCCACCTGGATGATGCGACGGCTGCCACAGGACAACGGCGCCAGTGCGCTCACCACACACCAGCTAC
>JAUCNO010000236.1:20027784-20048133 GCA_032353835.1 Enteromius viviparus | reverse complement strand
TACATACATACCCAGAAAGTTACCTCCGTTTTTGGAACCGAAAGTTAAGGTTATCCACTAACTTACCCTTAAACTTATCCGGGTATGTCGCATAACCTGCTTTCTGGAATACCCCCCAGAGCCGCTCCCCTGTCAGTTTTGTGTTCTGCGCGCACCGCACGATTCAAATGCTCCGCTCCATGACCAAATTTAAAAGCTGCTGCCGTTTAATGAAGATTTGAAGAAAGAAATCGCGGCTAAATTGGACTCTTGTCATGTCAAACAGTGATGAAACTTTCAGTTTTGTGGACGCCGCTATCTTCGATATTACTTCGGTCACAGTCACTATGGTTACTCTGAAGGAATTCAGGCTTGACTCCTGTTGCGCGTTCATCTCTAACTCTGTGTGAACGAGACATTTCAAGACTCACACCAGTAAAGAAAATACAATTACCAATGCCAAATACAGGATTGACAACCGTATTCTGCTGCTGTTTGAACGCAGCCATATAATATATTTTTTCTTACCTACAGAAAGCAGTGCATGATTGTTAAATGTCACAAATTGATGGCATATTCTCAACTACTCCTTTTGCTCATGATCTTATTGGTGTGTTGATTCAGGTAGTGGAGTCAGTGGAGGAGCCGGCCATGCAGTACCTTCACATAGCTGAGACTGAAGATCCACAGGGAACAGAGACGGCTGTATCAGCTCTGCAGGACCTGCGCTTCAACACACAGAATGGTCAGAAACAATTGCTTCATTTCTTGAACTCTTTCTTTTAAGGTTCACATCTAAACTCCTCGTTTTGTTCAGGTGTTGTGTCTGCGTCGGCAGGAGACAGACTAGACCCAGCATCTGTCAACATCCTGCAGCAGATCATTGAGCTGGGTTCAGAGAATCACGATGCTGCTGTGGCTTCTGTAGTTGCCATGGCTCCTGGTACAGTTACTGTTGTAGAGCAGGTATGGTTTATATTCATGTGTGTACTGACAGACCTCTCTGCTTCTGGAGAGCTGCCCATACTTACCTACTGCCATCAACAGTTGTTGCTATATGATTATTGCTTATGAATTGCGAGGTTTATTGTCTTGCTGTGTTTGCTTTCACTTTTATGGACATTTTAGTAACTCCCTATAATCAAGTGATAGCCATGTGTTATTCAGTATTTATAGTGTCTATATATGAATATAGAAGAGTCATAATGTCCCTGAAAACTGCAGTCATTTATATATATATAATATGTTCATCCGTTTATTTTTTGCTGCATAACCTTAGCCACATAAACTGTTCAATTCAAAATAAAATGTTCAAAGACTATGTTAATAATAAACCCCAGTTGCTTGTTTTTAATGCTGGTGTTAATTAATCACTAAAACTTTAATCAGTTTGTATCAATGATGTGCGATACGTGATTTTGTATTTATGAGTTATTTTTGCGGCTACAGTTTCAATAAATGTGCTTTTGTATCTTTGAAAGTTACAGCATGGCTAGAACGCCTTGATTCCCTTAATTATAAGAATATTTATGTTCATCCTAGGTGGAGGAGGAAGAGCCACAGACCAATCATGCCATGATGATCCAGGATGCACTGCAGCAAGCCACGGTGGGCCTGGGAGAAGAGCACCATCTAGTGGTGTCTTCAGATGATATGGAGGGAATCAAAACTGTAACAGTGTACACACAGGGAGAAGACGCATCCCAGTTCATAGTCTATGTTCAAGGGGCAGTTCAGGAGGCTGTGCAAACTGAGGAGACCACCATAGTATAGAGCATATTAAGATGGTTCTGTTCTTTTGCTAGTTACTCCAGTCAGGCCTTGAACGGACTATTGCAGCCATACCTAGAGGTTATGGGGACCTATCTTGCACAAATGTTAATAACCACCAATGAACAGTAGCAGTGAATAGTCGTAGACTTGTGCTATAAAAAAGTTGACAAACTTCCTGACTAGGAGACTCAGCAGCAGCAATAAGTTTTGAGTCTTTGCAAAAAATCTTGAGACCTATCACAGTAGACAGAGCAAGTTACACGGAATATATTTTAGAAATTAGATTTTCTTATTATGTAGATATTTTTCATGTACTATAATTGCCTGTAAGCATAAGTATGTATGTAACAGAGTTACTGTGTGACTTTGGCCTTCTCCACATTTTTATATAATGCTCCCATACAGTGTATGGTTATCCTAA
This sequence comes from Enteromius viviparus, assembly GCA_032353835.1. Classification (NCBI taxonomy): domain Eukaryota; kingdom Metazoa; phylum Chordata; class Actinopteri; order Cypriniformes; family Cyprinidae; genus Enteromius; species Enteromius viviparus. Next base: position 20,045,960 of record JAUCNO010000236.1, on the reverse strand, counting down.
TAGTAAACCGAGTTATTTAATGGGTGATGTTGTGTATTATTGATTTTTTTAACTTTAAAGCTGCCTACCAGCACAGCATCAACTTCTCTACCATTTAGTTTTAAATGATAGGTGAGTTTTTTGAAAGATGACTAATAAAAAAATGTTGGTGCTTGAATATTTTTTCATTAAACACTTTTATACAACATAATATTGCAACAAGTGACCAAAAGATAGGATTTCAGTGTGTCCTGTTGTCCTCCAACTCTGTGACCTGGCTGTCCACCAGGCTGTCCTCATCACAGTCCTCCTCTTTTTGAAGGCTTCTGGACAACAGAAAATCCTTAGCAGTGATATCATTATCCTTCATCCATTTAGACTTTTTCTTCTTTTTCTCTATGAGTTTCTGCTTCCTAATATCTGCAAGCATATCCAGCTGCTCTTGTGTTAGTTCTCCAGCAGCTGGACTCTGTGTGAGAGATTCTCTTGCTCCCTTCTCTCGTTTATAGGCTTCGATCTGTTTGTGCAGAGCTTCGTGATCGACACCAAACAAAACAGGTCTTTTGTTGTCTTCAGATTCCATCGGCTGCAGCCTGGCCCTTTTGAAGATTGAACACATTAGAAATTCATTTTAAAAAACTACTGATTTAGTTTTATTAGAGCCAAATTCTTACCCAACATTGGTAGTAGATAAATGATTTATGTTATCTTCATCTGGACCAAAATCTGCTTTCTTGAGAAGGATTTCAATCTAATTAGAAAAAGAAAAATAATAATATAAGAGATTCCATCTTTTATCACTGTTATTGTAAAATCCATCAATGTTACCTCAGTGACGGCAGCATATTGTTTATCTCTGATGAAAACCAAAGGTGGAACATTGCCAAGGATTTGGTGAGAGATCAGAAGGTGCCTGAACAATAAAATAAGAACTTATGGAATTATTTTTTCAACTTGTTAAAACTAATGTTAAATATACTATGAAAAATACTACCGTATACGAGGAGCACATTTATTTAAAGCCCGCTGTATATGGCTGTCTTGTTCAGCTGACAGACTCGTCTTCCAGAATATTCGACAAGCAGAGAAATCTGGTGAAAGTGAAACCTTGCATGGACAAGACAAACAGTTTAGGGATGTACTGAAAACAACATCTGAGAAAAAATTACATATTTTACCTAAAAAGCCTAATTTTCTCACTCATGTCATTCCAAAACTGTACTTTTTTGTCCATACAATAGACATATTAAAAAATGACATCTTTTTATTTTACAGAACAATAGAGAGTCATATAGTTCTGAAATGGCTTGTGTGATGATAGAATGTTGAAAAATGTAAAATTATTTAATGTGATCATGGACTACAAAACCAGTATTTAGATTCACAGGTATATTTGTAGCAATAGCCAAAAGTACAAAGTATTTTTCTTTTATGCCAAAAGTCATTAAGATATTAAGTAAATACATTTTATACATTACTGCAGTAAATATATCAAAATGGAATTCTTGATTAGTAATACGCATTGCAAAGAACTTCGTTTGAACAAATTTTTCTCAATATTTCGTTTTTTTTGCACCCTCAGATTTCAGATATTCAAATAGTATCTCAGCCAAATCGTGTCCTCTTCTAATAAACCATACATCAGTGGAAAGGTGTTCAGTGGTCCAGGGTCACATATGTGATTAATTATTGCAGGGAATTTTGAAGGAAGAGGATATCCTACTTTGGAAATCTGCACATTGTAAGCATTGATCTCTGAGTTGACCTCATAGGAGCTCAGCAAGTCTACCACTGCTTTGTAGATGATGATGTTGAGAGTCCTCACACGAACACTTTCCTCTTTATTTCGCTTTGATGGTTTCAGAAAGCCAGGCTGACTAAGTGCTGAGGCCTGGATAAAAGTGTAAAAGTCCAGTAAACTAGAGTTGATGCACATAGTCAACACAGTTAATAAGTTAATGATAAAAACAATACATGAAATAAAGAAGTGTATTTTATACACACACACACACACACACACACACACACACACACATTATATATATAAAAAAATCATTATATATATGAAAAATCATACCTGCAGTGGTGATTCATACCATTGTTTTTTTCTGTAATGAACGATAATATCACCTTTATAGTCAATACTGGCGTAACTGTTGGAACTGTATTAATTAAGTTATACAAAACCATGACGTACTTCTTTTTGCTCAGCATCTTCATCAGTTTATTGCCTCCAGACAGACACGCTGAGCTATGAATACTAACGTTACCTTCTGTCAGCACACGACCCAAGGACAAGCGCTGTGTCTCCGGTCGCGCAGTCATTTTAATGATCATACTAGTTAACGCCGTCGTATATCGACTAAATGCGCATTCTGTAGAGCGAAGAACTCTCCTGACAGCTAGCATGATCACCAACTTACTGTATCTTTACACTCACGCTAGTTTTATCATCCACTACATTTGTCTGAGTGAGGGCGAAGGGTGAAGTAATTGAAACCAGATCGAGTCGATCGAGGACTCGGCACTCTCAGGTGCGGTGGTTTTGGACATTTTTATTTTTCATTTTCTCCATCGGGATTTAAGTATTATGTTGCAAGCCATGAAATAAAACAAGCATCTAAGAGGTGAATCCCAACATCATCGACATTTATGAAACAGTTCATGTTTATATTTGAAAATAAGAAAGATTTGTGTGAGGAGGTAAAGATTTCTTTAGGTGATTGCCTTTTCAACAGGAATTTCTGTTTGGTATAATCATGTGTAATATATGTAATGACAAATAACGAATTAAACATAAAATACAAATACGTTGGCAATGAATATTGTACTTGATCAGTCACAACCAATTTATTTAGTAAACCACACATCTGTAATATTTAGTCACGTTTATTCCAAGAGGCAAATACAACTGCAAACTTTAAATAGAACATGGAGGCACTTGTCTTTTTTTTTTTTTACATCTGAAATAATTACAGTGTATTTATATGAAGGTGGGGGCAAAAAAAGCATGAAACCACCATAAAGTGTCCCTTTCGTGATACAGCTATGAAACACTGCCTAATCTGCCAGTTAGTAAGTAATAATTAACCAAGGCGTAATTTTCTGTACAGTTCTAATATAAAATGTTAGATGCAGAACCATTTCACTACAGACGTCCCCAAATATATACTACAGGTGAAAGCAAACAAACAAATGCTTGACTCTAATATAAAAGATGGGAAAGTAAGTTTTTTTCTTACAATAAAGATATGTGAACAAAAAAAAAACCTTTTTAATTTCATCATATGAACTATACACAACAATACAAAAACGTAGAGTGTAGAGTCTTTCCAGCATTGCTGTAGGTTCCCCTTTTTTTCAAATATACTAATGCCAAGAGGCAAACCATCTTATAAATGTGTAAATCAAGTCATTTTAAATAAACATTTTGCAATGGTTTACATCCTAGTGGGAACATGCTGCATACAAACATAATTCATCTAACAAACTCTTCAGCCATTTTTACAGAGGCTGTACCTCTGGGATGAAGAGGCCATGTTCCATTTCATTAACGTCCTCTTGTTTAACAGTTACCCCTGGGATGTAGAGGTCATGTCCCATTTCACTCACATCCTCTTGTTTAACTGTGACTGGTACCCCTGGAATGAAGAGGTCATGTTTCATTTCATTCATGTCCTCTTGTTTAACAGTTACCTGTGGAACGAGGCCGCATTGATTCACCTCGCCCAAGACCTTTTTTTTAACAGGCTTCACCTCTGGAATAAAGAGGTTGTGCTTCACCTTGTTGACTTCAATCATTTTGAACCCAAGACGTACACAAACCCTCTTCTTCTGAATTGCTTTCAAGCACTTGGTGAGCTTGCTGTTGAAGTGCGCCTTTACGTCAGCCTTGTTTATCCACAAACGGGAAGCCAGCAGTTCGATTTCTGTCTTCGTCACGTATGGCTTTCTGTGGAAGTACTGTGAAAGGAAGTCTTTTCGGTCCTCAAACGATGTCATCTCCATTCCCATTGGTTCTAAGACGAGCTTAACTGGAGCTTCTGGAACTTCTACCTTTGGAACTTTAGAGTTCCTTCTCCTGCTCTTCGGAGTGATTGCTTCTTTCTTTGGCTTGGCAATTTCAAGGCTCACCTGACAGGCCACGTCTGAAGAACTGGCCATCTGAGGAGAATTACATAAATCACCATCGGGACGTTCGGTTGTATCTGGATTCAGTTGCCTCTCGGCTTCCTTGACGGCTTTGGGAGCACAGCGGCACCGTTGCACGTGAATGGAGATTGTCTTTGGAGTTGATTTTTCCGTATACACCCCAAAACAATATATGCATTTGTATGCAGGTGTTTTTAATATCGCATGAATGGTGGAAACGATGTGGTGTTTTGCTTGAAGATGGCTCTCATAGTCCTCAGAGTTCTGGAGCTTTACTTGGCAAAATGGGCAGGCTGTAGGTGTCGTCTTTAACGCTGTTGCGTATTCTGCCTTGTCTGGATACATTTTTATGTACAGCTTATCTTGAGAGCTGGTAACTAGTGCAAGGTTGAGCTCTCGGTTGTCTAGAAGATCTTTGGGCACGTCTGTGTTCAGATTAAAAGTGTTGAACATGAGGTTCCCCTCGTCGTCGCAGTCGAGGCTAAACTGCTCTTTAATGAAATGCCGATTCTCCTTGATTTTCAAATTGTGCTCTTTATTGGTGTGCTCCATGATCTGCTTGAAAGAGTAGAACATCTGAGGACAGAACAGACACTTTAGGCCATGCAACAAATGCTGGAAAATCCCCTGCTCGGTCAGTAAAATCTTGCACCTCAGGCACTTGACTGTGTGATCGTCATGTTTCTTCAAAAACGGCGCAAGCACGGCCAACTCATTTGGCACAGAATTTCTGTTTATCGCCCTCTGAACTGTAGGCATGAGTCCCGCAGGCACCACTGCTGAATTCGTAGGTTGGCTGATCTGATTTTGCGTCAGTACCATTTGAGCGGGACCTCCGTGGATGGGAACCGTGACTTGAACGGGTGCTAGAGTGTAGGTTGGGACACCGTTGACTTTGTTGCCGGTGGGAATGAGACGCACAGACTGCGAGGCTATGAGGGGAGCCCTGGGAACCGACTGGTTCAGATGAAGACCTTGAGTAACAAGAATTGGCGACCTTACACCCATTTCGCCTGGGAGGTTGACCTGGACGCCTGGCGGAAGAAGAACCTGGTGTGCTGGATGGGTCTGCGGTAGCCTGGGCATGGCCATAGTTATAGGTACTGTCTTAGGTGCGCTTTGTGGCATGTTTGGCATCATCATATTGATGGGCTTCACTACTGGAGAGGTAGGCAGGACTTGCGGCATCCCGCCAGGGGACTGCGCATGCTGTGCATTTTGAAGAGCGGCAACAGTCGTGCCCGAGAGTAAAGCTTGCGTTTGTGGGGACAAAAACATCTGCCCTGCACCAGGTGAGCAAAACAAAGCAGCCGCGCTGCTTGGACCGGCCAGAAGAACAGTACCGTTTCTATTTGTTTGTGGCATCTGCTGTGGAACATAGTTGGGCCTTGCGAGCAACGTGACCTGTTGCATCGCTTTCGGCGCAAGGTTCAGCAGATTCTGTAATCCAGCCATTTGGTTTGTGCAGTCTTTTTCGATTATACACGGCATTATTTGCCAGTGCAGGTCTTTGTGCTTCTCTGAACTTAAAATGTGATAGAGTAAATGTTCAATGGTCTCTGCAGGCAGTTTGCACACTTTGCAGTGATATTTCACTGATGCGCCATCCCGTATCCTCTTACCGTCAGTCTTTTGCTTACTGTCCGAGCCCAGGCCAAAGTAGCGGTCCAGCATCGCAGCATAGTGGTTGACCAAGACGTGTTTCTTCATCACATATAGTAAAGAGTCATGATACCCACAGGTTGCGCAGGTGTATCGGTCATCGGCAGCATCAGCGGAAACTGTAACTGACACGGTTTTGGGTGTGTGGGCCAAAGTGTGGCTAGGGTTGCTGTGAAGAGGTATACGATGGGTTTTGGATGGGAGCATGTGGAAAAACTGGATGTGTTGCTCTGTGACCTTCGGAGAGCTGACAAATGGGCAGTAGGGGCACATTAACAAACAGGCCACATCCAAATCATTCCAGTGACAGCGATGGATGTGACTTCTGAATGTGGGTACTGACCGGCTGGAGTACCAACACAGACTGCAGCACAGAGCTTGGCTCCGGTATGGATACTGAGGAAAAAATGTCATATCATGATTAATATGACATAAAATAAGAGTGTGTAGAGTGTAAAAAAAAAAAAGAATTCCAATCAAAATGAAAAGTTCAACCAACTTTCTTTAATAAAATCAAATGTTTTCAAAAAGTGCAACATGTTATATACATAATCACCTTTTTTTTCTTTTTGCCAACATGACCATCAGTAAAATCATCCCATTCCGTGTTGTCAAAACTTGCATCACCAGCATCAAAACATTTGTATGTCTGTTGGAAATAAGAACATTTTGGATTAGCAGATATAAGGGCAAGTTGTCATTGACTTTGTGAATAAAAGAGACACTAAAAAAATACAAATATAGTTTTATTATACAAGATATATTTTATTAAAATAACATGTCATAATCTACAACTGAAAATGAGCATGCAGAGTCAAATATGCAATATTAATTGACACTGATAAATAAAAAAACATTGATTTCGGCTGATAATTCCTATATTATAGGACCAATTACCAAATCATAACTCATTCTGCTGAACTGACAAACTTCTCTCTGGTGACATATGCTGCGCTTCTTCAATCATAGGGTCTGCTTAAATTCCACCTCTTCCTTATAACTGACTGCAAGATCTGCTTACATTAAACTAATAACCGATAAAAAGAACCAAATCCCTGCCCTAGATTTTTTTTTCCCACAATATGTTTCTTATGTACTTCACAATATGGAAGAAAAGAGCTGTCTCTAGTACTTCGTAAGTTTAATAGTAGGATAGTTTCTAATAAAAAAAGGATTTTTTTCCAATGCAAATTGCTTTTTTTTCTTGTTCTTTTGCTGTGACAACTTGTAAAGTTCTTTGTAATAACTGAAAAAATTTGTTAAAGTAGTACTAAACTGTAATTCAGTCAAAACTTGGGACGACTTCATTCTGTATAGTGCAGTTATTAAATAATCAGCGCCTTAGAACGTCTGTCAGCCAATCAGAATCGAGCATTATACAGCTGCGGGTATAAAAAGATCATAATAACCTACCTCCAATAAATCTTGACACTGCTGAATCCCGATGTCACACAAAATACTTTTAACGCGTTTCCTTGGACGTCTGAGTTTTGTCAGGTTCTTCACTGGAATTTGATACATTTTGTTGATCCTGTAAATGAAAACAAAAATAATACGAAACATTAAACAGCCTGTCAAAACACCAAACCTAACGTGTATCTGTCAAGAACCTAAAGGACATTTAAGAGATCTCAAAATTATCATAATATTGGGGCCTATAACATAGTTATAATAAATATAGCTAGTTGTAACTATGTACCTAGCAAGGGTCTGTATTTCAAATCATCCTCGGACACATTATCATGTTTTTAAACAGCCATGGATATTAAGCGGCATTAACGCAAGAAAGACCTACATATGTCATTTATAATCCGAACTGTATTAATGACTAAACCTGTGTGTGTCTACCTCCAGTACTCTGGCACAGAGCTGCGATTGAGTGGATGGATGTCTGCGCGCGCCCGTTTTCTTCCGGCGTCACTGGAAGGCGCGCAGTATGGAATCAGCTACTTCATCGCATGAAGCATCCGGGTTGCGCTCAATCCGCGTTCCTTGGGGCACCGGTGATCGTCTGCTGAAATCTGTACTGAGCGTAGGATTGCCCACTTTTGATTATATCTCCCTAAAACATCACCCCACTTCTGCTGAAAAACATGGCGTACAGGAAGACGGGAAGTGACGTTTTCTGATTTACATATTGCATAGTGCAGATCCACCAATGGGGGGAAGGTGGGCTGGTCTTGCAAAGTTGATCAAAGTGATGGTCATTGGTTTTTGATATTAACCATAAATTCATGCCTGGGGTCTTCACCTGTGAGTGATGTAGACACACCTGTGGCACAACAAGACCTTCAGAGGTGCTTATATGGGAAGATAGATTGATTGATTTAAGTGTGGCTTGATGATGAGAAGGCAATAGGAGTGCTGCTTGTTGTCTTTTATAATATGAAGAGTATACCTGTTGCTGCTTAGGTGGTCTTTTGCATCACTGCTGATGTCACCACAGCAGATCAGATCAATTTAAAACTATTGACTATTCACATTTATGAATACCTAGAACCTAGCACACTTCTGCATTAGGGATGTCACTAAAGGACAAAGAATGCTATTTTATGGGTGGGAGGTCTATCCATTGGTCTCAGTGAATACAAGGACCTAAATGGGCCCCATATCATCACAGTAAGCATTATTGAGAATAAATTTTAAAACGCAGAACACTGCAAACTTCATTTAACTCAAACCAGCACTCAAAAGATTTACTGAATTGTTTTTTGTCCAGGTTTGAACTTGAAGAGATTATTCACCCAAAGATTGCAATTCTATAATGATTAAACCCTTACGTCATTTCAAGCTTTAATTATGTAAAACATGTATTTTAAGGAATGTCCTTTCAATGGAAGTCAATGGTAACAAAAAATGTAGCTAAGCAAATATTAAGTTTTTATTTATGGTTGAACTATCCCTTTAATTTAATAGAGTCTTGTTATCTTTATTTGACAAGTGTTGTTCTGTCAATAAAACTAGTTAGAAGAAGAAACAAATGGATGAACACAATACAGGATGCCCTTTGTGTGCAACATCATTGTGTCGGTATGGAAGATGCAACTTTTTCCACTACTTATATTGATTTTATTTTTCATGGGCAACATGAGCAAAGAGTGAATGTGACGCTTGTGGGGACTGTCTGTAACAGCCGATAGCTATCAACCTGTAGCTGTCAACTCCTGGGAAAGCTCAGGCTGCTCCTGGATGTGTTGATGTGGCCAGCAGAGGGAGCTCATCCTGCCTTCCGTGCGAGTACCAGTAATGATAATGTATATACTGTATAAATACAGTAATAATGTTGAGATGCTCACTATTATATGTTACTTAAATTTTTTGTAAGCATGATTGTTCATATAATGCTATGAACTAAAATTCATTTTTCCTACCCAGGCCTGGAGGCGGAGGACCAGATCGTAAATGAGTGCCGAGTTATTTTATTCACAGTTATTATATGTATATTTTATTAAGTTGGTGCCATGTAATTAACATTTTATGTACATTCCATGTTTTTTTTTGTTTTTTTTGGTGTACAGCTCAGCGTTAAGAACAAAGAATACAAAAACCTCATACAACAAAAAAGCATTTGTATTAAAAATACAGATCGAGTTCATTATACTAATTTTATGTTTTGAATGAGAATGCAGATTTGCACAAATCACAAGTAAAATTATGTTGTAATGCAATGTTCAAATGCATTTCACTTCTAAAAACGATTATGCAGCTTGTTCAATTTTCTTAATTAAAATTAACTAATACAACAGTTCTTCAAAAGGCCTTCACTCTGACAAAATCTGTAGAAATAGGGCACAATGTACTACTTAATTTATAGGAAATGATGGATATTTAAAAAAAATAAAAATAAAAATACTGTAACCAGGCTGTTTTGGGGTCACCATTGACTCCCATAGTAAGAAAAAAAATACTGGTTACAAACTAACTTCAAAATATCTTCCTTTGTGTTCGGCAGAACAAAGAAATTCATACAGGCTTGGAACAACTCGAGGGTGAGGAAATGATGACAGAATGTTAATTTTTAGGTGAACTTTCCTTTGGTTTGATATATTTAACCAACACATATTAATCTCAATTGAATGGGGTTTGTTTTGGGTTATGTTTGTACTACAAAGTCATACCACAAAGTATTTGAGCAGAGTTTACATTTATTTAAATGTAAAATTACAAAAATAAAAATACTGTCATCACCAAACTTTCATGATTTTCTTTCTACTGTGGAGAATTTTTAGACATACAATTAAATTCATGAATCACATAATTACTAAAACTTTTCAAAATTCCTTCATTCATGTTCCAAAGAAGAACAAAAATCATACAGGTTTGAAACATGACGGTGAGCAAATGAAGACAGAATTTAATTTTTAAGGTGAACATTCTATAGGCTTTTCAGAGTGTATTTTCATGATGGATAATAAAAGATTTCTTAACATGCAGAATCTATAGTAATCTTAAAAGCCATCAGTAAAAACGGACATGCAAGTAACTATATACTGAGGAATTTATGAATTGTAGTGCACAGTTTAAAACGGGTGATGTATTTTCGGTTTGTCTTTTACAAAATAACAACAATTCCATCTTCCTCCATTGCCCCCTGGGGCAATAGTAAATGGCGACTCAGATCTACATGCCACGTGTTTAGAATGTCCTGGGTACTGGAGCTTCCCTGTCTGATGGCCAGATTACAGCCGAGCTGGGAGGTCCGATGCCTGTGAAGAGCAACGCTGTGGTCAGTGTGAACTGTATGAGCGAGACAAGGCTGAGAGTGATAGGATGCAGCCGAAATGAGTGAGTTGGGCCATCTGGCTGAAACCTGGGGCCTGAAGGAAGTTTTAAAATAAGGCTGAGAAGAATAAGAGGGTGCTGAAAAACCTGGATGTCGGGACAGGTGTTTGATGGGGCTCTCGACAACCACATCTGCATCCTCTTCGCTCTCAGAGCCATTACCTAAACCATAAGCTTTCATTATCATAGGTAGCCCTGGATAGCTTATGGAGTGCGTACTATCAAAATAGTGTCCGGAACTTGAGGAGCTGCAGCTTTTTCGTCTTATGTTGTTATGCTGGTTTGCAGGTTTCACTGTGATGATGAGGTTGTGGCTGTTGGCGATCATCATGTCGGTTACCTGATCCAAAGACTTCCGCATGACATCAATACCATTCACTTCTAGTACCTGGTCATTAATGGCCAGCAGTCCCGTGCAAGCCGCCAGTCCTCCAGGAACTATGCGGGAGATGAAGATACCCGGAACCTTTTCCAGACCATATGGAGTAACCCTGAAAGTGGTACCATCACGAATGTAAAACCCTAGAGGTCTGTCCGAGCCCTGGCGATACAGACGCACTCTTCTGTGGCATTCTGGTATGACGTCTACGTCGATGATGGATGAAACAGGGCGGAAGTTCTGTGGCATGCTGATCTGGAATGGTGTTTTTCTCTGGCTGACAGGTTTCTTTCGTTTTGTTGTATCTTCAGCACCTTTGAGATCCTGGTCAACTTCCTCTGTAAAACGGTTTGGGAAGAAAGTTGAATGTAGCATTTTCTGCAGTTCACACTTTGCTATGATGTTGTTTATAGAAGAGACTTTGAACTTGAATTTATAAATGGAACTGCTTAAATTTGATTTATTTGCAGTAAAACACTATTTACTTATCAGGGAACAAGTATGTCCAATTTTAAAATAAATTACAAAAAAATGACATTATTTTAACAAACAAATGAATTAATGTCCTAATTAAGTAAATAAATTCTTCACTAAATGTATATATTTCTAACTCTAAATATATCTTCTTTTTTTTAATTATTAATTTAATCTTACATTATTTTCTGAATTACTCACATTACTGTAGTGTTTCTAAGAACTCTGGCAGAGATCACATGGACTAGGACGGAAAGGAACAAGATAATCTATCTAATGTATCTGACAAACAAACACACCACAAGGGAGTACGAAGCAATTATACTTAAGTACATGATTTCTAACTAGATAAATTCCTTCTGCTTCATGTGGCTTAAAAAGAAAAGCTAAAAAATGCCTTGACTAAAGGCCTTAAGGTCTTAAAATGATCCACTCCATATAATAAAAACTTACATAATTGAGATTTATATTCATTTCATATATCTGAAAAATAATGCCTCTTGGTACATACATAAACTATAATATTTAACATGAATAGAAAGAGTACATAAATGTGTGTGGAGTAAAGAGTTTTGTTTTTTTTGAGATACTGTATTCATAGATAGCCTCTTTTCCCTTCCCTTATACCTCGAAGCTGAATGAAGACACGCAGTAAAGATTGTGTGGAGGTCACAGCTTTGTAAAAGTTGTCATCATTATTGATGGGCAGCAGCTCTCCTTGGAGATCCGCATAGCCGATAAGGACATCCATTTGCCATAAGTGATGTAAACGCACAATGAGCCTGTGGAAGTCTTTATACCGGCCCGACTCACAGCGGTCCAGGGAAAACCTCCTGAATTCTGCACCATACTAGAAAGAGAAGTGGAATTGTATAAAAAAAACATTTCAAAACACAATTTCAATAACACTTTAATGCTCTGCTGGACAAGATCAGTGAACGACCTGGGGCTGCATTCAATAAACTGAAACAATGGACATATTTTAGAAGCCAGGCGTTTCTGGATATTGTGTAGGTTTTGATTGTTTAAGTTATTGTTTACAAAGGTATTTCCTTTCAGTCTAGATAACCAATGGGACACTTTAAAGACGCAGGAAATGCGTGACTGAATTTTAAATCCGGATGAAGAATGTGTAGCCTAATTGACTAAAGATTTCATAAAGTCTCATCAAGGAAACGCATAACGCCAGAAACAAAGATATTGTATAGTAATATAATAAATGAAAGATACATGCTACAGATAGAAGTACAGAAGTCAACTTACTTTACTTTTCACCTCGAGGACCGAACAGGAGCGTAGAGACTGAGACTTTCTAAGTGCCCGGTTCATGTTGTCCGATGAGCGGTCATCGAGCCACTGCCCACCAAACACTCGGGGTTTGTTTGGCTCAGCGTTACGTGTTCGCGTCACTGAAAACGCGGAAAAACACGAGGAATGGCTCGTCAAGAAACGGGACAACACCGAATATACACTTCCCAGTATTTTAAATCATCTAATGTTGTAGAATTAAGTTGGTAACTATTTAGGGCTTTAATAAATTAAATGAATAAACCGTTGCCAAAAGAAAAGTACTTAAAAATATTTAGATTGAACATCGATACATGATCACAAAAAATACACTGACTAATGCAGACAAGAAGAAATCATGATTTTTGGGTGTTTAAGACACTTTTAAAAGAAACTATTAAGTTGTTGTGGACTGCAACATCTTGTAATTCATAAAGAATTAATTAAAATAACAAAAAATATAACATTTCTATATAATTATAAAATCACCCATATATATATGTGTGTGTGTGTGTGTGTATAATAAAAGAAAAAGTAAATTCTAAATTATTTTATTTCGCTAATCACACAGTCTTTTTGTTGCAGAGAGATTTTGTTGGACAAAAAAAAACATGAATTCATACTGTGCAGTTCAATCTAACACATCCTTTATTATTCTTTAGGCTACTGAATTAACATAAAACAACTAAAAGATGCCTCGTATGCACAAATCACAAAAATCTCAAAACAAAATAAAATGGTGACTAAATCTATTACTATTTTTTCTGTTTTGCTGGTTAAAAACAAAAGAGGAACAGATGGCTCTGTGCTCTGGCTCTATGCCTTGATTTCATCAGGAAGCTGGCCTCCAGTTACTGCGGCCAAGGCATTGGTCACCATCCTCTCCACCATTATCTGTGAGGTCTCCATGGTGTGGGTTCCTACATGAGGCGTGACGATGACATTTGGGAAGGACAGCAGGGGATGATCCCTGTATATAACCAAGAAGCACATCATTTATACTACAGGACAAAAAACAAACTAAATTCAAGCTTGTAATTTTACTATCCTCCTTACATCGATTGAAGCAAGTTTGTTAAATAAAAACATGCCAAGCAAAACAAACCTGGGAAGTGGTTCAGGATATGTGACATCTAAAGCAGCAGCTCGTATCATTTTCGTCTTGAGAGCATCCACTAAAGCGTCTTGGTCCACTACCAAGCCTATGACAAGGAAAGTAGTTATCAAACAGGGCTGCTTGTGTTTAATTGGATTGTTTTGTTCCAGCCTTATTACATTACCTCTGCTAATGTTGATAAAGGTGCTATTGGGTTTCATCATGGCAAACTCTTTGGCACGAATCAGTTTGTGCGTCTGAGGGGACAGATTGACCACCACCATGACGAAGTCTGACCTCTCCAACAGATCCTTCATGCTTGCACAATAAGTGGCCCCAACTGCTCTCTCCTCACTCTCAGCCCTGAACATATAAAACGCTGTGAAATTAAATGTAGCCTATGTATTAGCATATATAGTCATATGTTCATAAACTATCTTTCAAAAGTTTGAAATTGGTAAGATGTTTACAATGTCTCGAAGTCTCTTAAAACGCAAAGGCTTCATTTATTTGATCAAAAATACAACATTATTCAGAAATATTACTGCAATTTAAAATATCCGATTTCTACTAAAATATATATTTTAAAACGTAATTTATTCCTGTGATGGTAAAGCTGAATTTTCAGCAGTTACTCCTGTCTTCAGTGTCACACGGTTCATCAGAAATTATTTTAATATGCTAATTTGACGCAAGTATCTAATTTTCACGAATTTTGAAAACTGTTGTGCTTCTTACTTTTGTTCAGTGGAAACGTTTTTGTAAGATTTTACAAAAGATCTTACTAAATGTCTTTTGTAACATTGACTGTAACTATTGATCAATTTGCATCTGTGAATAAAAACAAGTAAATAATAATTTAAAAAAACCTGACTGACCTTGAACTTTTGACCTGTAGTGTATATCAGTGAATTCTTTTTTTATTTTACAGCAATGTCTAACTACTTCTTGCAGACAAATATACAGGAGACAGATACTACTGTAGGCTACTCAAGCTGGTAAGAAGCAATTTAGTGACAGTGTGAATATTTCAATCAAAGTGCAACAGATTCACCTTCGATTCCTATTGTGGTAAAGGATTTTCATCTCAAACCCTTGAGCTCTCTTGGCTATTTTGTATCCTATTCTACCCATGCCGATGATGCCCAGGGTGGCTCCGGTAACATCAGTGCCCAGAGAGGACTCTGGGAAATCATCAGACTCTCGGAACTTGGAAAAAATGTGCCCTGCGGTGAAAAAAACACAATGAGTCCAATGAACAATATGATAAACCAGGTAGTGTAGAAAGGAAACTGCATCTCTCACCTTCAACAATCTTCCTTGCAGATGCCAACATCAAACTCATGCCAATATCCGCAGTGGCATTATCCACTACATGAGGAGTGTTGGAAACTTTGACTCCAAAGCTATTGATTAGGGGAATATCAAGGTGGTCTACTCCTACCCCACCATTAACCACAGCTTTGAGGTTGGGCAAAGACTCTAGCAGGTTTTGGTCAACACGTAGGCCAGCAGCCCAAACAAACACTGCTTGGATTTTGTCAGCGGAGTCTTCTTTTCTCTGTACGAACCTCTCATGTGGGATTATAGTGAAGTGTTTCTCGATACAAGGTGCAAAACACTTGTAGATGCCTCCTGGTGCTCCAAGTGTGGTGGCTAATATGCATGGTTTCTCCATAACCTGCGATAAAGTTAGCCCGTGATAGCATAAATTAGCATAGCCATGTAAACAAAATAACAAGCTAACCCAAAAAAGGCGTTTAAACATCTAGTATGAAATATCATACTTTCTCACCACCACAGTCGATCGTAGTCTGAATGTTCGTTGAATAAGGCTGCTTGACATGTGCAACATTGTATTTTATTTTCCAGACTTGGTTATTCAAGCACCGATTAGGACCAAAGGTGGCTTCAATCGATTTATTATATAAACGTTGAGCCTAACCAAAAAAAAACACGACAGTCAAAAAACAGGAGCCTGCTTAAAACTCTTTACATATCGTCTGTTGTCACGTTTTCTCATCGGAGAATTTGATCGTTTCTTACTCGATAACCAGAGGGGGGCGTTATAAGCTCATGAATTGTATTAGTTGCCCATTTTTGTCACAAGACTGAGTACATGTAGTAGTTTGATGGACGTGTGTTTCGTGTTTTTACTTACACCGGATATTATTTCCAGATATGACCTTTTATGACTTGTGTGATTTCCTTTGATCAGTTTATAACAACGCTATAACAATTGAGTTGTGGTGATGAACCAATAATGTGAAGAGTGAATTTGCTACTCTCCAAAAAAAAAAGAAAAAAGAAATATATATACCATAAATGAAATGTTGGAGGCTTTGTCGATTTGCAGGGACATTGCATTAATTTCATAACCGTTATGGCTATTAATGACTACACCAGAGCTCCAGCATTGCCTCCATCTGTTTGAGATTCAGCATGAGAAATAAACATCCAAATAGTACAATTTACTGAAACTCCAGCAAGTATATGTTTTCATTTCCATTATAAAGGACACTAAATGCATTTCTATGATGTATTGTTTTTACAAACAAAGTGAGTCATAATTTGTTTATTTTCTGAATATTTCAGCATTGGCTACTCTATTACAATGACGCCCGGTGGATTCATGCTGAACACCCCAAGTCCATCTGCTACAATTGAAGGTATGCCACAATAAAGGTTTACAACAACCATATCTGAGTGATTATTCACTACGCACACATTGTATTAGTTATTGATGACGGCAGATGAATAATCCTAAGAAGCTAGATAGTTATAATACCTTGTTATATAAATACATTCATTTAAAATCTGATCAACTCTCAAGTAAATAATGTATGTACTGGAGACCTAAAGCTGATCAATCTCTACCAACCTGAATTGTCTCCTCTCTTTGTATTAAAACTACTTCCTTGAGTGTGCTTGGTTTGGCAATCAACCAAAAATCTTTTCTGTTCTGCTGAGCACTTCTCTTCAAAGTCTAGTGCTTCACAATTAGCCTACATCTCTGTCTCTGCCCCAGGGACAGGCATGTTTTAAAGTGATGAATTGATTCTCCTGCCAGCAGGGTGGCCCATTATTAGTGGTGAATTACAGCATTCATAGTCTACTTAAAACCCTATTTTTTTTAGAACAAATCGGTTGAAAATACCAGACAAGTACTTGTTTTGCAGGCTTTAACAGGCTTGTGCAATTTAACAAATCTAAGAGTACTGCAATATTCCTCTTTTAAGCTCATTGAACAGGAATATTTAAACAGCATTCAGCCATATCCTCATGAATTCTAATGTATCTGAAATTCAGTGACAGTTATCCCACTTAAAAGTCCAGGAGTATGACATTTAGAAAAAATAACATGCATCTTAATTTAGTACAGTGGTTTAATTACTTGTATCCCAAGACTATTCCCAACTTCCTTCAGTTTGCTTTTCCTGTCTTCGGCATTTACAACTCCAGCCAAAATCTCTGGCGTAATGAAATGGGCACTTGTGCTGTGATATGCCCCTGATACTTCTTGAGGTTATTTTTAACACTGTTCCAATTAAAGAGGCCTATCTGCCCTCAGGCTCCGGCTGAACGATAACGTTCCTAGTAGAAAGACAAAGAACAGACTTCAGCAGATCTTTAGCCTCACAATTTCAGGAATATCCCATCTTGCACTTTTTTCCCAGTCAATAATGAAAAAAAAATAGTTTTTTTAATAGAACCAAAGGAAAGGATATGGCAACAGTCATATACATCATTTTTAAGCATTATAGAGATGACCGAATTAACAAGCCAACCAATTAATAAATACATATTCTCATATATTCTCTCTAAGTCTAATATATCATATTTCTTTGGTCTTTTTCTCTTAATTTTCTGTTACTGCAAATCGTTGGCTCTTCTATGATATTGCTTGTGATCGTCCTCATTTGTAAATTGCTTTTGTCTAAATGAATCTATGTAAATTTAAATGAACCTGTTAAATAACTGAATATAATGCATTACAACACTGTTGTATGATTCAAAAGAATGACACTCAGAACATTTTACACTGTAATGGGGAAAATACCCCATCAGTTTTATCCCAATATACTGGGATTGCTGGTCAGGGTGTTTATTTTTAGAAATAATCCCTGGATTATCACAAAGAGGGGTTTGCTATAATCCTTAAAGACTCCTTGATTTCACAAACATTGGCACAGTACAATGCATTTAGGACCACAAATTTCCAAAACTAGCAACTGTTATCATTTTAATTAAAGCAAGGATTAACATATATATGTATATATATATATATATATATATATATGTGTGTGTGTGTGTGTGTGTGTTTGCATGTGAATCATATTTTTCTGTATGTTCATTATTCACACG
>JAUCNO010000236.1:20013506-20026892 GCA_032353835.1 Enteromius viviparus | reverse complement strand
TGATTAGCACACCTGATTCTGATCATTTGAATGGGTGAGCGAAAACTTTTGGTAATATAGTGTATATGTGTGTGTGTGTGTGTGTGTGTGTGTTTGCATGTGAATCATATTTTTCTGTAGGTTCATTATTCACACGGATTCTAAAATTTGTAACACCAAACTGAGTTTCTTATAAGCCAATTTGAATCTAATATAACAATTTTGAGTCTTGATCAAGATGCACGGAAGTGATTTTATTTTTCATTGTTTGCAAACCGGTGACGATGCTCTTAAGACATTTATGATAACGTGAATAGCCTGAGCTTCATGACAATTCCAAATGTGTTTGTATACACATTGAACTTTAGGGCAAAGCATTTCTTTCTTTTTAGCACTTTTCATCCATCTTTGTTCCTCTGCACCTTCTCGCAGTCAATGTTAATTATTATTGGCAGCTCAGTCAAAATACGTCGTGATATGATTTATAATTCAGATGGCTGAAATACGGTAAAAGCACAGATTCGTTCAATGTTTCGCGACAGGCTTTTCAAATGTACCGCTAAACGTGCTGATGGTGAACGATAGGACGGAGCCTCCTATGAAAGACGCCACTAGGTCGCAGTAACATCGGTGCCATTGAGTTCACACAATATGAGGAGCACAGCGGCAGCCAAAACCCAACTCTAGATTTTTCAAATTGGTGTGTTTGACTGTTTTGCACCCGCATAATGTAACAATAAACAAAACATTACAACCTACGAGAATGGAAGGCAGGAACTGGCTTTTATTTTGACTGCAAGAATGTGGTGCGGGGAGCCCTGACAATACGGCGTTTAGCTTTCAAATGGAAGATTGGCTACTCCGGCTCATTTCGGTGGATATGTTGCCGTTGTTTTTTTTACACAGACCCTTTCTAATCGCCATGGATCTTCGGATTTGGATTCTTTTACATATGTGGTGTACTGTGCAGTGAAAAGAAGACAGGCTACGCCGATCGACGGGGATATAGGATTCTCTGCCTACCTCGACATTTTGCTACCAGGGATTTAAATAATCACGTGCTACAACAACGGAAAGATTTTTTCATTTTAATAATCAGAATTGATGTGTGGCCGTATGACCTTTAATGAATTCAATCTGGAGGGCAAAATGAGTAGGGAAAGGCCGAAGAGAAATATCATTCAAAAGAAATTTGTAAGTGTAAATTTGACGTTTAATCCGTCGCGTGACCATCGAATTCAGTGGCAGCTGCCTCTTTATTTGCATTAATCACATCGCTGTTGTCCCCCGTTTTAAGTTATCATCAGGTTTGTGACAGAATTAGGTCAGATGTTATAAACGACCAGTCCGTGATCCAAAAACCTTAGAGGTTAAGGACAGGCTGGCCGATCCGTATCTTGCTGTTGACCCAAATAATGCATCGGGCTTTTGAAGTGTACCTTGCTACGTTTCGCATTTCCGGTGTCTGTGACATGTTACTATGTTGATTTCCACTGTCAGCTTTGTCATGTATTAGCTCCAGTCGATGTAGACGACCGTCTGGCGACATTATAGCGTGGTCAGTTTGTGTGTGTTTGCGGTCGTCATTGTGTGAGTGTGTGTGTGTAGGTTGGTTTTTCAATGTCACGATAACTTAGCTTGTCAAATCGTGGGCAGACGCTTGTATTGTGGTTAAGGCTGAGGTAGTTTACAGCCCGTCTCTGACCTCCTACTGGTTAGATGCTGTAAGCAGACTGACCTCTTTATTATAAATGTAATATATGTGCTAAAATTGTCCCTCCTGCTTTCACAAAATCAGATGTGGTTGTTGTAGTTCAGTTAAGTAATCGAGTCAAGAGTGATCAAACTCATCTCCTAGTCAGGTATTAGGGTTATTTTTTTCATGTTTGGCCCATCAACACGGTCTGATGCCTAATCCTGATCATTATCATTTAAACCAGAGCTATTACAGTTAAAAAGGGCTACTTGAAATAAAATGCTTGTTAAATAAATAGGCATTAAGATATTATGACATAAATAAAATACTGATTTATTTTTAGCTAGCTGCCAAGGCAACATTTCTTATATTCATTTAACGTTACCTTAACTGTATGTACTAAAAGTGTAATAAAAACTATATAGACATTGGGTAAATGACAAAAACTTAATGTCAGTCATAGTAAAATAGCATTTGATAGAATATAATTGTTAATTTAAAATAACTGCTTTATAGCAGTAAAATGTTCAGGTATATATGCATCACCATTTAATCTGTGTATGTGTTGTATTTATTTCATACTATTACAATTTGCTATTGTTTTTGTGTTTTTAAGAATAAATAAGAAATGGTTTAGTCTTTAAAGATATACCACTTAAACTTGCATCTATACCAGCAGTTGTCATGCTTTTACCTCCAAGCCCTTTTTGTGCTCAACAATATCTGAAGGACCTCCTCAGTGGCATAGCTATTCTTTATAAAGTGCTTATGACACTGTATTCATTTATATGACTTTTTCAGATATAGCAATTGAGAATACCTCATTTGTCCAGGTTTTTTAGGGTGCGTGGGAACAGTTGGAAACAATTGGGAAACCTGGTTCTTTAAAGAAAAACAGCTGTTGAGGGGGTGCATTAAAAAAGACATTGTTATTTTAGTTTTGCATTATTATAAATACTTTTTCAAAATCACCTTGAGGTCCCCTTGGAGCCTTCCTGCTGCCCCCTAGTGGGCCCCAGACCCCTGGTGGAGACAACTCACCTACATCCCTTTGAATTTAACCATATCTAGGAAACATTACAATCCATCTTGGACGTAAGAAAACAGGCTCCAGGAGGAAATGCTGACATACATTTCTAGATTTAAAATCCGATTCCAGCAATAAAATAAGAAAGCTATCTTCAAAAGTATTAAAATTTATGATCTGTCATTCATCCATTTCATTCAGTTGCCGTCTGATGTCTTTGTTTACATTGACTCTCTGATGTTTAATTGCCACATGGCATGAAGTACAAGCTCTGAAACATTGAGTGCGGTTGTACGAGGCTGGGAATGATCAGTTTAAAGACGATGGCTTCTTTGTATGGTGCTCTCTGCTTATGGCTTTCGTTGGTATTCGCTGTAATTCATTGCAATCCTTTGGATCAAATACAGCTGTCGCTTAGATGTTTAGATATCTCACACTTATAACACTTCATGCTGAAATCAATCCCAGTTCAATGTGAAGGTAATTTCATGAATAACATGAAAAACGCAAGGCTATGAACATAAATAGCACGTTGTGCATATTGAGACTCTGAGAATGTTTTACATTCTTTCTTCTTTCTTGCCAAACCAGATATGGTTGGTTATTAAATCAACAAAGGGATCAAGAGATTTCTGATTAGGACTGCATGATTCAGTAGCAAAGTTGATATGTCACTTCTCATTGTGAACCGCCCGTTATTTACACAGAAACAGTTCCCATTATGCCGTTTGATCTCATTCTTTCTGTTTAAGAATATTACTCAATGTCATTCAGGATTAGGTGAGGTTACAGCACATGTTATTACTGAGGATTATTGTAACATTATTGAAGTGGAGTGTAAATGAGCAGGCCGCAGAAATGAAGAAGGCTGCAAGAAATCGCGTTTCACGCTTTTTTCGCGAGCACCGTATGTGAAAACAAATCTATTTAATGTGACAACATCAGAGCAGAAATTGGCAGATATATATCGCTCTTGTGTTTACAGTGAGCACAGGCCTGCCGCACATGCCAGAGATGGCCATCTAAACTGGAAGCTCTTGTGTCCCACACATTTTCTTTGGCCTCAGCAGTCAGAGATATTTGATACATGTTTAGCTCCTTTAGACTCATCCTTGGCATCAGTTTGCTTTACACAGTAACAGAGAAGTAAAGCCCATGCTACACTGACCTAGTTTAGGTAGTGCTACTTTTACAAACACTAGAAAGACTATTTCATTTAAAGTGTTAGCTTTAAAAAAAAACTTGAATATGTTTACTGTTATATTACAAATCTTGACTAACTTGTTTAGTGGGGAGGCTTAAACGATAAGAAGCTGAGCTGTTAACTCTAAAATTGTAGGTTTAATCACATATAATGGTTATGATAATCTATTTCATTTTTGTTTTAGACTTTTAGTCCTCATCTCTTTATCTGACGGAGATATAATAGACCTTTAATTTTGGCACTGCATTGGTTCGAGGATTTTGGTCTGCATTTGTGTGATATATGATTGCTAATGTGGTTTTAAATATAGGGCCTAAGGAAATACTTGGGCACACTTTATATTACAGTGTTCATTTTACTGTGTATTTACATAAGTAATGAATAATACTAATGGACTACATGCACTTGCTGTGTAATTATTTTGTAGGGCTGAATGTTATTATATTAATCATAGTAACATGCTTATATGAGACGCAGGCACTGTGAAATTTAATAAATAATAAATATTACAACAAAGTAACAACAGAATTGACATAGTATTGGATGTCATCAATTCATCATATTGATCAATTTTGTTTTGATGAATTTGAGTGACCGTTTTCTTTTTTTATTGATTTTTTAAAAATTTTGTTAAGAAGTTTTGCATGAAATTGTTCAAAAGTGACATTAAAGACATTTATTGTTACAGAAAAATTTGATTTTAAATATATGGTTTTCAACTTGTGTTTTTCAAAAAAAAGCATGAAAAAAGTAGTACTGTTTACTGAAAAATATTAGGCAGCATAACTGTTTTCAACAATGCTAATACATTGTGTGGTTCAAAATTGTAAAATTTATTTTTAATGCCAAAAATCATTAGAATATTGAGTAAAGGTCATGTTCCATGAAGATATTGTAAATTTCTGACCGTAAATTTATTAAAACGTTGTTTTTAATTAGTAATATGTATTGCTAAGAACTTAATTTGGACAACTTTAAATGCAATTTTCTTAATATTTAGATGTTCTTGCACCCTTAGATTCTAGATTTTAGTTGTATCTCTGCCCAATATAGATTCTAACAAACCATACATCAACAGAGGGCTTATATATTCAGCTTTCAGATGATTTATAAATCTCAATTTAAAAAATTATGACTGGTTTTGAAATCCTGGGTAATTTGAATTTAAATAATACACTTATTTCAGTTTTTTAAAGATTATTTTATATCTAACACGTACATTTTTGTAGTGTCCACACTGATAAATCACTGAATAATATTCATCTGTGATGAGTTGACAAATAAGCAAAAGATGATTAATATCACATGTGCCATCTACTACAGTACGGCATCGTTGCAGTTTATCTGTGTAATGAAATTTTGTGGCTGAGTTACAACTCAAATAAAACAAAGGATGATGTAAAAACTGCAGGCAGCCTGTAATGTCTGCTTCATCCCTCCGTTTCAGACGTGTCCAGCTGTGCACTAATTGATGCAGTCGTCCCAAACTCCAAGGAGACATATTGTATCAGAATGGGCTTGCTAAATTGGGTATAGTTATTGCTGTGATGTTATTATCAAGAGATGTCTTTATCAAGAAATGTGTCTGGCTTTTGTCTCTTGATTTGTAACAGCTTTTTAATTTGTTGTAGAGATAATACCTTTAGATGGCATAAATAGTAATCTGATGTTTTTAAAGACGTGAATAAGCAAATATTGCTGCATTTAGTGCATTCTGGCTTCAGTGTACTTCAATTGCCTGTACCCTTGAAGCTAAAGGGATTCTGTTTGTTTGAAGCTGCAAAGTTTTTTTAGCTTGAGAGTAATGCATCAATGTTATCAAAGGAATGAAACATGGGTGAAAATCAGTGCAAGGTGACTTCACCAGCGTCTTTTGTCTCTTGAGACCTCATGCACTGTGCTAGATCACTGAGTTGTAAATTTGTTTTAATTCGTCCTACTGCAAGCATGCTGTTTAACGCTGCTCGTGTGTATGGAAATAGGAAGGTGCACATGGTAAAGCAGCCAGGTTTGCCACTGGCATTCTCCTGTTGTCATGGCAGGAGAAGGGATTGTCATTGGGTGGGTCTGTGCTTCCTTGGCTTCGTCTGCAGCAATCTGTCTTCACAGCTAGGTGAATGTGTGGAGAGTGCTGTCACTGGAAACAAAGTGTCCTTGATAAGCAAACCTATAGCATGCAGCGCTACAAAACAGGCTTGTGGGAACTCCCCTGTGCATCGAGTCCTTTGTGTTTATATAGTCAGCGAGGATTGTGTGCCACAGCGCTGAACCTGGGAATGCCAAAACCTTTATTTGCAATGCAAGCATGAAGATCAGCAGCATGATTTATAATGTGTTGTTCATTTTTTTATCAGGACTGTATGTGCTTTAACAAAGCAAAGAGGTGCAGATGCACCGTATTGAGGAAATGTGTTTGTGTTGCAATTTGTCACTCTTTGCGGGTGGTAGTAGATTTTCCTGAAATGCACCGATATTATAAGTGCTGTTTGATAAAGATAAGTTGGAAATTATTTTCATGTTGTGTCCAATAACTGAGAGGAAAACATTATTCACACTCAAAATACACAAACAAAGACAAGTGTAAAAAGGGCAAAGAACGTGGCAAGTGCAAAATATTTTTATCATACCTAAGAAATGGCTGATATTATTAATCTATACTACACTGTAAAAATGACTTTTTTCTGAAAGGTTACTGGGATATGGCATACTAGAAACTACTATATCGGTCATTGTGTTTCAAAATTGCTTGGTTAACTTTTCTTTGTAATGATTTGTGAAACTTTCTAGCAATATATGGTGAAAATATCATTCTGGTCTTAAAATATCTTTTAAAAAATACAAGGGAAAAATCGTTTTTTTGTGTGCTGTACATTTTAGGCCTTGTAGCAGTATAAAAACAATAGATCATTCAAAATATGATTATTAATAAATATGGAAATTATTAATATGACCATACTCAAGGGTTAAAAAATTGCAATAATCTATTATTATTCCTTCAAGAAGATGGAAAAATGTACAATTTAAAATATGCAATATCCAGTATCTCATAAACTAAAAAACATAGATATTCTCACATTAGCAGCACAGGGAAGATATGTCGTGGATCTCTGTCAAAATATTTTTCAGTTCTTTGTTGTTTTCAGAAATCTTTCATGCTGTAGATTAGTCTGCTGTTGTGGAGTAGTGGATTTTCTTTATGAATGCAGTGGATGTGTGACACTGAGGGATGTTGAATTGCTTATTTGAAGAGCTTATGCCAGTCATCATTTACAATCGATTGCCTGCTTGTACCGTGCTGATAGGCTGCTTTAACATCAGGTTGTTAGCTCTGGGTAAATAATAGATCCGTTTTTTCTTTCATGCCAGCTTGCTTTTGTTAACATTAGTAGTAATTCAGCTGTGTGTGTGTGTGTGTGTAAGTGGCCAGTGACTGGTCTGAGACAGATGGGTACCAAGGTCAGATTTGATATGTTGGCAGGCTGGCCCACAGCCCGTCTGCTCCTGCTGCCCTGTTTAAATTTGATCTGTGTGAAGCTTTCGCAGACCCAACTAACATTGGCGAGCACCGTCTCAATCAGTGTCTATGCAAAACTTCAGGTAAAGATTCAAGCCAATTAATTTCCTGATTATAACGCAAGTTGCTTTTGGATTCAAGCTGTTGAAATCCATAAGGGAGCAATTTACTCATTAAAGCCATCATGTTGAATAAAAGCCATTTGACAAGTTATCTGTATGCAAATCAAACCCACACACTAAATTAAACAAGCTTCGATCTGCAGCCTATTATTCTGCCATTATTGCTCTGACTTTGTCTTCTGTTGTTTGGTTTTCACTCTTTGTTGCTGTTCTGATGCCTCGCTTGATCTTTGGATTATAGACTCCCGATGTAAACATGTAAAAAGTCCTCTAATTCAACCGATATTTGCCGCTAGCATGGAAGGACTGCATTGTGCCTATGTTGACAGGTTTATCCTTATGACTTCAGACACAATGCACCTTTATCAATAATTGACAGGGTTTCTGGCAGCGTAATAAAAACCAGTGCATGGTTTAGAGATGTGTGGTGAGAGATGCTGGTGTAATTGTAAGAGCTGCTCGGAGCTACATGTGCAAATAGCAAACTGATGTGGTTAAAAGGAAGATGCATTTGAGGCCGTTATCATAGAGGAATTGATTACGACAGTTAAATGAGCAACATGAGTGTTTAATTGGTTTAGGAGATTTTGCCTTGCGTGGAAAATTCTACTGTACATTTATTTCTTAGAATAAATGGTTATGTTTAGTGATAATAGAGGAGTTACATTGTTGTTTTTCTTTTGTGAAGTGCGTCTGGCCCTCTTGATCAAATAATAGACCAGGATATCCTAGAACCATTCACTTAACTGTCAATTTTTCAAGCATTGAGGAAGCAAATTGCATAAAAAAAATTGGCAGCAGACCTTGCTCTGGTATAAAATCATTGAATTTGGTCATAAATCCAGAGTGCTTCTGTCCTCTAGTAATGCACAGGCTTTGTGTTTCAAGAGTTCATGCTTCCTCTTGACTAAAATACAGAATTTGGCGTGCTGTCCAGGATGTGAGCCGGGAGAACGGCGGACTCCAAACCCTAATGGTTTGAACACTAGCAAGGGCAAGAGTTTGGCATTTGGCTCGGTCTCTGTCCGCCCCCCAAAAATGCTTGAGAGGACGGCAGCCAAATCCGTTGCATCCCCAAAAAAGCCAGGAGGGAGGATGCTGGACTGGTAGCCAGCCGTAAGTTAAGTGAAGTGGGGAAGTTGTTGCAAGCCGTGTTGTTGTGGTCTCTACTAGCTGCTCTCGTGGAGGTTCGGACAGGCTGAGGGTTGAGTTTGAGAGGTAGCAGTTTGTTGGAAGGCAGGCTGAGGGATCGGAATCCTCGCGGAGGTAACGTTAGGCAGACCAGTCAAAAGACGTTGTGTTTGTAGGATGTGTCTTCGGAAAGCGAGATGCGGAAGAAAGGAAAGCGGGGATATTTATAGTGAGAAGAAATGAATATAATTGGATTGTACGGATTGACGAGGGAATTGATTAGATAATGAGATGCAAGCTGTGAATGATTAATTTGTTATTATTTTAACAACAGAAAATTGCTAGTGTAAATATATAGTTAGGTCCATATATATTTAGACACTGGGTCACTGATACATTTTCATAATTTTGGCTCTGTGTGCCACAAGAAAAAGATAATAATAATAATAATTTCTAATAATTCAAGGGGTTGAACAAAAATATGACGAGAAAAGCTTAGGAAATACAACCATTTTAGACACAAAGCCTCATTTTCACGGGCTCATATGTACTAAGACACATAACCAATCATGAATAAAATGATAATTTTTAATATTTTGTTGAGAATCCAGGCATAGACTGCCTCACTCAAAAGTGAACATTCTGTCAACATTTCCTCACCCTCGGAAAAATCCAAATCTGCATGAATTTCTTTGTTCTGCCGAGCACAAAGGAAGATATTTTGAAAACTAGGCTGTTTTGGTTTTATAGTAGGAACAAATTGGTGACCCAAAGCCTGGTTAAACACATTTTTCAAAATATCTTCCTTTGAAGAAATTCATACAGATTTGGAACTACTCTAGGGCGAGGAAATGATGACAGAATTTTCATTTTTGGGTGAACTATTCCGGAGTTTAAGTCTGGGACTCATGGATACCATTAAAGACTGGGTTTCTTCTTTTGTGATGTTTGCCAGGCCTTTAATGAAGCTTACTTCAGCTGTAATTTGTTTGTGGCTCTTTCTGCCTTTAGTTTTGTCTTCAGCTAGTTAAATGAATACTCAATCGAGTTAAGATTTGGAGTTAAAGTTCAAGTTAAGATTAGGAGTATGACTGCTGCTGAATAATCCACTTTTTTACCTTCACAAACTCTTAGGTCACTTTTGCTGTATGTTTTGGGTCATGGTCCATTTGTACAACAAAGTACTGTCCAATCAAGAATTTGACTGAATCTGGGCAGACAGTATATCCCTGTACACTTCAGATTTCTTCCGGGTGCTTCTGTTTTCTTTCACATCATCAACGAACAGCAATAATCCAGTGTCACTGGAAGCCATACATGCTCATTCCATCACACTGCTCCATCATGTTTACAGATGATGTTGTATGCTTTTAAATCATGAGTTGCTCCAAGCTTTCTCCATACTTTTTTCTTCCCTTCATTCTGGTACAGGTTGATCTTAATTTTAGCCATCCAGAGAATGCTTTTCTAGAAGTTGTCTGGCTTTTTTAGATGTTTAAAGTGATTTAACTAGATGGGACTTTTGGGGTTCATATAATATAGAGAAGCATTTTTTGGCAGTCTACTGATAGTGGTTCCACTTTTTGGTGGCTCTTTTTGTAGGACCCTACTTGCATAATCTCATAAATTATACGGCTTGGCTCTCGCTCATGAAATGTCATATCGTTTTGAGTTCACCCTGACAGAGACTTTCACATGTCGCCACAATAGACCTGTGGAAGTGCATCTCCATGGCGACCAGAAGTTCCCCAGAGAGTGCCACTTTCTTTGTGTGCCATAGGGAGGCCCTAAGCTGGGGTCAAGCACTTAAAATCATCCTAATCATCTCAAGTATTTCACATTGCTGTCACTTGAAGGAGACCAGCATGATTGTGATTCTTACTCAAAGGATCAGCTTGCAAATATAAGTTACATTTGTAGTGAAATATCAAATCTGGCTTCATAAAAGTGCCAAATACAGGGACAATCATGACATTCCTCTGCGTCTGGCCCCCGGCCTCTCATGCTATAGAACTGCTTCCAGAGGGCTGACTCACTTCACTTCACTTCAATGCAGGAAATTGAGTGAATGTGAGTAGTTCACGGGGTTGCATCATTTTCTTTTTTTCTTTTTTGAAATATGATGCTATTGGATAAAATTACATAAAGTGTTCAAATGGCCCTACATGAACTACATTTAAGGTAAACTATTTATGTGAACTAGTTTGTAGTTTGTCATCTATCTAATTTAATAGGGGTGGGTGATATGAGTAGTTCACGATATGGTTTTTGTTTTAAATAAGGTCTTTATGATAAAGAAGTGTCTGATACCATAGAAATGTCTAAATTCTTGTCATTTTAAAGAAAGTTTACAGAAAACAAGAAAACACTCAGCGATTTAAAAAAACATTACAAGCATAGGACAAAAAACGTATGGAAGAATGCATTTATTAAAAATGCTTTTTATAAAGTAATCAAATGTATAAAATCTCATATTCTTCACTGTGTAAATTAAATATATGTTGTTATTATTATGTTAAATATAATTGAGCAGTAAGAGATGTTCTTTATTGTTGTTGTTGCAAAAATTACATTTTGACATACAAGTGTCTGTGTGTGTGTGTGTGTGTGTGTGTGTGTGTATTTAACCGTTCAAGGCCAAAAGAAGCAAGCAGCACAAATATCTCCGTTCAA
This sequence comes from Enteromius viviparus, assembly GCA_032353835.1. Taxonomy (NCBI): domain Eukaryota; kingdom Metazoa; phylum Chordata; class Actinopteri; order Cypriniformes; family Cyprinidae; genus Enteromius; species Enteromius viviparus. Next base: position 20,015,546 of record JAUCNO010000236.1, on the reverse strand, counting down.
TAGGTTACAATGTTTGATAGCAGAAAGATTAGACTGCTGTCACTTTAAGAGCTGCCCGGTTTCAAAATACTGTTTAATGTGTGTGTTTTTTTCTCAGTTGTTTGCATTTACTTAAGACCTAAATTACTGCGTTTATGAGGATACTTGCAAAGACGTGCATTTTGACACACAAGTGTGTGTGTGTGTGTGTATTTAACCGTTCAAGGCTGAAAAAAGCAAGCAAGTCAATAGGCTACTCCTGCGCTCTACGATCAGTCTTCATGTGCGGTCACCTCTCTAACAGTGATCAGAAACCTGTATAGTATGTAGTAAAAATGAAATTCTTTCACTGCTAATTTCGATGCATCGTTTGCATTTTCGATGGCTTACAACTGCAGTGCTTAAAAAATGTGTTCATGACTCTGATATACCGCAGAATGTCACTTGAGTGCTTAACCAAGAATAGTCCAAAATCTCTACTGGTTTCTTTCTTTCTTTCACAAAAAAATGGTACAAGGTGTTACTGGATACCGTCAGGTATAAAAGCTAAAAGTAACTAATATGTACACTTGAAGTACTAATACTGTATGTACCAATTAGGGGTAAATAAGACAGCAGTGTACTTTACCCGAGTGACTGCTTTGTACATTTTACCCTAAAAGTGTATTGTTTCCTATGTAACTAGCCTGTTGGTAGGCAATGTAATGACAGTGCAACACTAGAAGACATGATTGAGACCAAGCTTGATTATTATCCCGTTTCTGGTGAATTATAGTGATGGGATAAATCAACTGACTGTTATACTAAAGAGATTTAACAATTTATAAGAGATCAAGTTACTGAATGAAAGACTTCTTTTGAGGCCTCAAGAAAAATGTGAAAAACAATGAGGTCATTCAGCTACCTAGTTTGAAAGATGTCTTACTACACCACATTAGGTAATCTGTTGGGAACAAATGTTATAATAACACTTGAGACCATTTGTTGTGATTGCTTTCGGAGCATTCAGTAATAAAATGCTTTCTGACACGTGCTGGAATGGAGAAATCGCAGCCAACTACACTATTTATAGCGTAGTGTTCTGTCTGTATAGCTGTGGTTTCACAATACAAGAGTTTTGTTTTTTCTTGTCCACTCTCAGTGTTTGTCATTTCATTTATTTGACCATTGTTTTGACTAATTAATCCAAAACAGTTTATTTAGAGAGCGCATTTTTCTTGTGAGATGACTTTAGGTCACATCTGTTTCATTTTTAGAGCTCTAAAATAAGCTTTTTTTCCCCTTCTGCAGGATGATAACGATGGGATCCCGTGGTCAGAGGAGAGAGTGGTCCGCCGGGTGCTCTACCTCTCACTTAAAGAGTTTAAGACGGCTCAGAAGAGCAAAGTGGAAAATGGCACTGGAATAGTTAATGGTGAGTATACATCTTTTCTAGAGCAGTGCTTTCTGTGATCTTGACCACAGATGGATACTGACCTTTAGAACAGCTGCAGCAAAAACCTCGCTCCTGTGACCCTCAACATCTGATGCTGCTGCATTCAGCTGCCTTTCTGAACACCTTTTAGCGAATGATATGCTGACAATATTGTTACTTAACATTGGCAATGGAATGAGGTTAAAGACCCCCTATTATGCAATTTTAAAGGTTGCTAGTATTGCTTTATGAGTCTCAGGTTTACATGTATGCAAGAACAAAAACACTTTAGTTTTCTCCAAAAATAGATTTTATTTTACCCCATTTTAACTAGTTAGCTGGCTACCAAGACATGTGCAGGGCTGTTACACAACATAACATACGCAAATACATATTTTAAACGAACGCTAGAAAATACAATCATCAATTATTAATCTTACTTACAGGTAGATGTTCAGAGGAGCAAGCCGGTCCAAATAAACTGACACTGATCCATCTTTTAAGACCAAGCTTTGGGGAATATCGTGTTGTACTCCAAGATTGGAAACGCAGTCATCAGTAAAAAAATGTGAACACAACACAAGATTGTACTGCTGAGGTGTTGTTGAAAAAATTAATGTTAACCACTCATTCTTTGTAGATTCATC
>JAUCNO010000236.1:19985655-20005383 GCA_032353835.1 Enteromius viviparus | reverse complement strand
ATATAATAAAATATTTACAAAAATGTGAGGGGTGTACTCACTTTTGTGAGATACTGTATATATATATATATATATAACAATGCTAATATGAATAATATACATTCTGCTGTAGTTTAACATTATATTCTTCTGCTCCACTTTTCTGGCAAAACAAAGATAGAGGACACAAATTGAGTTAACGTCATACTTTCGTTTATTCCCTCGCCCTTCCCACTCACTCACATTTCCCAGGCTACTTTGAAATGGAACTTTCTCCATCTCTCTTCTTTCTCACACACATGGCTGTGTAAAGACAGGGAACAGACTGATTGGATTTGCCATGGACTCTTGGCTGAGGGCAAAGTGGGTTAATGGATTTTCAAACATAAAGAATGTAAATGAGAACATCTTTTCCCAGTCTCCATTCCTCCCCTTCATCATATCAAACCTCTTTTCATTATTGGGTTAGAGCTGAGAGCGAACGTAAATGTGAGAGTGGCATTGTGGATCAGTTTAAGGATTTTTAAAATATAACCTGAGCTTTTAGTGTCACATAAGTCAAGGCTGATTTAATAGATGCGATAAGTCATAACTCAGACGCATCAACGGTTGTTGCTTCTCATGCACGAGGAAGCACAGATGTCACTTATGAGTGTAAAACCTTTATTTATTTATTTATTTATCTATCCATTCATTTATATATTATTGCCTGCTTCTAAAAGCTGCATTTTAAACTTCTACTAAACAGTGAAAATACTGAAAATTTGTTTATTTTATGAATGACTTTAACTAATTGTATTTCTGTTTTTAGGTACTCAGTCATATATGTGATATACTTACATCTGATATACATATACTTTTTTCCTCCTATTTATATTTCTGTGACAAAGGAAGCCACGGCTGGATAATTTCATGTTCATAATCACCCTGGAGTGCTCAAAATTGTGAACATAAATGGGAATATACATCAAAGATATTTTACTAATGAGAATTTCTAGGGGTGCCAATAATTGTGTCCAGTGTGTATTTGAGAAAAACATTTATTTCATAATATTTTCATTTTGATATTTAGATGTTTTGAATATTTTTAAAATGGAATTTTTAAAAGGATTAACAGTACAGATTAATTTTTACAGCCTTCTTTGATTATATTTACCAATATTTTTGGCCATGACTGTATATACTGTATTTACACTGCCATTTAAAATTTTTAGGTCAATGAGATTTACTTTTTGCAAAATTGACAATGTTACAAAAGGTTTCTATTTTAAATAAACGCTATTCTTGTGAACTGTTTTTATCAACGAATCTTAAAGGAAATGTATTCTGTTTTCCTCAAAAATATAGAAAAACGTAAATATTGATAATTATAAGAAATGTTTCTTGAGCACTAATATTTTTAAAATGACCGTTTTTTGCCGTAGATTGGATTTGTTGTGCATAAAATATTTATTTCATGAACATTAACAAATATTACATTTTTCAATAGTAGTAATAAAATCTTAAGTTATACTGTTACTTTATGCTATTATACTCCTAATTTGGGTGCCATAATTCAATATTGAATTTTATTTAGTTGTGCCATTTAAGCCTCTCTCTCTCTCTCTCTCTCTCTCACTCTCATTCTCCAGAAGCCCATAAGGGACAGATGTAAAAACAGATTTAGATTAATGCGCAAAAATCCTCAAAGGCATGATTCCCTTCAAGGAAAAGACATCATAAGATCTGAAGTCCAACTCTTTCCAAAAATAATAGGATACTTAGACAAAACGCGGACCTCTTTCCTGCACATAGCAACATTATGCATATCATGTTAATTAATGAAAGTGAGAGTTGAATACTTTATCACAGCAAATGATCGGCTGTATTACTGCAGAGTAGTAATTGTGAGATGATAATCACATTCATTAATATTCGCTCTGAAATGGCTCTTCAAAACCTTTGGCGTTATCGAAGAATCATTCAGTCGCCTCTTAAGATGTGAACAATAGCCAATAGCTCAAAGCCCCCAGGAGCCCTTATTAAAAGCCCTTGATGATAGAGGATGGGCCTAAAGAGCCTTGCTCTGTAATCTAGGGGGCCCCGAGATCCTTTCATCCACCATTCAGCTGGGTTCTCATTTCACCTGGAAATTATGACTCGCCATCCATAACCAGTCATTTCATATAGTTCATTTCTATTGATCTCAAATAATGGCAGATATAACCAGGTTGCGATATCAATTTAACACTCTATTGGTTATTGTGGTTTGGAGAAGTGGATTGATTCAAAAGCAGTCGGGCCACTTCTCCTCTCTATTTGTCTCTCAGCGGTCTGTCCCGTTCCCCACCCCCTCCTTGGGCACACATATACACTCTCTCACGCATGCACACACAATCACATGCTACAGCACATGTGCGCACCACGGACCCAGTGACTCTGGTGCAGATAAATGGCTATTGAGGGAATGTGGAATAAAGCTTGTGAACAGGCTCTCTATTGTGAGCACTGAACCCTTCAGCGAGGATCAGTAGCACATGAGATGAGCGCTGGACCACTCTGCAGTCCCATTTAACAGCTCTCTCTCTCTCTCATGGTGCTGGGACAGTGAAGTTAAACAGGATATGGAGATTTGCACAGTATGCAAATGCTCTCACCAGAGGTTTAGGAAGTTATCAAAAATGTATTTTCTAGTTAGTATAATAATAATAATAATCATAACATGATGTTTTTGGAACAAAAAAGAGCAGTGTGTTTTGAAAGGCACAGAAAATATTGCGTTATATGTTGTATATTGTGTCTTTCTAATTTAATGAAAGATGTGTGTTTAGTTAATTTTTTTATTGATTCTCAGCGCTAATTATTTTTTATACTGACCTAATAATAAAATAATGTATATATATATATATATATATACGTTTGTGTGTATAATTATTTATTTACTTTTTTTATGTTCCACAGAAGTAAGTCATAGAGGTTTGAAACAACAAATAAACTACGGCAGAATTTTTGTTTTTGGTGAACTATCTCTTTAAGGGTAATCAGGTTTCTGATAGTGTGAAGACTTCATCTGTGTTCATCTCAGCTGGTAGTCGTTACTTCTGTTCTGTTCTCTATTTCTAACTCGTACTGTGTGTCTTTCTGTCTGATACTTCCTCATTTTGTCTTTACCCTCTCTCTCATTGGTTCAGGCTCTCCTGCATTGCCCAGCAACATGACATATTTTGGTAGTGCTAAAGATGATGAAGATGTAGATGAGGAAGAGGATGAGGAAGAGGAAGAATGCAATGCCCCTGCTTCCTGCCAGTCCACTCCACGCAAGAGCAAAGGATCCAACAAATGCATCGCCAACGGTCATGGTACTTACATCCCTGAATACTGAATAACCACAAACACAAACTTATTCTCATACACTTACTTTATCATGATTTGTGTTCTATAATCACTTAAAATAGTGATTTACGATCCATTATAGTGTTCAGTGTGTTGTTGCACCGCCAGAAGCAGTCAGGCTGGACATTTGATTCCATTTAAGGGCCGCAGTGAGGTGTGTTACAGTCCTGCCTCTTTCCACACCATACAGTTAATGAGCTGTGACTATATACAGTCTGACATTTGCGCTATACCATCCACATAACACAAGGTATTTCATATCTCATATAGTATACGCACTTGCAAAATAATATATTAGATCAGATTTTTCTTAAAGACGTTTATATTTTAAACAAGGACATATTAAATTAATCAAAACTGATGGTATACATTTTATACAAGACATTTATAATATTACCCAAAAAAATATTTAAGTAACTGAAAAAAATGTATAACAGTTTTAACAAATATTAAAAGCATAACTGTTTTCAACATTGAAAAAAAAAAAAAAAACATTAGATGAGGATATTAGAGTGATTTTTGAAAGATCATGTATAGAGCTAGGAATCAAATTTTTAGATACTGACCGAATTGCCTCGATACAACTGAGTATCAAAAAAACGTCTCGTCGTTCGGTGCCCAATTTCGATACTTTTAGGGGTTAATCATATCTTTGCTTATTACTAATGATTGCACTGGTCACTGAGCATGTTTTCTCTTTGGATTTCTTGAATATTTATAGGTAACAGATATAGGCCAAGGTAAATTTAGCTATATAATAAAATGCTAATCGTCTTTTGAGTGATCTCCCTATTTCTCTCCATGTCCCTGGGTTTTGTAAAAGAACCCTAATGCCCACTCAGCAAAATCTGCAGAGTAATCTGACACCTCAGTAACCTAACACTGCTCCACATACTCAACACATGTCTGAGGGGCTCCGGACAAACTACTACCATACACCAATCACATCACTGGGGTTTCGAGGTCAGATTGGACCTTGAGGAAAAACAGTGTTCGTGTCTTAAACTGGGCACAGCTTTCAGGGTTTTTAAATTTAGATCATTATGAGATCCTTGAACACGGACCAAGATTTTTCAGTGGAAGTTCTGCTGTTCTAAATTCAGTCTCTGCACAGTGTGTTGTGTCTGTACGTGGGATATCGTGCTGAAAGGACACTCTGTGTGCTACCTAATGAAAATAGGAGTCATGTTGAGCGTCCATACTTTATAATGAAACCAGAGCCACTTCTCTTTACATACTGTACAAGACCACACGCTAAATATGACACTTTTATGTGCGCCGTTGGCCGAGCTCCAAACGGTTGAAATGATAAGTTGGTCCCTCTAGTAGCTTTCATTTACTAAAGTGACCCAAAGAGCCTTTCAATACTTGTTAAGTGTTTTACTGCTAACATTGGGCTCTCTGTTCAGTTTACCATCTGTTTAGTTAATGGAGGCGCAAAACTTTGAAAACTTTCTATCTTTGTTCAAGTGCACTGTGGGTGGCTCTCAGGAAGAATGAAAATCTGTTACAGTAGATTGTCATGGTATATTAAGTTGTTCCTACAGTCGAAAAGCAGGAGATTAGTCTTTAACACAGCTAAAGTGAGCACTTTTAGTGGCGTTCAGTCATTCGTGTTACTGGGTTTCGGTGATTTATTGATGATAGTTTGAGAGCTGTAAGCAGCTTTGCTGTTACAGTATTTGAGCTTTAAAATCCCATAAATTCTAGTGTGTTAGACAAGGCCTCTATGCAGACTCTGTTAGCTGCTTGGCAGTCTTCTTTTATAAGAGCAATTTACAAGTCAAGTTCACAGAAAATGGAAAGCAGAGCAGTCAGGTACAGCAGGACTATTCAGCAGAAAGATTCTTGGGTCTTTTTCCACTACAGTACTGAATCATCTGGTTTAGGTCACATTGGCGCAAAACCATCTGGTTAGATGAGTCAAATTTAGTGCTTATAACCATTAGGCACCTAATATAGGTGCGTCCTAATATAGACAAATAAAGCAAATAAACGCCTGTATTCAACAACAAAATGTGCTAAAAGATTTCTTAGCATTATATGTGTTGTATGATCTCTCCTCTACCAGTATTTAATGGACAAAGACGAGCTGCTAAGGAACATGCGAGCAGTTTAAGGGCCAGAGGGAGAGACGGGGTCCTTGGGAAGGAGAAGAACTCTGTAGCATCAGCTAGGACCTCCACTACACACAATCTACGACCCAACAGGGCTGTACAAGAACAGAAGCAACAGGTATGGCTGGATTTGTGTGTTGTGTTGCATTGCTTTCTGTTTTTTCATGATCCCAACTTAATTCTTTGTGATCTCAACATAAGAATTTCTCCTAATCTTTATTTAATTTTTGCATGAGAAAAATAAGTAATGCTCATCATTTCTCTGGTCAACTGCAAAGGATTTAGTTAGCATCTGTCACACATCAATGGGTTATCCCACTCCCTCGAGCTGGCATGAAGGGAAACTGACCACATGTTCAGAAATCCAGATCACTATAGTATTAATTCACAACAATAAAGACGTAGTTGCCTACCTAAGTGTATGACACTGATGTGAAGTGGTCTGTCCCTGAGAGACATAATCGGTCTATTTGAGCTTAGGTAAGTCCCTGATGAATGTGAGATTGGATTTGCTCATTTGTGATGCAGCAGGAAATATATTGCTGGCTTTAATTAACTCCAGACCGAGAAATACAAGAGAAAATCATTTTCAAGTAGAATTTTTGAGTGAAATTGTTGAAAACTGCGGAGCTCATGGATTCAGATGTATAAATGTTGCAGACAAAATTAATGTAGGAAAGGTTCTGATTTTAAGAAGGCATTATTTATAACCTACAGTCCTGCTTCTTAGTAAGAACCGCTAAACCAGCTTACAGTAGAATATTTCATAATCTATTACAGTGAGATTTTTACTGGTATTTTTTGCTGTTACACACCACAATACAGGCTTAGCTGCTTTCAGTGTGACCTTTACTATGAGTGAATGATGAACTATTGAAAAGCAAAAAATTGTTAATCTTTCAGGAAATATTGTGGGCCATTTTTACACACATTATTACCTATTAGAAAATTACATTCCAGTGCATGCAGTTTCATTTGCCTCCCCTTTACTGCCTGCTAATTCAGTCAGTACAGAATAGAGACTATGTAGGACCCATTTGTGAGTGTTCATCAGAATTTCCTCCCCTTCTGCCAGAGCGTCCTATGGGCTCGCAGTGCAGCATACGGTTAGCTTTACCCTATCCCTACTATCCTGCAGCAGGCCTATAGCAACACATGATGTCATCTCTCCTCCACCCAACCCCCCTCTCTCTCCACACACAGTCAAATCCAGTGGAGTGTGCAAGTACCACATACTCGGGACTGTGTCCAATTTTTGTGAACATGAACTGTGTCTGCATGTGGTGGACCATTTGTATATCTGTTGTGGTTTCTGTCAAGAACTTTGGTTTTGCAGACAAATTAATCGTCTCCCATCCCCCATTGCATGCAGATGGAACAATCATACTACATGGCCCAGGTCACGTGCGTGAGCTCCCTAAAGAATGATAGAACGGCTCCACGGAGCCCCCTAGTGGAGGTATATCATTATGAGAGGTTGCTGTTATGCATTGCATTTGAGGAAATTATGTTTGCTTCTTCTTCAACAACACCCTCAGCCTTTACGTCACGTCATCGGTGAAAAGAAAGCAAACACCAAACTCATGTTGCGGCACCTGCAGAACCACAGTGTTTACTGTTGCTCAGTCAGACATAATCATAATCATAATCATAATCTGGGACCTGTTCCATGAAACAAGTTTACCAAATAAGCCAGGCTTATGGCAGATATTCTGACTTATTTTAATACAAATTAACTGGCAATAAGTCAAGAATAGTTAAGAATAGCATGAGGGAAAGCTTAAATGATTTAAATTGTCTTAAATGATCCTAAATGTTAAACATGTTCTTGTATATTTTTCTGTCACACTGTAGGACACACTGTTACATCAACTACCCATATTCAGTGTAAATAAATGAAATAACAAAAGTAATTTCTGTCATCCCTCAGCCCTTCAAAATGAACGGAGCATCAGGAGCATCCGCTGTCAATTCTAGGAAGACGAAGGAACCCCGTAGTCCCCCGACCAAAGCTGTGAAATACCCCAAGGGCCACGTGACTTACACCAAAGCCAGACTGCTCAAAGAGGCCAAGCTCAGCCTGAGCACACACACACGCCACACACACCCTCAGCACTCCAACTCAGGAAAAGCCCAAGCCAGCCACGCCAAGATGCAAAAACAGGTGCTATCACCAGCAACCGCTGGGAGGCTGAGTGGGACGGACACTTTCCCACCCAAACGAAATGGACTGAGACAGTCAAAGAGGCAGTTGGAGTTAGCCGGGGATAGTCTGACTGGAGAAGAGGTCGAGGTCAAGAGGGTCAAAGTGCAAGTGGTTCCTTTAGAGACACGAAGTAGGAAAGCAGCTCAGGAGACGCCGGTGAGATCGCAAGTGGCAGGATTGCAACGGCCCAAACGGGCCTCGGCGGGGAAGCTCATGTTCACCAAACAGATGCACTGTAAAGACACCGTTCTGGCCAAGAACAGCCCCACTACCTCAACACCAGACATTTTGAAGCCAGCCGACTCCCCCAAAATATCAGAGACCCCCAAAATATCAGAGACCCCCAAAACAAGCAATTCTCTAAAGCAAGGCAATCCTTCTAATGCGACTGAACCCATCAACCAAGCTGAGCCTAAAGAGTGCAGCCGGCGCAGTGCAGAGGTCACGGATGTTCCCGTTTTTTATCCCAGCACATGCGACTTCCACGACCCGCTGAATTACATGGAGGTTGTGTGGGGGCAAGCAGAGGCGTATGGGTTGTACCGGGTTGTACCACCGGCGGATTGGCGTCCAGAGTGTAAGCTTAAAGAGGAGATGCGCTTTGTCTCATACGTGCAGCATGTGCACAAGCTGGGCAGACGCTGGGGCCCGAATGTACAGCAACTGGCCTGCATCAGAAGACATCTACGGACACAAGGCATTAACATGGAAGAGCCTCCACTCATAGGTAAAAAGGGCTGGGCAGGAAAACAATGTGTTCTGAGCATTTTTTTATAGGACAGTTGGTAGGACACAAAGTGGTAGAGAGGGGCGGTGGGGGTCAGAATAGGTCCACGAGTTGGGATTCGATCTTGGGACACCTAAAGCACAACAGCATTACGTGTTGGCGCACTGCCCACTTATTTGTGCTGATAACTTAGCTAATTTTTTTACAATTTGTTGTTGTTGCATGGTTACGTCTGATTCATTCTAGTCAGTGAATCAGTTCGCATTGAATGCTCCTCTCTACTGCCTACTGACATCTTAGAGAGTATCTCAACGCACTGTCTTCGCTAGCTTTAACATACAGTATTTGACATAATCAGCCTTATTTACATCTGGGTGCAAGCACGCACATATGCTTATTCTGCAGCTGTTTGTGCCTAAAAGAAAGCGCGTAGGTAGAGAAGACATAGGTATTCTCGTATCATCTCAAAACTGAAGTTGATCCACTGATGTTGCATGGATTTTTTCTGGTGTTTTACCACGTTTCTGGACCTGGGATCATTTCAGTTGTGTTGCTGTCTATGGAGGGTCAGATGGCTCTCTGATATCATCATAAATATCTTAATTTGTGTTCAGAAGATGAACAAAGGACTTATAGGTTTGGACCAACACGAGGGTGAATAATTAATGACAGAGTTATTATTATTTTTTTGGTTAACTAATCCTTTAAGATTCATTGTAGTGAAATCATTTTTCTTAAACACTTCTCTCTTATGTTTAACATGGAAATGTCTGGCACCACAAATGTCTTGTGGTGAATCGGTTCATCCTTAAATTATGCCCTTTGCTATCAGATGTAGAATTTTAAAGATTCAGTCTAGAAAATCAGTTTAGCACGAACACTCCTCTCCTTACATGTGGTTTTAGAAAGTCATTAATTCCATTCAAATCTGAATATTTAATTAATGGCTCCTGTTCAAAAATGTAAATGGTGTGTTTTTGTTTAATATTCAGTATTCACTTGTAATCTTGCAGCTATATTTGAAGTGCATATCTATTGGTCATTCCGACACTGACCTGTTCAGTTTGGACAGATTAGCGAGCTCATGCTAGCCAAGGCAGCTTCCTTTGACGAGATTACTCAGTGCATCTAGAGCCAAGACAGATAGACAGCTCAGTCTGGTCTCTTGTTGACTGAATGAGGAAAATCATCTAGGCGATGCCAGACAGAGCTGCTGCCTTCTTGCCAACCTCAAATCCTTCTTTAGTTTCAGTGTGCCACTCAAACAGTGACATTGCTGGCACTAATGTGAGCTATTTGAAAGCCTGTGACTAATGTGGTGTGTGCGCACACATTTAGAGATAGTGAAGCGAAATTAAAGAAGCAGCCATTTGCAAACAGCCAGCGTAGTGATTCATTTATATCCTTTTTTGCTTCCTTTTAGGTGGCTGTGAGCTGGACCTGGCCAGATTCTTCCAGATCCTCAATGAAATGGGGGGAATGCAGCAGGTGACAGACTTGAAGACGTGGGGCCGTCTCGCCGATCTGCTGGGCATCCCTCGCTCGGCTCAAGACCGGCTGGCCAAGCTCCAGGAGGCGTACTGCCAGTACCTGCTCTCTTACGACTCCCTGTCCCCAGCCCAGAGGGCCCAGCTGGAGAAGGAAGTGCTGGCGGAGAAAGAGACCCTGGAGAGAAGAAGTGGGCCCCTAGAGGGCCAGGGAGACATATCTCAGCATGCCGCTCTGCTGCTTCCACGCTGCGAGCCCAAAAATGGGCTGGTGAACGGAGCGTTGCACCGGAGCGGAACACGTGAGCACCTCAGAGAGCTGGACCCCACGGCAAAGACCACCCGGCCGAGAAGACTAGAGAAGAGAGGGGAGGATGAAGGGGTGATAAATGAACATCACAAGTGCATAAACAGGGTATATTTGCTTTACTTTTTGAATACATAATTATTTTTATGCACAGTTTTGGTCTGGTTGGTTAAATTATTTCACTTTTTTTTTTAAACTTTAGTTAGTGTCTAATGTTGTTCTTTGAGTATAAACAATATCTAGAAAGTTACAAGACTGAAAGTTCAATACAAAAGGAGATATGTCTTTTAAAATTATGGCTACAAAAATGGCTTGTAGGGACTACAATGAGCTACTTCACAGGTTGGTGACATCACAAACCCTGAAATTTATATATATATATATAAGAGCACAGTGACCCAACAGGTGGCAATATAATCTTAACTGTAAACCCATGTTGGCCAATCAGACGAAGTTTCCAATAAGTGGAGATAACAGCACATGCTCCAAAGTCGTAAGCCAAAATCTCCAGTTTTGCTGTCAACACAATAACACTCAGTTTTTAAAAAATCTTCACCCTGCCAGGAGTTTTCCCAAAATGTTCAGTTTCAGTGATTTGGAGCTTAGTTTACGTGTGAACAGGGCCTTCCTCTCTTTCATTCATTCAGATCATCAGCTCGCCAGCTCCAGCAATGAACTGTGATCCATTTAAACACATTATGAGTATAGACAGACAGATATTTTTCACATTAAACATGGATGGACATGGTTGCTTTGGCAGCAAGCTGATAAACACATCTTAGCGTTACAAAAACACTACAACACAATCATGTTTTCAGCTGTATTCAAGCTTTAATCAGGATAAAAATGTATATTACAAGGTAACGTAAGTAGCAGGATTTACAAATAACAGTGTATCTAAAAAGTATAAGACAACAACAAACAAAACAGCATTCTAAAAATGTCCTGTAAGAGCCATGCTTCCACATGTTCTGTGCAATCCTCAGTGTGACTCAATCATGTTCAAACTGATAAGCAATATTGATAAGGCTATTGTAACAACGGAACCAGAGCACATTCTGAGGTGAGGGGCGTAATGTTTCTGTGCTTAGCAAATCGCAACATACTGGGCCAGCAAACCAATCTGAGCCCATCGTGTATTTCGGAGGGGCTTCATAAAACCAGGAAATCATCATAGGAGAAGGGACAGTGTTACCTTGCTGACATATGCTGGTTAGGCATGTTTTGATGCTAGTTTATGCTTGTCCTTTGCTGGTCTTTTTGCTGGTTTAAGCTGGTCACATGCTGAGTGACCATCTTAAACTAGCAAAGGACCAGATTAAACCAGGATCCCAGCATCAAAACATACCTAATCGACACATGCTGTTTTTTCAGCAGTGTGTAGAAGAAAATTATCTGAAAATTAAGTGAAAATTACTAAAAACGCAAGCCTAGAAAAAGCAGTCAACCACCCCTTTAATCATCAATCTTTGGTGTGTATGCTCACTGCTTGTCTGTTTTTCCCAGGGAAAGTCGTTCTCATTGACGACGTTCTACAGGGCAGCCAGGAACACTATGAACATGTGCTTCAGCAAAGAGCCAGACACTGCTGAAGTCGAGGTACATCTTCAAGCTGTTTTCATCATGTTTTCTTTGATGTGCAGGAATAAGTGATGTTGTTTTTTGTCATGTTCACTGTCATGTCTTTTTAACTGTTGCTGCAGAGGGAGTACTGGAGACTGGTTGATGAAAAGGAATGCCATGTTGCTGTGCATTGTGGGAGGGTTGACACAAAGACTCATGGGAGTGGATTTCCTGTGGGAAAGTCTGAGCCATTTTCAAAGTTAGTGTTTTCAAAAACGTTTTACATTAAAGGGATAGATTGCCCAAAAGTAAACATTTTGATACTGTCACCATTTTACTCAGCCTCCACCTGTATGGATTCATTTATTCTGTTGATAACCAAACCTCTGACGGTAACCATTGACTTCCATAGTATTTTTCCTTAATGTGGAAATCAGAGGATCCCATAAACTGTTTGGTGACCAAACTATCTTCTTTAGTGTCCAACATATAAAAGAAACTTATACAGGTTTAGAACGATTTGATGGTGATTAGATGATGGTAGCATTTTTGGGTGAACTATCCTTAAAGTTTGTATATGTTAACATTATTTAATGATAATCAAAATATGAAGTTTATTTGCAAAAAGAGATTATTTTTTATTAAATGTTCAAAAATGATGTTTTTTTATTAAGTTATCATGTTTTCATTGTTTTTTTTTAAACTTTTTATTAAAAGTTAAAGTTATTATGTTTTTGCTTATCATTTGAACTCTTTATATATTAACAAATGTCATCACTAAAAACAAGATGCTATTATTTCTAGCCATATTAAGTAAATTTCGTTATTTCGATGTACGATATGAAAAATGAATATTTATTTTACATGTGCGTGAAAGATTTCCGCACACAGATTTCGCAAAGGTTCAAGTTGGTCATGCAGCTACACCATGCTGACCAAAAAGAAGCTGCTTGTGTTGACTGTGATTCCCATGTGAGCTGGTTTATACATCATTATACAACATGACAACAGACAATGGACCTGTCTTGCCTCTGGAGTTTCTCGAAAGTGTCTTAAGAATTCTGAACGTTTTAAAAGATTAACTTAAAAACATAGGAAATGAGCAGGACATCCAGTAATAACTGACGTATTGCACAACCTTTAATAAATATGTGCAAATTAACCTTATTATTGATATTTTTAAATTATGTGTAATACCTATTATAGTGCAACCTTACTGTAAAGTATTACCTCTGCAATTTCTAATTGGTTGGTCTTGTTCCCAAGGCATGGATGGAATCTTACTGTCCTTCCCAATAACTCAGGATCCATCTTACGTCATCTTGGTGCTGTGCCAGGTAAAGTTTTCTGAAAAACAAAACTTGAATGCATATAATAAAACATCTTGATGATTAAGAGCTCAATTATACCCCCAGACTAGAACCGTTAGAATGATGTGTATATTTAATCTGCATCAGTAAGTGTTCAGTACATCTGTTTGTGTTTGCCTGAAGGGGTGACCATCCCCTGGCTGAACATAGGCATGGTCTTTTCTACCTCATGCTGGTGTCGGGACCAGAACAGCCTTCCGTATATAGATTACCTACACACTGGTGCTGACTGCATTTGGTAAGAGTTTAATAAGAGTTAGAAAATGGAACCCAAAAGGCTTGTTCTCTAATAAATGTGTGTCTCTCATCCCCAGGTACTGTATTCCAGCTGAAGAGAAATCCAAACTTGACAAAGTAGTACACACACTGCTACAGGCTAACGGCACTCCAGGGCTGGAGATGCTAGAGAGGAACATTATGGTGAGAGAGAAACGTTGACTTTTCTCTTAAAGGGACAGCTCACCCAAAAATAAACATTTGTTCGTAATTTACTTCCTTCATGTTGTTCTTTCACTGTTTTTTCTTATGGTGACCGGGTGGGGATATGCTTGGTTTACTTAAATTTGTTGTGGCCACAGCATATTAACTTGTGGAAACATGATTATATGTCGTGGCCACAAGATCATTTTGCGGTGGTAACAACATCCTTATGTCGTGGCTACGCGATGTGAAGTTGTGGCATCGAGATCCTATGTTGAGAGTACGACTTCTATTTCTTGTGGCCCTGGCTTCTTTTGTTGAGGGAACGACACATATCATTGGCAAGCCGAGCATATTCAGTAGGCCTTTATTTACAAAACTCTTCAAAACTTTAAAGAAATCAAAATAAAGGAAATATATTTTTGGTGACTGTCCCTTTAAATGTACTGACTTTCTGCAGTGAAGAGGACAATGTGGTTTAATGTGATGTTACTTTTATCTCTTCATCCTTATTACAGATTTCTCCAGAGGTGCTCCGTCGAAAGGGGGTGAAAGTGTACCGGACTGTGCAACAGAGTGGGCAGTTCATGGTATGTTTCCCAGGGACCTTTGTGTCTAAGGTGTGTTGTGGCTACAGTGTCTCAGAGACCGTGCACTTCGCCAACCCCCAGTGGATGAAACTGGGCTACGAGGCAGCTAAGGTGAGAGACTCAGCTGGAGCCAGCTGGAACTTGGCTTGGTTCAGCTCAAATAGAGCTGTATTTTTGGGCTGAGGTTTTGCCTATTTTCTGTGGGAGTATGGTGCGTTCACACTTGTGTATCGTGTTTGCCTTGCAGGACCTTAAACAGCGTCGTATAGAGGAGCCTTTCTCCACAGAGAAACTGCTCTACCAGATCACTACATGTGAGCGGGACAACAAGCAGCTCGTGAATGCAGTCTCCAGCCTCATCAAAGATCTCAGGTCTGTCCCAAATGCATCCTGAGGCTTGCTTTGATTCGTTTAGTGGCCGAAAACAGATGAGCAGACACACGAGTAAAATTCCTGCTCCACTTTTTTTCAGGGATGCAGAGATTAGCCAGCGCAGGGATCTGTTCGAGGCTGGGCTCCGCCTGTCTGCACGCTATGGCACACACTGCGAGTCTCAAGCAGACAAGAAGAAGCAGCAGCGCTCCAGATTTACAGAAGACACGGCTGACAGACGCTGCCAAGTGTGTCAGCATCTGTGTTACCTCTCCATGGTAAATTTACAGTATTACACAGCGCTTAAGGGGCCTGTCTTAAATTATGAAGAAATTTCCCCAGTCTAATTGGTCAATATTATGTCATGCTGTACTCACCCTCTCTCATCTTCAACAGGTCGTTCATGAAAATGACAATGTGGTTTTCTGTCTGGAGTGTGCTCTACGATACATCCAGAAACGCAGGTCCCCTCGTGGCCTCAAGATGATGTTTCGTTACTCTGAGGTACGGCACCGTCTACAGCAAGTGTTTAGAAATGCTGGCAGTAGCAAAAACTACATTAAACTGTCTGCATTAAACAAAATGTATTTTTTTTAAATAAAATGTTACATTTTATATACTAAAGTCAATTATTGTAAATCAGTTTTGTTTATTTGTACACTGCCAGTAAAACATTTGGAGTCAGTGAGATGTTTTAAATGAAGTCTGTAATGCTCATTAAGGGCAGCATTTATTTTATTAAAAATGCAATAAAGCATTTTTTGCCATCTAAAATGACCATTTTCTTTTTCAATTATTTATGTGATGGCAAAGCTTCCAGCAGCCATTACTTCAGTCACATGATCCTTCACTCGTCATTCTAATGTTGATTTGATGCTAAAGTAGCATTTCATATAAACAAAAGCTTTTATTTGAAATACAAATCTTTTGTCACAATGTAAAAGTCTTTACTGTTACTTCTGCTCAATTTGATGCATAGAAGCAATTTCTTAAAAAAAAAGATAAAAGAAAAATTAAACTAAATATTGAGAATATTATAATGTTGTCATGTACAAAATAATTTTTAGCATTTAAAAATGATTTTTTTTTTGTATTGTTTTAATTTTTTATTTCCATAATCAACATAGTATTGAATTTGAATATCAGTCAGAATCATTGGATTCCAAGTTACAGATGTAACATTATAATGTTAAATTCAGCACGTGGCAGGAATAGTGCAGAAAATAAAAATGTAACACTGTGTGCGTGTGTGTTTTGGCACTCTGAAATATAATGAATAACAATGCTAAAAATCTTTTTTCTTTATAACTGATCATTCAGTCACTTGGCCAAATGAAGCGCTGAGCGCATGTTTTATTAATCGCAGTGTTTAGTTTTATAATTAACATTATGAGTCAAATATGTAACCTCTGGCATCCCACCCAATGTTGCGCAGGAGCAGATCAACGGTCTGGTGAATCGAGTGTGTGGCAGAGCACTGGAGAAGGGTGGAGTAAAGCAGAAAGCCGTCGGCCCCAGCAAGACACCAGCAAAACGAAGCCCCAGAAACAAGGGCTCCACCCTGATCTCCCTCTCCAGCACCGCCTCAAAGAACACCGGCCGCTCCTAACCAGACCAGACCAGAGCGTCAGCGACATTCCTCCGGGTCTCCTTTTATATCAGGTGTTCCTAATACTTGTGTACAAACATTCTTCAATACTCTTTGTACCTAGTGTATAATATATCAATACAACAAGCCGTTATATTGCACTTTTGTATTACAGATACGTGTAGTTACTGGCTGGTTAGTCCAATATATTGAATGTACGGAGGTTAATTGTTACATAGCATTTCACGTCAGATATAAGGGGGCGAATACACAATTGTTTGGGGCACCTGAAATAAGGCTATTGGGTCTCATCCGACAAGCACGAAACCTTTTGCACTAGTATTGAGATTGGTTTTTAGATGAGTATTTTCGGGTTGTTTTAGCATTAAATCGAGTATAGATATGCGTATACATAGATATAAATATATCCTATACTATTCCTATCATTTGTGTTTAACTGGTGCTGTAGTGACACTTTTCTCCATCACCCTTACGGCCTGTTTGTCTCTTGGGCTCACGTTTATTACGTCTTAAAGCTGACAGGAACAAGAACGAATATGCGAGATTACAGCCCACATGTGAGAAGTTACATGTATCTAGGTTACTGGCATTTTGGTTCTTCAGCTACAAAAAAAATTGATAGATTTTGACACATGAAGGAGCGCCTGTGATCTCTAGGCCTTGCGAGAGTACACTAGGAACCCTCCTCTTTTAAAAGCACATTTCGAGGCCTTTTGCTAAAAAAAACTTTGGAGTGCAAATAACAAGTTTGATACTGAGGGCAGTTTGTACTTGTTGTTTTTTTTAAAGATACACTATTATTTCAATTGTAAATGCACTTTCCCTTTTATCCCACACACTTTTCTCCCCCTGGCTATATATTTGTAATTGGTTAACAGTGTTTCTTGAAAATGCTCCTCGTGTTAATTACATCTTTAAATATTATTTCATTTTCATAGATTATTATTGCGAAATACTAATATTTATCCCCAAAAAAAGCCCCATATATGTTTCTATGGCAGTAAATGTTAAATTGAGCCTTTGAGTTCGGGTCTATAGGGGTTTGGATGAGAAGGTGGAGATGAAGAAAAAGCCTTACTTCTACATTGGTTTCTTCGTCGATATAAATTAGATGTTAACAGGGTTGCTACAAAAACATACAAAAAATAAGTGCTGCTTAAATCACTGAGAAGTATGTCATAGTGGTGATCCCTAGTTTTTTAGCTTTACTTTTTTTATTCGAAAGGAAAAGTCTTTTACCCAAAAGTAAACTACTGTGTAGGCCTAGCTACACATTGCACTGACTGTATCAAAGTCCTGTAATCAAACATGGTAGTCGCCCCTTTCCAAATGACTGACTTGTATTTAAGGTAATAAAATAAATAACTGAAAAGTGTTTCCAAAATGTGGTTGTATACTTTTTATGGCCTTAAAATGTTTTTTTTTTTTTCTTTTGTTATCCTTTCACCCTATTTTATACAGTAATACTCCTGATCCTTGTACTGTTTATTTATATGCACTGTTATTCAGTCCTCCAGTCCAGTGGAGATCATTTTGGTTTTTGTTTTTTTTACTTTTTAGGTTTGTTTATTTTTTGGTTTTAATAAATAAATAAATCACTTGTCAATCCTTCCAAAAATGTACTGGCCTCGTTTTTTTTTTTTTTTTTGAGAGATGATTTTTGATGTTACAGACAATAACTGGTAAAATGGCAAAATTATAATGCTGTACTATTTTATATTAAATGCTACAAACTTACAAAATGAAATTTTGTAATTAACAAAATGAATTTAGGCATTACAAAATAATAATCTACAGTATGAAAAATGTCTATTTAAAAGATCACAATGCTGTATATTATTTTAATATGTTTTTTTCATATTTAAAATGTAGGTTTTATTATTTCTTTAAAGCACTTAATATTTTTTTATTCAGGAAGCATGCATTCGTTTGATGAAAAGAGACTAATTCTACAGTGTTCTGCAATTTTAAACGTTTTCTTTTTTAAATCCCTGTTTCACAATTTTTACAAAAAGTAGCAATACTATTGCTTCAATACGAAGCAATGTTTTTTTGAGCACCAAATCAACATTTTATTTTAAATTGCAATGTGGATACAAAAAAAAATGTTACCCTCAGTGAGCATGAGACTTTTCACACATCCCACGAAGTCATTTCTTAAAGCCCATGCCGTCAGATTTTACTCTTCCTTTTAAACCCTCATTCTCGCTGCCTTCGTTTCACTGCAGTTACTTTGATAACTAGTATTTTTTCCCCAGAGGTAACAGGGTTTGAGAGCAACAGCTTGCTGTAACCACAGATGGCCCAAATGTTCCCAGCTATTTTTATATCAGAGACTCTGTGAAGTCGTCGGTGGAAGATATTTGCCTAGATCACTATGATATGAAATATCAGTCCTACGCGGAGAACATCTTTGAAGCCCATCTTATTTCAAGGTATATTTATTGTATTTCAGAGTCTTTCAGACGGCTCAATGTTATATGCAAAAATCAGCGCTGCATTACAAATTCATGCAACATACATCAGTGATATTAGCGGGACCACTGTACAATGTTTATTATTATATAATTCTGATGCAATAGGTAATACGAAGAATTGTTGTCATACATTGACATGTTTTTTTTTTGTATTGGGAAAGAATAAAACAAAAATCACAGTGCTTAAAGTTAGAAAGAAGTGCTCTCTAGGCTGAGCACATACAGCGTCCTATAAGGCTGTGCAATCTTCATCTCAAAGTGTCGCGTTGAGCCATGAAGAAACATCTGGCAGCCATCTTCAGCACTCCTCCTGTCGGGGCCTTGATGATAAAACAGGTTTTCATCCAGAAACAAACTACAACGAGTGCGTTTGCCATCCGCGGCCACTAGGGGGCCTGCGTGTCGCTGTCATCTGAGCTTTTGAGCGGCTCTGTTTCTGGGAGGCCCACGAGGGCTGTGTCAGCTTGTACCTCCTCCTCATCTGACTGGACCAGAGGAGAGTCTCCACTGCAGCTTTCCTCGCTGGCATCCTCTTCATCCGGACCCTCGGTCACGCCGCTGATGGTGTCAGTACAGGAGGACGAGACGGAGGAGACGGTGTGCCGTAACTCTGTCTGTGACGGCACCTTCAGGCTGATCTCTGAGGGGGACGAGCCAGGCTCCAGAGCCGGACCACCTGCCCAACCGACAGAACAAGGTGAAAATGTGTCACACCATATATTTTAGAATATGAATTAGTCTTGTGCAGTCGCAACCTTGAATATGCACGCTACGAGAGACACAGTAATGTGTTCAGAGTCACTCAACACAACTCTGCACATTATCAGCAGTCTTTAGTGGAATGATAAAAAAAAAAAAAGTCACGTGTTCTGGTCACAGTTCAAACTGAAATGCATTCGCAAAAAAACCTATTTTAAAACACATTTGAAAATGAGGGTTGACTAGTGTGAGCAAATCCAAACACATTTGTTCTATATGTTTTGGGTTTTGTTCTTCCCACAAGCCATCTCTATTATGAGCACGCACATCAATTCTACTGAGTGCAATATGTTCTTTATATATTAGGGATGTGCATCTCCATAACTGAGGCCGATGCGATACGCATCTCGATGCATAGCCAACGATACGATAC
>JAUCNO010000236.1:19969124-19985121 GCA_032353835.1 Enteromius viviparus | reverse complement strand
ATTTTAAACCGATGCATCGCATCGTTAACTTTTTAAGACGATGCACCGAGCGAATCGGGGAATCTTCCCATCCCTATTATATATGCCACCTACTTATTTTGTGTTATATTTTCTAATTATATACCTGTACAAACAACATATTCTGCACCACCACTATTCTATTTTTCCCCCATGTCACAAATTGTTCATATAAACCGTTTATCTTGTATTTTAGTGAAGATTTCCAGAGCCACAACAAATTCCTCATGTGTGAGCACACTTTGCCAATACAACATTCAGGTTTTTGCAAATTGATGTGTTAGTTTTATTAGAAACATGAAAAAAACCTAACATGAAATTCAAGTTTTGTTAAAAGCAGAGCCTAACCTGTGTCAGGAGACTGAGCGCTGCTCTCTTCCCCTACAGAGCTGAGGAAGACATCGAGAGCCTCGTGATCGGACACATCTGTCAGATCCATTTGTTCCAGGAGGTCAACATTCACCTCCATTGAAGACATGCTGCCTAATGGATCTGCCCCAGAAAAAGAAAAAAACATATTTACATTTGTCATAACTCTAACACCAAACCAACTTCAAAACGGCAGGAATCAGGAAGACATAAGCAAATTTGACACATGAAGGAAGTAGCCTAGGACAAAGAAGATGAATGAGGGATGCAGGGGAAAGCATAGAGTACCTCACACATCAGGGCAGCATTAAGTCAGGAGAGAGGAAAGAGAAGACCATCAGTTTAGCATCAACATCCTTGCACAAGCCTCCCATTTAACATAGTAACAGTATGTTTAAATATTCATGAAGGAACAGATGCAGCTTTGAGCGCGACATCATATAGAGCGGCTGTGATTCAAACTACTTGTTTACTAAAAAATAAACCGAACAATCACATTTTGACTTCTAAAACACTGTTTACGGCCATGTGTGTTCGCCGAGAACCACTAATGGTACACAAGGAGAGTAAAAGTGGAAAGAAAAAGGGTTTTTAGTAGCATTAGGAATCAATTTTAGGCATCTGAACAAGTATGTGCAAAAGTGGTCGTTGGAAAATAAGACACTGACCTCTCCTGTCGGTGATCTGGAGGTATCCTGTGGAGAGGTACTGCTCCATGTCTTGCTGAAATGCCTCTTCAAAGTACTTCTGCCGCTCCTTTAGCTTGACCTGCTGCGCATGCTCCATCTCCAGCACTTTCTGGGCATGTTCTGCATCGAGCTCCGCTAAAGAGAGACATAAAACACCAAGTAGGTTACAAAATGACAGAGAGAGAGAGAGAGAGAGAGAGAGAGAGAAAGAGAGATGGGGGATGGAAGCTGAAATTGAACTGGAAAAGGGAAGTGGATTAACCTCAGAGAATTGATGCAGAAACATTCAACATTTGCTTACAGCAATTAAATAGTATTTAAATGAACATAAATGAAAATAGATAATTATCACTTCCATTCCTCACAGCTCAGCAAGGTGGCACTGATTTGATTAAACTCTAGTAAAACGGTAACATTGTGAAACATTACAGTTAAAAAAGTTGAATATTTTAAAATGTAATTTATTCCTATATGAATTTTCATCAGCCATTACTCCAAGGTCACCTGATCCTTCAGAAACCCTTTTAATTTTATTTACAGAAATTTACAGTGAAGAAAAAAGATACGCATTACTGATATTGTTATTGATAGCTAAAATAATGATAACAGTATATAGAAACAGGACTCAGAGCCTGGAACAGTTTCATATAATGGAAAAAAAACAGCATGTCTTTAAAAAAATATTTTTTTTTTTGCAAAGGGGAAAGTATTGCAAATTAATTAGATATGAAATTAAGGATTGGTCAAATAATGAATAATGCAATTTTGATTTAACCTGCTCTTATCAGAAGAACAAACGAAAAAACAAAGTATGAGAGGTTTTTTCCCTCTGTCTTTTTTCTCCCGTAATTGTAAGGGGTTTTAATGTTGGGAATTTCTGTAAAAATGTAAAAAGCATAAATAAAAAGTGAAAAAAAAAAAAAAAAAAAAAAATTATATATATATAAAATCCTGGTTGAAGTTGGTTGCTTTTTATTATTTGTTAGAATTTTTATTCTTTGATGAATAGAAAGTTCAAAAGAACATTTATTTGAAATATTATTTATAACAATGCAAAAGGCTTTGCCAAATTTAAAGCATGCTTACTAAATAAAATAAAATAAATTACATTTACACAACATTAGTGTTCTTACAGAATTATAATTATAAAAACACATCTAAAGCCAGAATAATCTCTCCACACACAAATGTTCCAGTATCAATAAAATACTAGCTAAATAAAGACAATTTACGATACCTAAACCAAACCTCTGACACCTGAACTTTAAGATAGCATTGCGTGCACAGTCAAACATTCTTTCTACAGCACATCAAAGAACAAGATCCCACACAACCGTTTTTCCAGCATGCCAGCTTACCACATAATATGAAGCTTTTCTAGCAGTGGCGGAGAACGCAACACTTCTTTTGTGTAAACGGCAAAAGAGCGTCAAGTGATACAAGATGCAGTTAAAATCTTTTATCTTTCACAGGAAGTGACTTCTCTGAAAAGCAGGAAGTTTGATTGTGCTATTTAAATGTCACTGTGGTGTCTACGGGGTGTGATGTACGGTTAAAAAGATACGGTACAAACATCCTGCCAAAGCTAACGGTCACACATCCTAGATGCAACCTTTTAGAATGAAACACAGACATGGTCAGCAATCACCCTGCATTCTGGAGAAAGACACTTTTAATACGAGCAAGTAGCGCCATCAAATACTGTAAGGGCAGACATTCTACACAATCCTCCTGTGTATTGTGTGAGGAAAAGAAGTCCACTGACAAAGTGGTGAAATGTGCCTCTGTTATTAGGATGTGGTCTTAACCACAGTCCTGTCACATGCTGTTTTTAAACAGATGCTGGTTGAACAGTAGTGAAAGTAGAATAAAAGTGCTGGGGTGAATGCAAGCGTGAAACCATTGTTGTTCATTTTGGCACAATATTTGCCTTGTCAAAAAAAAAAAGGGTCTAAATCATGTAAATGAAGTTGATGCAAGCAGATTTAAAACAAAATGAATATTTTTTTAAGACACGATTTTAGCATTGATATTTGGTTGACACACCCCCCTGATGCCACCTACGGTAAAAACCTGCTTCAACCTCTAACACTAGTCAAATCCATATTTCCCAGCAGGATCATCATTATTCAATCTCTTCACAGTGATAACACTTCCTGGTTGAGGAGTAAAAAAATCTATTTGTTTTGATTTTATACTAATTTTATGGTAATTGGCTTGAAATGAATGACAACAGCATAACTCTTCTTCTCAGTATTATTTCACATTAAAATGCATGTTGTATGCAAGTAAAAAAAAGAGCTTTAATTCAAGTTAGTGGGTCAGTTCATTTATTTTAAATAAAGGCAGTTACTTATTATGCTCACCAATGCTGTATTTATGCGAACTGTTTTCTACTCTATAGATTTGAACCCAAATGGACCCCTTCCTTGGGAGAGACATGAAATGTTCTATATATATTTGACATTGGGCTGTAATGATACATTTTTGATGTTACGTATGTGTTACATTGGGTATTTACTTCCCAACTGAAAAAAACATACATTTTATCAGTTTTTTGCTTTATAAGAGCTTTTTTGCTTTTCCACACATACATCAAAATTATTACTTTAATGGGAAAATAAAACCTTTTTCAAAAGTGATACAGTTTTTGCATTTTATTTGCTTTGCTGAAACATTTTTTAAAACTACATAATTGCGACCATTATGTTTTACTTCAACTCTTTTATATATATATATATATATTGTTCAAGAAATGCATTAAAACCAGGTTAAGTGTAATCTAGAATATGTTATTAAAACATTAGGATTGTTGCATGGGTTGAAACATACCTTTAGTAACAAAAACATAACATTTTAAAAAATTGCTGAATCTGCAACATGTGCTATCCAGACAGACCACCATTTTGTAAATGTTTTCATGGCAACAAAAAATGCAAATATTGTCACATGACTGAACATGAATGTTGATTATATGTCACTTAGGGACTTCCAGAAATGAAAGTGATGATGCTTTAAAAAGACCTTTCTAGCTAATCAGTAGTGTTTGTGACACCCTGAATTACTCCAGAACTCAGTGTTACACGATCCTTTAATAATCATTTGGTGCTCAGCACTCAGTTACAAATGATTGTTATCAGAAATTTTATTTATTTTTTAATGGTATCACAGTTTCCACAAAAAGATTAAATAACACAGTTTTCAACATTGATAAGACATTAAATAAAACAAAAGTTATTTCACAATATTAATGTTTTACTGCTTTTCTAATCAAATAAATGCAAATATTGGTGAGCATAAAGTAATTATTTAAAAAAAAAACACTTAAAAACCCTAAATTATACCAAACTCACCCTGTAGTTTATTTCTAATAACACTTATAATTATTTACTCATTTTTGTAGATTGCTCAACTAATTTAAAATGGCTCTACATGCATGCACTGGATTTAATTTAGCCTCTGATGTCACAGATCTGAATAGCTGCTAATGAAAGAACTGAGACTGCTCTTAATACGCCATGAATACCCCAGCGTTGTTACTTAATGTATTTGAGCTTCAGGTGATTTGCTCAAAAAAAAAAAAAGCAGCTCAGAGCTCCTATGCCATCTAAGCAAAGTGCCATTGAGACGAATGAGAACGCAACAACTTCCTCCTTCTTGAATGATTCCATGACCACAAGAACTAAATCATGGATACGGCATGAAAGAACTAAATCTGCAGGGATAAGCTGTGCCTTTCATCACATTTTCCATTGCGTGTGTGTGACAGCTAATGATAAATGACGGCACGTGATGAGCCCTAGGCGCTCTGATCACACTTGTCACATCCTCCACACACACGGTCCTCAGGAAAGAAGAAAGAATGTTAAGAACGTTTGAGAAAGCCAATGCACAGAAAACCACAGCTGACACTTCAACAACACAGCTCCATGATCCACTCACTTCTCACAATGTTCATCAAATCTCCATCAATCTTCGATTAGGAAAATGGAGCATGAAATAAATATTAGCGTGCTGATCAAAGATGCGGCATCAGTGGTTCAGCAGGTTCAGCCCTAAGGCCAGACAGGTTAATGACTCTTTCTAATGAGCTGACCTTCCTCTACACACAGAACAGAGCCCCAGAATCCAGCAACAGGAAGCAGAGAGAACAATGTGCAAACACTGTCTTCTACTGACAGGTCATTCAACACATGAACGGTTCAGTATCAGTCATCTGTTCAACTGCACTCGATTAGAATGGACAAGCTATAAATAGACTCTGGTTTGCATGAGTGCATTTCTTAAACCAAAAGGAAACACACAATGAGAAACGTTCACACTCCCACAAATCAGGAGCTACAATATTTAAAAATTCTGTGAGGATGAAATCATCTTCAGGGTATTCTTAAAGGTTCGAATACGTGTGTGCGTTATAGCCACAAGTGTGCACAGCAGCTCTGCAGCTTTAGAAGTGTCTTCTAGACCAGTCCCCACCGCAACCACCTCCAGAAAACACCTTCACTGAAAATAGCATCAAATGTATAAGTCTTATCCCTTCTTGTCTAGTAATGCTGTTGTAATTCAATGAGTTAAACTACTCAAATGATTCAAATGAGAAAATCTAAAATAAATATACTGTACAATGTATAAACTAATAATCCTATACCATAATATAATATTTTGGCTTGTTTTGCTTAACTTTGTCTGTTGCTTTTGCTACTTAATTTTAAATACACATTTTCTTTACTACATTTGGATTAACTTGTTTTCGTTTTCCAAATTCTGTCACATGCACATTAATATGGGACTAATTCGATATAATTTGTATTTTAAGCACTCATTCCACTAATATTTTTCTCATTAAGGCTAATGATGCCAATGCTCTCTAATGAATACTGATACTTTATGAGATTGCACCGCTTGAGCCACCTAGAGGTTGCAAATCTACAACTCATTCATCTACACCCCAATTTACAAGTCAAAACTGTAGCATGAAGACATACAAGTGAAGCAAACGACAAATTGCAGCGATGCTCTCCACACACAGCACAGCAGAAATAACCCTAACTTAAAGTTAATAAGTACAACTTGCTATCTACGACAAGGTCTTTTGCACAGATATCTAAATTCGCCGCTTCCATAAAGTCTTCTATAAAAGTTTAACTCTATGCACTGCACGGACTTGCATTATGATGGCTGGTACCGAAAAGCCAATCAGACACAAAAGCCACTGTAGGCATCCTAAATTCCTTCAGTAAAGCCTGCCAAACACAAAGATGACAAACAATGACTGCAAACCACCAATTCAGATCACACCGCCAGAACTGTGACACACTGGCACATCAAATTAACCTTACACAAAAAAAAGAGTGCCTGGAAACCTACAAGAATCTCTCATGCTGCTGTCCAGAGTTCCCGACGTGGACATTTTGTATTTCTCCTTGAAGAGTGCGGATGAGCTGAAAGCAGGACCGATACGCCAGAGACTGCAGTTCAAGTCAATCTGAAGAACGGCTAAATGAACATCTTATATTTTGCTGCCGGTTTTATTCCACGAGCAGCTCTTCTACGGCCAGATACATTGCCTGCTCAGGGACACAGAGCTAGAGATGCAGCTGGAGTGAGGAGGAAAGCAGGGAACGTACCATTCACAAACCTGTAGGGGTGAGGGTCTATAGAAAACTAGTTTCATGTCAAATATTTTCCTTTATCCGTTTGTGATCTGGGTCTAATCTGCTGATCTTCTACTGTATACCCAACTACATTTATGATTAGTGGTACAGCTAAAGAACATAGAGTCAGTATTTGTATGAATAATCATTAGTTAGTCAGTGGCCAAAAACACTGCAACCTGACAAAGAAGCACATTCACTCCAAAAAACTCCAGTTAACGATAAATCTATCAAAGCTGCATTTTACACGGCAAAGCACAGCTCTCTTGCGCACAGACAGGAAAAGCGAATTAATAGAAACAAATAATCATTTGAAAAGCTAAATAAATAAATTATCAAGTATAAGGTGTGAAGTCTTGAGCACACTGCCCACACAAAAGACGAGCCAATCTCAAGCAACACCACCTACGTACCAAAGGAAGTGTTATAAACAGTCTTTACCAGTTTCTCAGTGACAAAGGCAAGGTTTAAAGTAAATGTAGAAGAAAAAAAACTAAAATATTATCCTTATTCAACATTTTTTTTTTTTCAACAATTACAAAATCAGATGAGCTGAGTTGTCTGTACATGGCAGGCACGGATAAGTGAACAATGATGCATTTTCACCTCAAGGCAATTTCTTGTTAGTACAACATCTCTAACTGGTATATCGAGGAGCTATGATGATAAAAGCGATTGTTATTTATACTGGACTGTAGGTATGAACAGATGGAGCAGGCAGCCTCCCCCTGGAGGTCAGTGTGGAATTAATGGCATCATGAGACCAAATAAAGACAGCAGTGGCCACTCACAAGAGCAGTTTTGCCCTCCCTGAGGTTAATTAGTGTCGCCTGGGTAATTGCTACACAGTTCTTCTCAACGTTGAGCACTAAATCAGCTTCATGCAGTAAATAAACATGCTAAAGCAATCTACAAAAAGACTTAACTGTAAACTATGTAGTGAAAAGAACACTTCTTGCGCATAATGTGATCCCTGTAATTATCGAATCAAAGAAATCTGCTCTCAAAGACATTTGATATATTTTCGTATTTTAAAATAAAACTAGATATTGCATAAAAATATATAAAATAAATTAAATAAATACAATTTTAATATTTTAAAATTAATCATTATATAATTATACATAATCATTAATAATCAAAAGCTTGGGGTTGTGGAGACTTCTTTAGGTTTTTATGCTGCAATTATTTAATTAAAAATGGAATTAAAAAAAAAAAATTATGTCTTACCTTTGAAAGACTCAAGCTCTTTCCTAGAAAACAAATAAAGAGGGATTACATTGATGTACACATATATAGCCAACATGGCACAAGATCTCACTAGATGTCACTCAAAGTCTGCCCCGTTTAAATAAGGCCCAGATTCCTGAGATATAGGAGCTGCAGCATTTCACTGGCGCTGACAACTTTTGCATCTGTGTGTTTGTAGTAATGAATACCCACACGCAGAAGGAGAAGAGCACCCAGAACTGAGCCCAGCTGCTTTCCAACTCACTGGGCAAAACTAGAGATGTATGATGTATTTAGCCGCAGGCTAAAACAGTAAGAGCATGCAGCATCAAAAGAACCACAGATGCCTGAGAGATTACACAATACACATACATGCTTTCCTTCAGCCTATATTTTGCTTGTGGTTTTCATAGAGTACAAATATATTCTGTGTCTGGTTATTCACTGATTCTGTGCAAATCGTCAAAACACACTGTCTGCAGCAGCACTGTAATAATGAACTACCTAAACAGCAGGTGTCATATTGCTTGTTCCAGATTCTTATTCAGTGCACTAATGTTCTAAATTTTGGCAGGGTGCTTAAGTTAAAGGGGCAAACCCTCGACAGACAGATCCTTTGTGTTCTGCAGTTATTGTGATTTAATAGACATAAAAGAGGCGCATCAAACTGTCTGGGGCTTTATTTAAGAGCATATGAACATTGTTTTTTACCTTTTATTCTTCTTATAGTTTTCCAGCTGCAGGATCTGTAAGTGTTTAAAGCGCTGATGCTCACACTGTGCACACAAATCCTCGAGATACAGCAGGCGACTCTCCATCTCCTCAAAGTCAGCCTCCAGATGAGCTGTGGAAAAGCATGAAATATGAATAAGGTTCATGTTAAAGAAATCAATACGTACAGTATAAAAATACCAAAGCTCCTATGAATGTGCACATCCTATCAAACCGGAAGCACGTAATATTACCACTAGCTAATGCGTTCTACAGGTTTGATTTAGGATGCAAGGTACAGTGACATTTTATAATATCCATAAAGACAAGCACAGTCAGTCACACTAATTACACGACTAAATAGGGAATGATAATGACATAAATTGTTTGGTGTTTGGTGTCAGAGTGAGTCTGAACAGAGGCAGGAGTTCATGCAGCTACATAACACCACCAAGTGGCAACACTAAAAAGTGCCCTTGATAGAAATCCTTTAGAATTTACAGTTGCCTCTGAATTTGAGCTCTGGAACCTCTGAGGGAATGTAATGTCTCATCTGCTTAGATTAAAAAAAAGGTGGAAGAAGAGGTTTTAACACTTGATCACGACATGCATATAAATAAAACAAAGTTAACCATGAATGCATTCAATTGATTTAAAGTGACGGCAAAGACATTTATAATGTTCTAAATTATTTGTATTTCTAACAAATGCTGTTCTTTTGAATCTTCCGGTCCAGTAAAATGCATCATAGTTTGACTAACTACTGGTAACCTACATACATTACACAAAAAACTTCTTTTGTCCCAAACTCCACAAAAGAAAGCATAGCATAAAAAGCTCATGACAAATGAACGATCAGAGCAACCACTAGACTTTATCTGCCTATTGTTTGGTCTCCGGCTACACAATTCTCTTTTTTTTTGCAAGAGAGCCAAGTCTGAAGATTAATGCCTGAAGCCAATAGGTGCAATGTTACAGCATGAACAACAGCGACTGACATCAGCAGATGGAGCTCCACAGGAGTCACTCTCATTACCGCCCAGTATCACAGTTACACACAGAGTGTGAAGCTTTGTGCGCAGACAAATGCTTTGCAAAGGCAGTCAAGGTGATCTGATTTCAGTCCATTTAAGGCCAGATCAGAAGTACAATATGCATTGATTTCACATAAAAAGTAGTCTATGTAACGTTTACTGAACTAATCATCATTTTTTATGTCAGCTGGGGATAAGGTTTCAATACACGGAAGTACAAATGAGCTTCGAGATCTATGCCAGAGAGGAATATTTGTCAGTGAATGTAAACGAGCAGTTATTGATATCAATAACCTCCTCCTCTAACAATGAGCATCTCAGATGTCATTGAGTAAGATTTGATGACTGTTTGTGGAAGTCTCACCGATACGTGAGGTGATAGTCTCCAGGTCCGAGAGGAAAGCAGGGATCTGCTGCAGCTGCTCCTGCAGCTCCAGCACTGCTCCTCGTCTCTTCTCCCAGTGTGCACACAGCATCACGACTTCCCCGTCCACCGTCTGACAGACAGAGACAAGCACAGAGTTTTGTCACTATAGTTACAGCACCACAGAGCTCAACTGCACAGGGTCAGATGTGTGACCTAACTTACTTCCCCTGCCTTAGCACTCTCTTTAGCCCGTTTATGAAGAGCCACCCAAGTGTCTTCATATCTGGTGAAGACAAATGTTGTACATTTTCAAAAGTGTTTATGAATGCATTTATCAATACTCCCTTGACTCTTTAAATGGATTCCATTGCATAAACACTCTTTACATGGAGGGTTTTGTTGACATTTCTTGAAAAACATAAATGAACTTACCGACTGAGCAACTCGACTCCAGCAGAATATTGTGGAAAGTATTCATCTCTTCTGGGAAAATATATATGTATCAATATGTATATTAATTAATATATAGGCTACATATAAAACAAACAAAAAAATAATATTACAAAGATGAAACATACAATTTTGGTGTTTGCATTTTATACACAGAAAGCATAACACATATAATTGTTCAAATGAAGCAACATCCTTATTCCGACCTCAACCTATTAAGCTAAAAAGTTTTATTATATTTTAATTAATCTTAAAAATGACAAGCAATTAGTTTTGGTGTCTGTACTGTGATCCTTATCTTTTGTCAAATAAAAGTTTTTATTTAAGTCATCAAATAACCTTGCAATAATTACAAATTTTCTGATATACACCAAACACACCCAAAAAACCCTCAAAAGAACATAACATTAAAATATGATCCTTATCTTTTGATGTAATTTAATTATTTCTGCTCTAAATAAGCCTGAAAATAGTTTCTGTTAGCTATATTAACTATTGTTAAATTGCATGACATTTTGGTGGGTGTCTTGTGTTAATAAAACAGGATATTAAAGACTTTCTAATGTATTATATTATACTACACAGGGATGTTTTTTGCAATAGCTTACCTCTGTTTCTTCTTCACTTTCGACTCTTTGGATTTGTCACTTAGGGTCTTGATTCTGAAAAATACGAGAAGGTAATTGTCTAAACAATACAGCAAAGTACAAAACTAACGTACTATATTGCATTTGTGTTTATTAAATGTGTTTAAAATTGGGTTTATTAATGCGCCCTTTATAAGTGCGCTACTGTGATTTGGTAGTATTTACGTTTAAACCGTGTTAAAAGCAAAAATGTTTTCTAAGAGAAAAGTGTGTCCTAAAACACTGTCTCGCCCATCACATGACGGTCAGCTGGAAGTTATTAGTACAATTCCAGATTGCAGCTGTTAGCATGCGGCTAACTTGACAACACTGAACATCTTGAATGTGTCCCTCTTCCCACAAAAGTGCATTACTAGCCAAACTTTATTTTTATACCCATTATTTTTATTTGTTTTGTGAATGTCGAAGACAAAAACAAACTACACACTTCGCTGTAAGTGAGATGATTAGCAGGCTAATTAGCTAGCATCCAGTTCTCCGATCTCCGCTGAATAGAGAACGCTCTCGTAAGGAAGCCAAAGCAAAAGTTGTGTCAATATTGTGTAATACTTGTACGGGTTCTAAAGGTCAGCTAATTTTGCTACCTCGACATCTTATTAAGACCCTAGAGAGTGTGAAAGCAGCCAGGCAGTAAATACATACCCTGATGTGAAGTCCTGCTGCACCGTTTGCAGTTTCTCTCTGAAATTCTCAAACATTTCCTTTGAGCTGCTTTAATCCTATTCATGCATGGATGATATGTTGATTAGATCTGTGTTTGCTTACAGTCTTTCACGAGGGCTTGAGTCATCCTTTGTCAGATGACAATGTCCTAATGTCCCGTTGTGGGATTTTCTCCGTCGGACAATGTCTGCAGGACTGGCTGGCTTATTCATACAGCCACTGTTTTGCCTTCTCGGTTGATTTGTGTCAACGTATCATTATCACACCAAGTTTGTCTAAAAATTAAAATGGTTATTCC
This sequence comes from Enteromius viviparus, assembly GCA_032353835.1. Lineage (NCBI taxonomy): Eukaryota > Metazoa > Chordata > Actinopteri > Cypriniformes > Cyprinidae > Enteromius > Enteromius viviparus. The sequence goes on along the minus strand of JAUCNO010000236.1, from coordinate 19,972,991 downwards.
TCGTTGTCTGTCAGAAAACTGTAATAACGTGCGCCCTTCCTGTACTAGTTCAACACACGCCCCCTAACTGAGAGTGAAAGTGACTGAAGGGTTGTTCAGCGATTCTCTGATTCATTTCAGCGAATCGCTTCAGTATACTTTTCGTTTAACTGGTTCAGTATATTCATATAAATATATATTGTACATTTTGTTGTTCAATTGGTAAAATATTATTTGTGTTTAAATTTGAGCTTCATGTTTTAATGTATGTCGGTTCTAATTTCATCATTTAAAATGTAGTTGTTTGCAATGCAATGTAAACTGGCAAGACCTGTGAAAGAACAAAACGATTTATTTTTATACATGAATGGTTGAATGATGACGAGTGTGGAACAAACGCTTTTCGAATCCGTTCGATCGAATCATTTAAAAGAACCTGTCAAAAGAATGATTCGCGAATCGGACATCAGATAACGGAGGCGGATCCTTGAGTTGGAACAGAGCTTCATAAACCTGCCCTAGCTGGTTTTCCAATGGGGTACGAGCCAGCCTCGTGAGCCACGGGACCTTCTCTCCGCTATCCTGGATTGTGTGAAAGAATAACTGCGTTCACCATGTTATGCCACATAACTCGGCCGGACTTGGTGGTTCTGGAAGTGGAGGTGGACCCAAAAGCAAATGGAGAGGACATTCTCAATAAGGTGAGTGTCAGGAATTCACGTTTTAAGTTTAAATTTCAGGTTTAGGTTGTTAGAATTATCTAAACCTTTCTTAATTATCACATGCTGATCAGCATCACATACAAGACAGCAAATGTAATGTATGATCATGAATGTCATGACAAATTACAGTTTAGAACACAAAAGTTTGCAATTTTCATCCATTGTTTAAAAATAATTACTTGTTTTAAATATTTTTTTTTACATTACATTTATTTTAAGGAATTAATTTGCAACATTTTTGACTTTCCACTGAAATAATTCACTATTATGGAAAAGTACACACACAAAGATTACAAGAACTCATTCTTTTGTACAATTGTTTGTGCATCAGCAATTTACTTTGAAAGCAGGTGTTCTCTCATACCATATTATACTTCAAAAGTCCCTCTTATGTAATATGTCGTGCCTATCTAAAGGAGGAGGGGTGCTCAAGTCTCAGCCGTTTTTTTTTTTTTTTAATCAAAGCTGAAAGCGCACATTCTTATTCCCCAAACAAATTTGTTTTTGTTTCTAATCTACAGATATGTCGGAAAATGGGAATCATCGAGGTAGATTATTTTGGACTTCAGTTCACGGGCACAAAAGGCGAGATTTTATGGATGAATCTCAGAAACAGGATTTCTCAACAAGTGGACTGCCTGTCTCCCTGCAGGCTGAGGCTGCGAGTCAAGTTCTTTGTTGAGCCACATCTAATCCTGCAGGAGCAGACCCGGTAAAACTCTACCAAAGTATATATAAGTTGTAGTATTCTATCTTAGTGCCCATAGCCTGTGCATAATTATGCACAGAACATAGTATTTCCATTACTGCAAAAAAAAACAGGATCTGTCTGTTGCTGCAGTCTTTGAGGTTTCACATTTTTGCTCAGCTTGGAGAACTGGAGGCACGTGGATGAGGGTTGTGTTTTTTCAAGTTGTTTTTCATGAGTGCAAACAGGAAGCAGCTGCCTAAAGTGCTTAAAGTGACAGTAATTTATAAAAGGTCATACACTTCGGTGGTTCTGTTGTTTTGTGCTCTTAACTTTGACCCACATCTCCATGCATCGGCTCATATGATGTCTTTTACCTCTGTTGCAGGGAGTTACCTGTGTACATGTTTGCTCTTGAAACCGGTGCTCTTTCAGTTAGGGAGTGCCTCATGTAGGCCTGCTGAGGTAAAAAAATATTCCTCTGGAGGCTTTTAAGGGACATCTGTGTGTGCATGCTCAAATCTTTACAAATGTTCCCTGACGTTTAATATAATTAGGCCTAAGCGTTTTGTGGGATGCCCCAGAATACAATGGTAGTACAGTGTGTTCCCAACTAGAGCCTATTGGGTCTGTTCGGTCACGTCTGATGAGGGCTGTTGGTGGGGGTGGGGGAGGTGTCAGTATGTCTGATTCTGAGTTGAAACGCACTGTAATGTGATTCTCCCGGTTGCATAATCTTATACAATAGCAGGATAAAATCCAGCTCCCTCTCTGTCAGCCTTTGTTATTCTTTCCCAGCTTTTAAATATATGATTATGTCAACAGATTACTTATTATACTGCAGGATGTGGACTTCATTGTCTTATGTTTAAAGGATTAATAGTTTACTTTTCCTTCATGTGATACAGTACTGATCAAAGTATAGGCCTCCTGTACATATATCGGTTAGCAATAGGTTTGATCTACATTATTGAAAAGTGTGTAAATAGCTGCTATTGCTTCCCTGTTTTAACACGTACAAGTGATTCATGTCAAGTTCTAGAAATATGTGGCAGAAGTCACAAGTCTGCTCCTGTTACTAAAGTTCACTGGGTTTAGGCCGCTGAGTAAACCTGGCTTCAACCCAGTGGGCTGACGGTTCATGAGCATTTCTGAGAGATACAAAAAAGAAAAACTTAAAACTTGCTTTATGATTATGTCTGGGTTTATAGGGTTCCTTTTTTATCGCATTTGTCCATTTACCATATGAAAATAATTTAAAAAAAAATTGGTGTGTAACAATATATAGGCCTGCCTAAGGCGCATCTCATTCCTAATTCAGTAGACTTCTTGTTATGAACTATCAATTTATTGTTTCTATATATTTTCTGTTGCTCTGCAGACATTTGTTTCTAATGCATGTGAAAGAAGAGCTTTTCAAAGGAAGCTTGCGATTGGACATGGAGCAGGCGATTGAGCTCTGTGCACTACTGGCTCAGGCAGAGTTTGGAGATTACAACCACAACACAGCCAACTACTGCTACTCCCAGATCTACGGTCAAGACCCCAGTCATGACACCATCAACAAGTGAGAACATTAACAGTCAAAATAACATCTGCTGTTCCTCTTGATAACTCTAAAGCAATTCTTCCTCAGTATGCTGCAGAAAGAAAGTGACAGAGGAATAAAAGTGGCATCTTTTGTGTTTTTATAGTATGTTTTTGAGGCATAAGTCACTGGAGGGTGTTAGTCAGGCTTCAGCGGAATATCAAGCCCTGCAGCTGGTTTCCTCCCTTAGCTACTTTGGCGTTGAGTGGCACTCTGCACGTGACTCTGAGGGACAGGAGCTGCTCATCGGGGTTGGACCAGAGGGCCTGTTTGTCTGCAAAACAGATTTCACTCCTATTGAAAGGTGCATATGTGTGACAACAAAAACAAGAAACACAGGCTCTTTCAGAGATTTAAAATGAATTTCTATAACATCACCTCTTCATTTTTCTTTCAGAATCATTTACCCGGTCATTCAAATGGCCACTCAGTCTGGAAGGAACGTGTATGTGACCATTGCAAAAGACAGTGGGGACAGTGTGGTTCTGCTTTTTAAGTTCATCAGTCCCAGTGCTGCCAATGGACTATATCGTGCTATCACAGAAATCCATGCATTCTACAGGTGAATATTGTTATGATTGTACCAAATGTACTTCAGTAAACTATTTTAGAAAGATTGTCCTGTTCAACTAGGGCTGTTATATTTTAGAATGTTGATTTAGTGTTGATTTGGTTGCTGATTTTTATTTCAGTCAACAAAAATGTTTAAGTTGTTTTAATTTTTGGATTTTTGTTAGCAACAGCACAACTGTGTTTGATTTCAGAATTTGTAACTTTAAGATTTAACATCTTGATGTAAAGATTCTAAACATATTGGGGCAGTTTCCCGAACAGGGTTTAAGACTAGTCCTAGATTAAAATAAATGTTAAGAGCTGTCTAAACTGGAAAA
>JAUCNO010000236.1:19901238-19966574 GCA_032353835.1 Enteromius viviparus | reverse complement strand
TACGCACAAGAAATGCACGTACGCCAGACATGGAGTTGACGTGGAGCAACGCACATTCTCACGTTCATTTCATTGTTTGTAAATCCGAACGTGAGCGTGAAATCTGGCGTATGCAGCGTTGATACATGAGGCCCCAGACGTGTGCTGAGCCCTGATTGAGGAACACATAGACACTGGTGAACTGAGAATTTATTAATGAATACAAAAATCACCTTGATTTGGCCACATGTTTTTCTCTTCCAAATGACCTGCAATAAATGAAAAGACACAGTAACGTAAACAAACACTCATGTCACCAGAGATTTAGTGCTTTCTCTGGCCGCCTCAGACCAGTTCTGTGTGTTGAACACATATTTACTGCAAATACACTTTATTTAGGAAATGTTTGCACTATATTCAAACACAGAACTAAAGCCTTTCAGTCTGTTTTCTGGACTGGAGCGGAGAGTAATGAAGCAGCATGGGAAGGATTTTACTGCTAACACTTTTCACATGTTCAAAACAATAACAGAGACGCAGTGACAGAGTGTTGAACTTTGGGAGATAAAAAGCTTGTTTATATCTGTTTGATTACTGAACCATCACTTACACAATGAACAATATTTGCTTAAGCGTCCTATAAAACACACGCGAGAGCGGAGTCTCTGTCCAGGCCGAGGCTTTCGGGAAGCTCAACGTTATTGGTTCTCGCTTTATTTCGTTCCAATAGCTTCTTGTCTTGTACATCTATGTTTTTTGGGATCATGGAGAGTGTAATGAAGATCCATGATGTTGAAATGCACAATAAATAACTACCACTTCTGCATTTGTCCACATGTGTTGCCGTAGTATTCATAGACAGAAACCGAGGATAGCGCGGGTATTGCGTCATTGATAGGCGACAAGGAACAGGAAAGGTTCATTATTTAAATCTGGAATTTCATTGAATTTACAAATCCTACAGAACTTCTGAGATAACGCAAGCACACAACTGCATGAAATTTTATTACAAAATATATATATATTTTTTTTATACATATATTGTGCCTTTAATAAACTCTGTTATAAAATATTTCATAATAAACATAATATATATTTCATAATTTGCACTCCAGGACCATCATTTTACAGACAAATTATAAAAGGAGGAATCCTGCTAATCTCACTTCACATTTGCATATGGTAAATAATAACAATACAAATAATAATAATAAACAAAATATATGCATATTTTTATATGTACATTTATGTTGGTTTTGTTCTAATCATATGCATTATTAAAATAATACGTAAGGACATTTGTGTCTTTTTCTAAAACTGCGCAGTCGGTGTAATCTACATCCGGGGACTAGGAACGCCCTGGACAAACAGCAGCGCTCGCGCTAGCTCTCTCTCTCTCTCTATCTCTCTCTCTCTCTCTCTCTCTCACACACACACACACACACACACACACACACACACAGCTCTTCCTGAGCAATAAACATAAACTTAGGAGGCTCAGACCCAAGAACAAACGAACTTTTGATTGTCATTTAGCTCGAAATTAAACATCCCGTTCACATTCCTGACATAAAAGCAGTTATAGGAGTCTTATATGAAAAAACGTATCAGTAAAAATGCAATAACAAATAAAGTAATGTGATATTAAAGTTTAAGCCGATGGCAATTTTCTAACGCCTAATCAACGTATTTTTTAGTATTTGAAAGTATCACCATCAATAACTCTCCTAATGATCAGGTTCAGACACATACCTTCTTCCCGGGAAAGCTGTAAGGCACTGACTAACGCTTCCGCATTCCGCGAGCTCACGGTGCACTGCAGTGACGTCACCTGCCTCTGATAACCGACAGGTGTGTTTTAAACAGGTGTGTTCGAGATGCACTACACGAGCCTATCGCCGGCTGGCGAGAGCAGCCCCTTGCAGTCGGGGGAGGAGTAAAGAGACGGACACTTATAGGTTTCCGTCTTGGTTAATAGCATCCTTATGATGGGAAAAAAATTATATAGGCTACATAAATGTAGATACCTAAAAATGAAAACAGCCTTTTATGCGTTTCATAATTAATTTGTTTTGTATACAAAAACCCTTAAAATGATGAAAATAAATGGCAATAAATCTGTTTTCTATAATTTTGCATTATTACTTACAAGAAAAATCCAAGCCCCTCGTTTCTTTTTCCTTTTTTTCTGTTGTATTTGTTTGCACCTGTTTTGAAGGTTGTAACGTGATGTTAATTTGACATTGCCAAGTTGTTTGTACATTAATAATTGTTCAATAAAAAATAAATAAATTACTTATAGTTTTCTGTAGTGCTGAATCAACGTGATTAACTCTTATACAATACGAATATATATTTACCATATCGCCTAATCTGCATTTTCATCATTAATGTTTTGTTTGAATATCAGAAATTCGATATAAAGCTTGATTACATACAGGAACTTTTTTTATGAAAACACACGCAGCACACATCGCTGGTTGTAAATCACATAATCTGACCAATGAGAATAAATTGTGTCATCATCAAGCCTTTTGCAGCCGATTTTGAGCAACTGCAGCACCTGACCTGTGCGACTGCTCTCGTTTTGCTCTCACAGTACTTTGATGGCACATGTGATCGAAAGGTGGCTGCAGCGCCGATCAAAGTCGGAAAAATTATCTTACCAGATACACACCTTTTGTCTTATCACCTGTCTTTTTGTCCTCCAATCACAGCGGAGCTGGAGCTGGAGCATGCTCAGAGAGTACCGGAGCCAGAGCCTGTCCAGCCTCAGGTAAAGTTAAAGGACAGGCAAAAGTTTTTTGAGGAGGCTTTTCAGCAGGACATGGAGCACTACCTGTCCACAGGATACCTACAGATCGCGGAGAGAAGAGGTGAGCTATGCCCATTCCCCTGGCGCAAAGAATGTGCCAGACACAGTAATAAAAAAATATAAGTAAACATGCTGTATGCCTGGGGAAAAAAATTACCAAACCTTTTACCAATACCTGAGAAATGTCTGTTTAGATAGTTTGGTATAGCTTTTATCTTCCAACTGGTCAAATTAGGGGACACACGGTATGGTAATGTACAAAAGAGCAGCTTAAGTGAGTGGGTGTGGATATGCTGATCCAGTGATAGATAAACTACACCAAAGCAACAAATGCAAGAGTAGCAAGTATGAACCAAGATCAGCCAGTCGGTCCTTATATTGACTATAGGGGCTAAAGTTCTGCTTACACGTATGCTTATAATTCTGTGTTTACCTTAATGTTAGATTGTGTCAAAATGAAAATACAGATCCTGCATTAAGCAGAACATACATTTATTAAATTTACAGTAATAAACCTCTGTTTATCTGAGAAATAATCTACTTCATCTGTGTTAAAGTACGAAAATGCTGTGGAGGATTGGAGCATCGCCAACTGGATGCTGAAAATCTCTCCAATAAGCAAAACTAGATGCAGCGGATGTCAAAAACACCTTTTAAAGTGCCTCTATTTTGGATTTTTGAAAAATACCTTTCATGCAGTCTCTAAGTGAATGACAACATCCTGTTGAGTTTTAAATCTGAAAGTGCACCGTGTATAAAATTATTGTCTCTCAAAAGAAAGAGTCGACTCTGAAACATTGAAACAAGTCGTTTCCCATGAAATATTTAGAAACAGTCCAATTTAGTCCAATTCAGTGGGCTTTTCGCATTGGTCTGAATGAAAATGCAAATTCTTTCTTTGCCACTATAGGTGCCACTTTTGGGGCAGTAAAATAACTGGTTTCCCAGATAATGCTGTGCACAAAGCAGCACTGTGCTCACAAACACTGCTTTATCAGGAATCACAGTCATGATTAAGTGAAAATAAATCCAATAAGACCAATCACCACAGATTAGCATCACACTAAAGAGGCTTTGGAAAATGAATCTTTGAGGAAATTGTTTGGGAGTTGTTGAGCAAGTAAGGTAAAAATATTGGAGATACCCAAAACCAAAATATTCAAGAGCGGGTATCCTAATATTGTGCTGAAGTCCGCTACAACAGGCTTCAATGCATCTAACGTCAAAAAACATTGTAATTTTCGCAAAATATGCATTTAATATAAGAGTTGTTTCGCAGTAAATTTCAATACGGTTCATTTGAATCATTTCGGATTGTAAGGTCTGTAAACCCCTCCCTTCTATAAGCCAACTCTACTCTGATTGGTCAGTAGGCCAAGTCTTTTGATTGGTCTTTTCGTCACTCAACTAGAAACTCCATTGCAAGCACGACTTGATCAGGATGTTTCTGGTAGGTTTAAACTTTGTATGTGGTAGTTTATGTAATGTGACAGCATTGGATTCAAATCGCTTCATCAGAACTAATATTACGTTAGTAAGACCGTAATTCTTTACCTGGAAACCTAAAGTTGCTAGGCCATACATTAAACATTAATACAAAATTTAATTTTGGGATTATGCAAATATGTTACCTAGTGACGTACATCGGTAATAGGCAGAAGATGAAAGAAGATAAAAATGAAACAACTAAGGCGATTCTGAGTGTTGTTTTGTTTGTTTTGAGAGACATTATCTTAATCATGCACTTTTTGGATTAATAACTTTGCAGACTGTTTACATTGAAGGACAGCTACAATACAAACTGCAAATATGATATATATATATATATATATATATATAAAAAAAAACATATTACCCGCTCTTTAATCTTTCATTAGTCATGATAAGGACACTTTAATAAGGCAGAGATAAGATGTGCTATTCGATCATAAAAAAAAGAGCAGGCTAGGATCAGCCAGTGGGCCATAAAGAAGACGGGACCAGTTACCCATAGGGTGATTAAGAAACTCGGACTAAACACCAGGACACAACAAGCCAACTGCAAAGAACAAGCCAAGCGAAGTTGTGGATAACACCAAACAAACTAAACTAGCCCGAAAGACGCTCACTGACAGTGGGGTTAGGATCAGCCAATGGGTAATCAAAAAGACAAGGTTAGGATCAGCCGTATTGTCATTGCTGCAACATTGCTGTTAATGCTCTATTTTTAAATGATCAGGACCAGGCAAGTTTTGGTGTGTGGACTGAAATTGTGTAGTAAGAGTGTTTCGTGTTATTTTTCTTAAAGCATACACACAGATTCTGAGTGTATGAGTATGAGTGTACGGTTGTGTTTGTGTCTCAATACTGTAAAGGGGAGCTAATGTGTCTCTCTCTTTGCTGTCCACCTCCCTGTGCCGCTGTGCTCTTACACAACCTTGAGGTACGCAGTTTACCGCTCTGCTTACCGATGTCACGCTCACACACGCACATGTGAACGGGCATGCCTCACGCCGCAATCTGTGTTTGTGAAGCATGCGCTAATGACATCACAGAGTCAACATAACTGCAAGGTGACGAATCCAGGACATAGCTCAGTGCATCAAACAAGATCTGACACAACAAAATTTGCTCTTCTCTTTTGCAAGAGTTGACTAAAGAACTCACATGAAGGATTTCTTCGTCCACAGAGATGCAAACTAAATGCGATAAACGTTCATCCTGGACTCAAATCCTTGACACATCTTAAAGATTGAAGTGCGAAGTTGTAGGAAGTGATGCTATTATTCTTTCTTTGGTTCACAGAGACAATAGGAAGCATGTCATCAATGGAGGTGAACGTGGACATGCTGGAGCAAATGGACTTGATGGACATGTCTGACCATGAGGCACTGGATGTGTTTCTCAACTCTGGTGGCGAGGACAACAGTGTGGCTTCACCGATGCTGGGTATACATACATACATGACATTTCCCAACCATCAATTAAAATTTTTACTCACTCTCTAGGTGTTACTGCTCTATCGTTATGTCATTTTTAAGTGGAGCCCGACTGATTTCCATAGATCTAAACCACTCTTAGCTAATGACAAAAGTGGCTCCCTGGTGGCATCCCTCCTTATGTTTAAAGAACTCTTTAGCTTCACTAATGCTGAGATGCCATTAAATTAGTGCTGACATTTACTGCCACCGTCAGCAGAACACGCTGAGATGATGTCTGATTGCATCCAGAAAAGAACAAACAGGTTTTACAATTATCCCTAATTACATTGATATGCACCGAAAGCCTGGATTATAGAGTCAACATCAGGACACTGGACTGTTCAAAAATCAAGTGCACTGCATCAATGTCTACAGTCTGCATAAGCAGCTACCTAATTTAAAATGGTATCCGATAGTGATATTCATTATATTCACAAGAGTATAGTGAATATAATGAATATAATTCACAAGAATTCACAAGCCATCTTCTATATTTTGATGCATATCCAAGTGTAATATGCATCCAAGAAAAAAACAAGGTGGGCAAGGCTTTGGTTGGACTTCGGATGTTGATTGGATTTTGGATTTTGAGATTTGGGTGTGGCAGATGAACACAAGCTTGCAGGAACGGGCTTTGTGTAGACTTTATGAATAAAGCCCTGCATACACACCAGAAAAAAAAGTTTAATGTTTTACCTGATAGATTATGTTATGTTATGTCACTATTAATATATATTTATATTGGTGCTGTCAAATGATTAATCATGATTGCATCCAAAATTGCATCCAAAATAAAAGTTTCTGCTTGCATAATATGTGTGTATACTGTGCATATATAAGAAAAATATCTTATGTTTTATATTAATTATATTTATATATATTATAAAAACTTAAATATGTAAAATATATATATACTGTATTTGTATTTATATATACATAATGAATATTTACTGTACATATTTAATGTAAACAAAAACTTTATGGGTGAATTGATCACAATAACATCTATAACAAGCATTTAGAAAGTAGATGGGATGAATTTTCATGTAAAGCGACTTTAAACATGTTGCAGTGCATTCTGGTAATGCATACACCATGAAAAGGTCTGGTTGTGCATGTTGCAATTACTGTAATTAGTTTTAAAAATTCTGGAAATTTTCCAAACACTGCAAAATTTTCCCACCCCTTAGCAACCCTATTTCCAGTTCATTTCTTCATTAAGATAGATTTGCAGAAGTATATCATTTCATCACTTTCTCACCAATGGATGCTCTGCAGTGAATGGGTGCCATCAGAATGAGAGAACAGCTGATACAAAAATTACAATAATTCACACTATAAAGTATTCCACACCGCTTCAGTCCAGTCAAGTTTTTGGGAGATGAACAAGCAATGCTTGATCACTAAAATCTTAGATACGTTTCACTAGGTTTGTTGTGACATTAGCTATATTTAAATGAACACTTGGGAAAAAGTGGTACATTTTCTATTGTCAGTAAAATAGTGATGCATAAAGCACAACTCACAAAGAAGTGACTTTCAAACCAAGCTGCTTTTTGTTGGTCAGCACTAACTTGAACAAAATCTTTGTGTAGATTATTTTCATGAAAACAGTAACAGATCTCTAGTGACCCAAATGTTTTCTGAGCAGTGCATTACATTTTCAAGACAAATGATCATTCTTAAACTCTTTTCTGAACGATTCCCTCTTAGGTCCAGATGTGGAGTCGTTCACCTCTGAGATCACTCTTCAGGTGCCCACGCAGGCCGACCTGAGACACAAGCTGGCCTCGCTGTCCTCCACCTGCACAGACTCAGCCAGCCAGGACACAGAGGCAGGAGAAGAGGAGGAGGATGAAGACGATGATGATAATGATGATGAGAGTGGACCAGCACCCATCTGCAACCCTCCGCTTGTCCAGCCGGATCAGGAAGAGGTCGAGCAGGATGCCTTGTTACCCGAAAGAGAGCAAAACCAACCAATCAAGAACTGTGAAAGCAGCAGCTCGTCCTGAAAACACAGAGGATGGACACAGACTGTGAAAGGAAACGATGTAGTTAGTGGTGTGCTATGCGCTCGCGCCCAAAGGAAGAGTGTGCACTGGTGTTTTATGAAACCCTTTTGGTTTTTGTAAAAAAAATTCTTTGTCGTGTGCTGTGCAGTGTGAAGCCCGATCCTGTGCCTGCCCTCCAAATCAATAAATATCTTTTATTCTGTTGGACGTTCACTGCATACAGCTAGTGTGCTGTTTGTCCCTCTGTGCCAGTTGTCAGTTAGAAAATACTTCCTTATCTATATTATATTCCTTTCACTCTACATGCTAGTTTCAAACTGGTCTCATTAAAGTATGTACCTCTGTGCGTTTTTTTGTGCAACACCACTTTTATGTGCCTTACTGCATGTTTTGCCGCAGTTATAAAGTGAAATGTTCACTGATTCAAGCTAAAACACAGGTCACAATACGTGAACCCCCAGCACATTTTTATTACGTTGATAAAGGTACATATTACGGCGGTTCAGATTTGAATTATCCACTAACTGTTGCTAAAAGTTATTGCTCTATCATATTGGAAATATGCCCTATACCAAATTCAACCTTAAATCTACCTGATAACAATTGTGTTAACAAATGCAAAACGGATATAAAGTACTCTCAAGTACATCTCTGTACTCCGTGAGCCCCAATCAACCCTACCGTCTATGAAAACCCATAGATATGAAGCTGGATATGTGTGATGCCAGTGTTCAAAAGCATCAGTTTTCAAATCTCCTAGAATATTAATATTGTTTAATACATAACATGATATTCTTCAAGTAGTTTTGCAAAATTTATGTTTTATGATATGTATTTGTAATATGTATTAAAAGGTATCAGGTGTAAGGTGTAAAAGGTGTTTTACTGCCCCTAGTGTTCATAGTGCCCCCTAGTGGAAACTGCAGTGATATTTACTTATTGGTACGTATATCGCTAAAAAGTGCACCAAGGTACATTTATGACATGAGACCTGGTAGGCTAGTTTGATCGGTTTCACATCTTGTAAATCCATACCGGGATGTCTTAAACATGGCTTTAGATTACAAATGCTAAACATTTTTTCAAAAGGAATGTTTAATGTTGTGAGGTTGCAGTCTGTCTCTAAGTGGCAGTTTCCCGAACAGGGTTTAAGATAGTCCTAGATTAAAATAAATGTAAAGAGCTGTCTAAACTGGAAAAAGCTTGCACTGAGATCTCTTGAAATACATAATTGCCATTGTTTGGTCTTAAAATGCTCACAGATAATGCATTTTTGTAAGACATGTTTCTAAAAATTCTTAAATGTCCTAAATTTCCAAAGGTCTAGTCCTGGCTTAATCTAATTCCTATCCGGAGAAACTGGCCCTTAAACCATAAAGCTATTTAAAACTACCCATTTTTAATTGAACACAATTTGAACTCAACTCTTCAGGTGTGACACTGTAACAAGCTCGGTGAAGATGCAATACAGCCGTGACTTCAAGGGCCACCTGGCTTCTCTCTTCCTCAACGACAGCATTGACCTTGGCAAAAGGTACATCTTTGACATCCAGCGCACATCCAAAGAAGTGTATGACCGTGCGCGGCGAGCCCTGTTCAATACAAGGATGGCTGTGACTGGAAGTCCGAGAGGCTGTCACTCTCCACTGAGACAGACAAAAGTTGAAAGGGAGGAACAGACATGCGTCGGCTGCAGAGAAACTTGCGTTCTGAAGGAGAAGCTCCAAAGGCTACAAGAGGCCCTGACCTGCTCTCTGTGCTGCGAACAAGAGATCAATGCTGCATTCTGTCCTTGTGGGCACATGTTCTGCTGTTATAACTGCGCCAGCCAACTTCAGGTGATTGTTGCATAATTACTACAAGATTAGTGCCATTAAGAACCATACTGTATATATATAATACATGTATGTATGTATGTATGTATGTGTACATAACACATACATTAACAAAAGTCCATGCAAAATACAAAATATCCAACAATGATGACAAATAGAAAGGGATTTTTTCCCCTCATGTTTAGCAATCATCTAAATTGACCAGTTAAGTTAATGATTAAGAGAACTTACACTCTTAGGTTTACACAACCTCTGGTCACCCTCCTAACATATTTCTCGACATGTTCTGTCAGCCATTAGCGGCTGAAGATCTTGATAATCAGACATTTCTCGTTACGCAGCAGTCCTGTGACCTTTTGAATTTCACCCTCTGACATCACAGAAGTCTTATATCAGTTCAGTGGTGCATGACTGTGTAGAGGAAACTGGCACATCGCATAACTGCATAATTAACATGAGCAATGAAGAACAACCATAGAGGCTTAAAAAAAGAATATTTTGACGTGTTAATGATATTTTTCCTTCTTGCCTCTCTCTTATCAGTGTTGTCCAGTGTGCCGTTCAGATGTGGATCGTGTTCAGCATGTCTATTTACCCACCTGTGCCAGTCTGCTTGGCCTGTCAGAGGCAAAAACCACCACCTTCATTGTGTCCTGAGGGAATTGTGCGATTTAAAAAATATCTGCCAGATGTAGGATGAGTAACATTGGCTCACCATACATGGACATCATAAGACTATTTTAAAAATACAGAAGAAATGTTATGATATATTATACAGTGGTTTTAAGTATGAGCTGAACTGAGTGAGGCCGTCTATATGAAAATACCTCAAAAAAATGACTACTGTTTATCATACTGTTATTTTTCACAGTATGCATATTATTTATAGACATAAAAAATAATAAACAGTTTTGCACTGGGGATCCTTAAGAGAGGCAAATATCATGCATGTTACACAGCAGTAGCAAATTCCTTGTGACTGTATTAGGACACCTAAGTAAATACAAATGTAGTACTTAACACTCCACATCAACTATATTCTATATCAAAAAGCATTTTTTTTTAAATATTTGTCTCTGTGTCTACAGTTTTATCTTACAAATAATTCAGAAATACATGTCATTACATTACATGAGAATGGGTTCTTTCTAGTGCTATACTGCAGTATTCATAAAATGTCTGTTATGCACTATATTACAAAGGGGTCCAAATTACAAAGAATTATGTCCTCTTTTATATTTACCTGTATTTCATCAATATTTCGTAACGTAATAAAAAGTTTTTACACACCTTTTAATACCTGCCTGGTATTTTTGTTTTTGTTTGTTGAATTAATTCTAGGACCTTATTCTAGACTTGTTACATAATGTTCTTTGCGCCTTTAGTCGTGCAACACTGTATAACAACACACCCATTTTCATATTAATAAAAACTTCTCTAACAGTGTACTGTACAGTACAGAGTCTACTTTTAAGGTAGGGAGACTTACGTTTTGCACGTATAACTGTACTGATAAACTGTACATGTAACTACTGATATGCATATGTGTTACAGTACTAATATGTACAGTGTCTGTGTCGAAAGTGAATTGATGGCAAAGGTTATAGCCAGAATAACGTTATGATATAAGGCTAGGCAAGTACTGTAAAGTACAGTAAAGAGAACTATCAAATAAGTGACCTGATAGTGTTATACTTTTTGTAGATCATGGCCTGTTAAAAATGTTTCAGTCAGCTAATAATTTAATATGCTTATATAAAAAAAATTATGTAGGCTAAATCGAGATAAATATTCTGCATATACCCAATAGGTATGCATTTATTAAATTCTTTAATTAATTCCGAGAGGCTTGTAGACTTACGGAGATTCTTTCTAGAGGACACAATACGCCAGAAGGAGGCGACAAGGGTTTATGAGTGAGTCATTTACTTTTTTTCACCTGATTCGTTCAAAAATATAAACTCAAACAAAGTGATAGGCTGAAGGCGGAACAGTAATTTTCCTAATATGCATAAATTGCAAAAACAAGTAGGAGTAAAATGCATGCTGTTCTCAATACAGCCACGTTTTAATGAATGAGTCATTGAGTCATTTTCTCACCTGATTCGTTCAAACACATTGATTTGTTTAGAAACGAATCACTACCAATGTGTTGTTGCTCGGAGAAATGCAGCGGTTAGTTTGAAACTGTATTCATTGGTGGATCAAAAACAGACAACTGGGAAAATTGTGTCTCCAGTGTAAGTTACTCTATATTTACTTTGTTTATTGAACTGTTGTGTGAAAGCATTTGTATACAGTATTATCGACATCACTCGTGTTATATTGGATGTGTTGTATGAGTAGAATGACATTTATTTGGTGGATAAAAACATGAGGGTAAATGTTCGGGAAAGAAATCAGTGCGGCCCCTGATTGTCATCTGAAAGCCTGGAACAGGGAACATTATGTTCTCTATGAAAAAAGCCAATATGCATTAACTATAGGCTTACAGACAAATCTTTAGCCCAAAGTTCATAAGTCTTGCACAATCTTACCCATCTGAGTCACAGGCTATTTTCTTGTCAAGTTATACTTTGAGTGTGTTTGCATGTGTTATGTAACGTGTGGCTGGTGTTTATGTAAGGTATTTACCTGAAGGTAGTGTCTTCGAAAGGTGCATATTTATCATCGGTGACATGGAGCAGAGCAATCACTATTTTTATGGAAAGTCACTTTTCAATCTTTCGCCATATTTTATCTCACCACATTCTTAAAAAAAAAGGTTCTTTATTAGCATATATGTATGCATGAAGAACTTTTAGCAGCCATAAAAACATTTCAATGCACAAGAGATTCCTTAAAGTGTTACTCTACACCAAAAGGAACATTTTGTCAGTAATTACTTAAGCCCATGTCGTTCCAGACTTTACAAGAAAACCAGGAGGCTTTGTGACTGTCACACTGACTGCCAATCAACTACCACTGTCAAGGTCCAGAAAAGTATGAAAGATTTTGTCAAAATGGTCCCTTTGCCATTAGTGGTTCAATCTTAATGTTATAAAGTGACCAGAAAGTGACCAGAAAATAAAAAATAATGACTTCATTCTACTGCATAACTGTAGCACCATTTTGAATATCCACAGGATGCAAACTACTCATGCTTTTTGTCAGCTACGCTATGTTTTCTATGTGTATTTACACTTTGATCGTAACAAAAAAAGCACATCCTTGGGATGCAGCTGACAGAAGAGCGTACATATTTGGCATCCTTTGGATATTTTCCAAAATTACATTTAAAATGTTTAAACCATTGATGGCAGACTATTCTGACAAAGTCTTTCATACTTTTCTGGACATTGACTGTTATTTACTTGGCAGTCAATGGCACAGTCACAAGTCTCCCAGTTTTCATCCAAAATATCTTAAACTGTGTTACAAAGACGAACTAAGCTTTTAAGGGTTGGGAACAACATGGGGGAAGTGATTAATAACAAGATTTTCAGAGTAAACCTTAAATGTTCTTTACACTAATAAATATGAATCTCCTAGGACTGGCTCAGTAAAGGATTTTTGGACGAAACCAATATGGTTCTCATATGGCATGACAGCAAAAACCTAATCAGTAACATTATATGAGGAATTATACAGCAATAGCATGTGTGTAAATATAAGGAATTGTACAGCATGTGTAGTCAAAATGTCAATGTCTCAGGAGGCTTTTGTAAAGGTGTCAAGCACAACCTTAACTCAATTGAATAATTCAAAGCATCTATATGTGGCTGTACAAACAGTAAAAACAGCAAGGAAAAACTGATTTCAGTCCATTTTAGGTTCATCATCCCAAATGAAATCACTGTTCATTAATGGAAAAAGGCAACTAAAATTGGCACAGTATTTTATTAGAGTGATTATACAGATACAATAGATTTGTACTATACAGGAAGTCATTGAACTAGACATATTAGCCAAAAGTCGCGTCCGATGTTCCTTTTCATTTTACAAAAATCAAAACAGCTACAAAAACTTGCAAGCACCACCAAAAAAATGATCACTGACTTCACCGAACAGTCTTGGATGCTCTGTTCACATAAACACGCCACAGTTAGAAAAGTTGAGGTTGACTTCTGTCTTAATTGCTTTTTCGTCAGTTTGTAGAAAAGAAGCTTGTCAAAGAATGAGAAAATATCACAGGTACAACGAATCACACAAATATAGTCATTTACATTGAATATATAAGAAAATGAGAAATCAGTTATGTGCTTTTTTTCTTCTTTTTTGAAGAAATGTCACTCTGGCGATTGAGGTTTTAACGGGAGGTAAAAGATCTAGATCTTCCTTAAAAGAAAAAAAACAAACAAAAAAAACCTGTAAGATCAATGATGTGTATGCTATAGGTCAATTTCTAGACATCAAGATTGGTCTTCCAACCCTAAATGAGGCCTTGTGGTATTGCTAGAACTAATCCTGGCTATGGACCATTGAGGCATATGCATACAGCAGATTCTGGCTGTCTTTAGATGTCTGTATATAATATTGTTGATGCCCAAATTTGTTTATACAACAGAAAGTTGTATTTTCCCATATGAATGCATTTTCAACAGCAAGCACGTGAGCCACATTCACAACATGTCATCATGCTAGTTAGAAGTTAGCCTTCTTTGTACATTGGGTGCATGTACAGTGATGGGCTGTAGAGGGCGCAATAGTCAGCCAGTGACTTCCCATGAGTCATAGCACTGTAGCTAAAATGATCACTAGCTCGTTTTTTTTTTTTTTTTTTTAACTGAGCAAAGTAACACAGGAATACAAACAGTCAGGCCAGTTTCTCAACCTGAGAATGCAGTTTGACTATAAATCGCTATAATGCTTTTATGCCTTCAAGTGTTTGACAGCCTTCTTTTTAAAAATAAACAAAAAAGTTTTTTGATGCAGTTGAAAATAAATCGCTGTTGTTAGGTTGAAACAGAACAGCACATACTGGATTAAAAGAGCTTTCGTTGCCACCAGTGTTGAAACCTGACTGTCTTCGATGAAGTTATCCACACAGTGCACAAACACACTGAGGTTTACATGTACATAGCTACACAGGAAAAGAGAGAGAGAGAAAAGAGAGAGAACAATGCCACATATGAAACAAACAACAATCCAGAAAAATTCACACTTTTGTAATGGTTTCTAGTCTATTGTCATAGCACTGAGTTTTCTACTGCCTTACCAATTTCACCGGTACAATAGACTGTATTTAACATTTTATAGCTTTGTGGCTATTAATCAACAATCCCTTTCATTTCTCTTTCATTGTCCTCTCTCTTCAAAAGTGCATAAAATCCAAATCCAGATTGGACTGAATGTGCAATCAAGCATTACTTCTACAATATGAGGTCTATTGTGATTCCATCTGAATATAAGCCTAGACGCAACAATACCTTTTTCAAGTCAGTCAACAAACTGAGTTAAATGAAAAACTCACACTCATGACCACGCATATCAAAATGTATAGTTTTCAGGTGACCTACAGAGCTGGCAATATGAAGTGTTACCTCTAAGTTTCCATACACTCACTCTGCTTTACTCTTTAAAATGTTTACTTGTGCAAATAGCAAAATTCTTATATGTATTTTTTTAATTTTATAACAGCACTCGTATGTTTTAAACAGTCAGTTGAGTTAGATTAGAATAATTTTGTGACTGTTTAACACAAAATACATCTAAAGACAATCCCATAAGGCTTTTGTTTATGGAATAGAGCAATTAAATTTGTCATTTAAAAAAGAAAGTTTATGGATTATTACCTTCTCTGTTATATTTCATCGCAGTGTAAAATTAATTCCTTTAACATCACCAGCACACCAAAGATAAAGGCAAATAGATCATGTGGATACTTAAATCTAAATAAAGTGTCTCAACATTCATATTTTATCAAGAGTCACAATGGCATGTTTAGGTTATTAGCATACTGTTAAGTATGGAGAAATCAAAATTATTAAAGAGAGCCACTGTGGATGACATACCTTATTCTGAGTAGTAGCTATGAATTATTTTGATGCAAAAAGAAATGAGGCCATGAGAGACTGAAGCATAGTCCTTTCAGGATGTCTTATGTCAATGTTCGCAGTCCATTTTTGCCCATACTGGAAATTTAGATTTTCAGATTGAACACAGCACAGCGTCTTCCTTTGACCCACTGATTCCTACTATTTAAATGATCATATCGATGTAATTTTGTTGACTTTATCAGATGCTACATCTACTATATAAACAAGTCAATACAAAGTCCAGTTCTGTTTGTGATAAACCTGTAAAACATGGCTTGTGTTGAACAGTGAGTAAGCTGTGTAGATTTAGTTGTATGGCAATTATATTATCTTTAGAATAGAATTGATTATTGCAGCTGGACTGATTAAGGCCCACAATACTTAAAATAGTGAAAACCACTAAATAAGAAGTGCTTTGCACATAAAATGGTAG
This sequence comes from Enteromius viviparus, assembly GCA_032353835.1. NCBI lineage: Eukaryota > Metazoa > Chordata > Actinopteri > Cypriniformes > Cyprinidae > Enteromius > Enteromius viviparus. The sequence goes on along the minus strand of JAUCNO010000236.1, from coordinate 19,950,520 downwards.
TAATGCACAAAATGACTAACAGCGCTCAAAATGGTCTGTTGCTGTAGTAACAAAACAAAGGTGGGAATGTTTTAATCCATTCATTCAACTTCCCCTAACCTTTCTTTAAAGTGCTAATTCTGACTTGAACAGAGACTTCTCTACGCAGCCACTTTGACGTTGTGAAGATTTCTCCAACGCTTTCTCGCTCAAAACTGAGATCACAGATCCGATCAGGCCATCTGATTGGGTTAATTGTTAAATGCACACTTGAGGTATGTGAAAGCTCAGTATTGCATATCTAGAAGACTATCAGCAACTGAATTTACATATATCATGGATAAATCATTTAACATTCAATGTTGTACCTTGACACTTTACTTGACTTAAGTCTGATTCGAAGTAGTCACTCGAGCAAAGCCTGTCATTCTCAGATGACATTATGTAAGCAGGGGGGGCAGTAACAAGTGGAAGGCTGCTTTCGTCAAGATAATCATTTTCACACAACTTGCGGAAGTCACTTATAATCATAGTCACACAAATGACACGTCTTACTGTTAACCTTTTGCCATCAATCCATGTAACAGTCCTTATCCAGTCAAAGCCCTGATTATGAATGAGTTCAGTACAGATAACAGTAGACTAACATTAGACACACCAACTGCTCAGCAAGCTGAGGAAAAAGTGGTCAGACCTTGCAATATACAACCCAAAACTGTCTTGTTTAGTTGATTTCAAAAAGAATATCTAAGGATAAATATTACATATGACAATGATTCAAACGATCAAATACATTTTTGTGTAAAATGGTCTAAAGTTACAGTAACCTGGATATGAATGTGATAGGAAAGCAACAAAGAACCAAAAAGTAAATCTGCTCTTCCTTGTCCCTCTTGGAGTCCATGGCAGTGATGGGGAAAGTATTATGAGTCTGTTGTTGAAGCAAAAGCATTTTCTTGGACACCAAGCAAAAAGAAATTGTATTCAGTTATTCACCATTATGTGATTTCTCAAAGAAATTAGGTAAGGCTAATTAATTTATTACTTGGTTAGAAATTGACTCCCCACCACTGCTCTATGGTGTTCTGAACGTCCTCAGCAACCTGTGCTGGAGCGGCCCTCAATGCTGACCTTCAGCTGATGTGGGAGGAAGGACAATTTGGGTAAAATCTGAGGGTCCTCTTGCGACCTCCACATTTCTCCCTTCTCTGGAGCAGACCACCTCCTCTTGCGGCTAACTGCTCTCTCAACACTAAATGTGCATGTTTTTTCTGCCTGGGTCTGGAGGTTCACCTGTGTCTGAGAAATAATTTCCCCATTCAACACATTTCTTGGGTTAGAAGTCTCAACCAGTGTTCCTGCAGTATTTTCCACTTTTGATGTGATTTTGTGTCCTTTCTTAAGATCCTCCATTTGGGTTGGTCTTTCCTCTATTGGCCCATTGTTTTTGGCTGGTTTGTGTTTCATCACAGAGTCTGAAAAATTATCTTTCTTTTGAATGCTATCTTTTAGGCTTTTAAGGGTTAGAGAGATACAAACATCACCCACACAGAGTTTGGCACAGGATAGTGCTAGCAACTGGGTGGTGCGGTCAGGGCAGCAGGATGACCAACCTTGACCAAACACAAAGAAAGGGTATTCCACCAGAACCTCAACACAGACCTAACAGGGAAAACCAAGAATAATATATGAGTTCCAAAGGTTCATTAACTGCTAACATTCATGTGAGTTTGGTTTAAAAAGAAACTGACTCACCTGGGCTTTGTTCTCTCCCACTGAGAACTGTATGATGACAGCATTGGGTGTGCGGCTGCACTCTATGCGCTCTACAGTGCTGGAGTCAATCTTCAGTTCTCCACTCACCTCCGCACTTTGCACAAAGTCCTCTGTCCGCAGATCCTCCACACGCTTTAGTTCACCGTCTGCCAACTGAATAATAGAGCCCTTCATGAAGAATGGTGGTAGGCCTGCTGATGGTGATGATGGTGAGCTGTGAGGGCTTGTGGATGTTGGAGGTGTTACAGGAACTGGAGACCCTACTACACTGGCTGAAAGAACAGGCAGCTGTATTTGGGTTGGACTTGGCACGACACAGGAGGCTTGACCCCCATCAGAGACTGTGATTTCTTTACCATTGGGTAGGACTGAAGCTGCAGGTGGAGATGTATTAATAAAGGTCTGAGGCAGAGCTGTTGATGCATTTGCTGCACTGGGGATGACAGAACAGCGGGTGACCTCCGGCTCAGCAGTAGATGGATTGATGTTAGTGGCACTCACCGGAATGAGCAAAGAGGGGTTGCCTGAGATCACCACGTGCTGTGGTAGGTTGCTCTGATAACCAGTTACTGCTTGCTGGGGTCCACCAGAAGCACTGGTGATGTAGCCAATAATTGGGAGCTGTGTTGCAGAGTAAAGGTTGGTGGAGAGCTCTTGTTGGGGAGTGCTGTGAGGAGCCTGCAGGAGTGTGTGTGGGGAGATTGTGGAGGCTGGAGAAACTTGGCTGTCTGAGGAAGTAAGGGCAGACACTCTGGACATTGGTTTGCCTATGCAGATCCCTCCTCTCTCAGCAAGGTGCAATGATGAGTGGTCCTTACACAAGATACTTTGGAGCTCTGAGTTGCTGTTTGCTGCAAGGTGGCTACTGGAAACCAACATCAGTGATGTCTGCAGTCCTGTTCTCTCATGAGTGTTGTAGTCTGCTGGAAGCAGAACCTGAGCGTGGGTCTGGAGGCCCAAGTTGTGGTTTTGCTTGTGGCTTTGGTCACCTTCTGACTGGATAGGAATCCCTTTGGCAGTACTGTGCTTGACCATTGTAATCTCTCCTAGTGTACCATTCGGCATCTCTCTGGGATGGGATTCTGGTTGCTTTGCAATAAAGCCATCTGTGTAGTGTAGAACCACTTGAGAGGGGGTGAGGGCCAGGGCATGAGGGGCAAGGACTGCTGAATGTGGATGGATTTGAATGGGCAGTTGGGCAGAAGGGGAGGACACTGTCAAACCCAAAGGAGCACTCTCTACCTGGATGCATTGACTATGGGAAACATTTGGTATAGAAGAAATCACATGATGGTTCTGTGAATCAAGGCTGGATGCTTGGGAGATGACAGCTGTCGTGGCCAAAACCTCTTGTGGTGTCCTCCGTGACTGTGTTGGACTGGTTGTGGATGGCACAATCTGTGAAGAGATATAACTTGTATATGGCCCTATGAGCTGGAGATTGGGGGGAAGTTGTGTGTATTGGACGGAGCCTATGGTTTGAGGAAGGCTTGTGGAGAGAACCGCAGGATTGGCTGTTAGCACAGTAGGCCCAGAGAAAACTCCCTTGTATGTGGAGCTATTGGAAGAGAATGAAAAGCCAGCAGATGTAGTAGTTGGAGGATATTCTGTCACCACAGTAAGAGCCTTATTTGATGGTGGGGGGCTGTCAGGCTCTGCACTGTTGCTCTGTGATGGGCCGGCATTGTTGGGGATGTGGGCCATGCTAGCCATGGTAGCAACACTGGCTAGCCAAGCCAAATTCTCCCCACTCTGGCTCTCACTAACAGCAGCTGACACCAACACCTGCTTCTCTTCCAGAGCTAAAATCTCCCGCTTTTTTGGCGGAAGGCATTCATTACAACGCTCCTGGTTAGACTTCATGGTCTTAGAGCTTGTTCCGTAATTTAACCCACTTGTCTTGATCAGGATGTTTTAAAGTTCAAAGTAGAACTCCATTGTCAAGATATTCATTGTTCTATTACTTTGCTCCACTTTTACTATAGTCTCGCCCATTGTCAGGAATCTTATCATGAAAGGATCCAAGTGCTTCATGTGGAATCATCTCTCACTGATGGCTATTGGTCCGTACCTTTATCAGACAAACAGAAAACAAAAACAAACATTGAGAAAGTGTATATGCACTGATATATATATGCCTAAAAGTAGCATATTACGTGATTTCACAGTACACAGTTTTACAGTCGTAGATTTTACAGTAGCATCCTTTCAGTTATGAGTGCCAAATAAAAAGATACTTTAAAACGCAATACATTCAAATTTGTTTAGCAACAGGAAATCTGTATTTAAAATGCTAATTACAATCACTTTATCTACTGAACACTTTGACTTTCTTTTCTATGTATTAGTTGTTTAAACAGTTGTTTTGTCACAGTTTAGTGAAAATGAATGGATTTCTTTATAAAGAGTATTTCTGCATTGTGTTGTTTTCTTATGCTTTAATTCACTTGTAAAAATTTATTTGCACAATCATTTTATAATCATTAGTCATTCATACGATTTATTATTTGATCATTTTTATCTGATTATTTTTATTATTTAATATTTAATAAGTATTTTTATTGTTTATTCATTTATTAATTTATTTATTATCTTTCTGGATTTTATATTTCCTATTATTTTTCCCTTTTTATAGTATTTTCATTGTTGTTCAATCTCATGCTTGTGGGGTTTCATGAACTGTTTTGTCAACATGAATAGAGATAGATAAGGGGGGATTTTTATGGAAGCCCAAGGTTTATGAGGATGTTGCAGTAAAGCAGTCTTGGTATAACAGTACTTATTGAATTTGTGCTGGTCAGAAGAAGTTTGAACATTGAGGCATACGAAACTTAGATCAACTAAATCAACTTTTTATCATTATAACTTTGTCTCCTGCTCTTTTCTGGCTTTTCTTAGTCAACTTCTTGACTGACATAAAACTGTAAAAACACTAATTTTGGATATCAACAGCTCTGCTGACTAGTTGTTCTGCTTTTGGACTAACTGATATTTTCTGACGAGATCTGGCGTCCGGGGCAGGATGGCTTGGAGACCGGATCTATCATTTACATGCAGAGAAACGCATGCATCATGGTACTCTCCATAATAGCATAAAAATTATTCTTGTAGCTTTTCAAGCAGTTTAACCACTGATGTCATATGGTCTGTTTTAATGATGTCCTTACTACATTTCTGTGCCTAGATCGTGGCAATACCCTTGCTGTTTATAGAAGGTCAGAGAGCTCTCTCATTTAATCAAAAATATCTTAATTTGTGTTCCAGAGACGAATAAAGGTCTTACAGGTTTGGAATAACATGAGGGTGAGTAATTAATGAAAATTTCATTTATCCATCCCTTTAATTCATTTATGACTGATGCTTTTATTCAAGTGAAAAGTAATGGATCTCCACAGGGGTACAATGAACACGTCTCCATAATCAAATGTAAGTCTAAACCATCCTTGTGCTTTAAGGATTAATAATGTTTGCATATTCATATAGTTCATCTACATTTATCAATAAGAATGAAGAGAGCACAGGGTGAAAACTTCATATGCAGAAAGAGTGTGTGGACTGGAAAAAGATGAAGGAAGAGTAGACAGAAAGAGAAAGAGAGAACACTGGCTCTCCTGACCCACATTGAGCTCTGCCTGCAAGCGAGCATAGTTATTGAGTTAGAGTGTAACAGCAGAGAAGAAAGAGAAAGAGAGAGAGCGAGGGAGGGAGGGGGAAATAGAGGGAGGGAGAGATCCCTTCACCACAGTAGATCTGCACCAATCACTGTCCTACTTTCCCCTGCTACAGCTTACACCACACACAGCCATTAAATGCTTTAGTCTATTGTACACAGAGCACAATACACACACGTACACATCAGCATATCCATTGGACTGATACGCGCTTATGCATATGTGATTTGGTGCAGAGTGCTCATGTATCAAAGAACAATAGAACTGTAGTGATCACAGTCTTGCACAGCTTTCGATGCACACAGCATAACAAAAGTACATAAAAAAAGTACATTATTTATAGGGAACTGCATTCTCCTGTTTCATTTCATGCATTTACAGGGATCCCATCACAAACATTTTTGTGATACGTCATTAGATTTTAAACAACTGGATAAAAAATGTCACAATGCAGGCAGACAGCATTAACCATTAACCTCTAAACCGGACAGACAGTCATTTACATGACTGTGGAAAAAATGAGAGAATGAAACAGTGCAAATAAAGCCTAAGCCTCTATAGAGAGATTTTAATTCTGAATGTAATATTTGCATGCACTGAAATATGTTCTTCTGCCTTAAGCGTACTTGCTTGCAGATTCCTTGTGGTAAAGAAAAAAAATGTAATGATAAATATAATAATAACAGAAGAGTACTTGGGAGGGAATATTTCTGGGAAAAGTTTCAAGAATACCTAAATTTCACACATTATTTGTGTGTGTCTGTATGTGCATATACAATATTTCTTTTTTACTGGGTGTCATATTAGCCTGTCTATTTCCAGAGGGTTTAAAAGAGCACTACTGAAATACACCCACAATTCAAAATAGCTAACTCAAACTAACCCTGCAAGGCAATACAGACACACAGAGGTGATGCTTCATTTTTGGTTTCTTTCTGCTTGTGGATGATTCATGCCATATATCTAGTCCATGTCAACAACAGATGGATTTTTTGTATTGAAAGAATCTCAATGAGCCTTTCTATTGACTACTATTGTTAGCTTAAGCCTATATTTAACCCTCAGAAACCATTCTTTTACAGCTTCACTGGCATTGTTTAATTTACTAAATAAATCATTGTAGGTGATTTCACTTGAAGGATTTACTATCCCTATAGGTACATTTACTTTTCACATTGTAGACACCTGACACACATCCACTCACACACACACATTTGCACACACTCGCTCATAGTGTGGCTGAGCCAAAGAGCCAGAAAGATTAACAACTTGCAGTATCCTTCTAGTTCTTTAACAGTAGATCTCATGCTCTGCAGGCCTGCTGCAGTTCACCACATGTCATCAACACATTTACACCAACAATCTCACACGAACACATTACCCCTCTAATTAAAGAAATACTAACGTAGCATGTCTGAGTAACTGGCACAAAAACAAAGACTTCAGAATGTAAATATTCCCCTTTTGCAATTCCCCCGCCTCACAGAAAAAAACAGAATCGCATAATTTTACTCTTTGTTGTATGTAACACTAATTTAATTCTTCGCACAGCGTGTTAATGCAAAATCCCCAGGAACGTTTTACTCACAGGGTGCTGTGACACCTTTTACAATGATGTCATCTCAGAGATGACTGAACCAGTAGCAGCGATTAGGCATACAAATACAAACACAACTGGAACGAAATGCTCAAATTAACTTCTTTCCTCATAAAACATGCTTATATGCTTAAAGGATTTCACTCATGCTCATTTAGTGCCCCTAAGCAGCTCCTCTCTGCACTTAACAACCATTAATATGGGCGCCTGCCCCTTTAAGAGGCAGTCTAGGGAGTCCTAAGCTAGACATGAATCCAAACAGAGCTGTTGCTGCCTTTACAACGACTAAAGCCTGTTCCTCTGCTCTCTCTCTCTCTTACCACATAAGCAAACGAGAACAACATACAGAAGGATACTGACACGTTTGCACAGAATTGCAACTATTTCTGCAAAGCCTCTGGTTTATTATTAACTACAATAAATTAAACGCATGCATATATTTACTTCCCTTAATGGAATACGAGAAAAATATAGCATGTGCACTAAGCATGTATGATTCAAAACCAAGTAAATATTTATACTAAGGGTGATGCCTTACCTTTCTTTATAGGGGAGCCTTTAACAACTCTCTCTCTCTCTCTCTGCACTACGAGTGTAACTCACTCTACCCACTGGCAAGCTGTCCTTTGTCCAGGTTTAGCGCTGCTATCAGGTCACACACGCAATCCTCTGGTTTATGTTTTCTTCCATGTCCAATCTCCCCCCCCCAGCCTTCACTCTCCTCCACTTACTTCGACAATTGCTCGGAGGGCTGAGGGTAAAGGAAGTCCCCTCGTCTGCACTGTTTCACTAGCCCTACGTGTGAGAGCTACAGCGTATGTTATGCAAGGCAAACAGACTGCCAGCTCTCTCTCTCTCTTCCTCTCTCTCTTTTGCTCTTCACACATACACACACAGTGCTCTAGAGAACACGGCTCCTCCTCCCCCAGTCAGCCTCAGCAGCCTCATCAGGTATTCATTCAAAAAACACACTCCACTTGGCAGGGCGCCCAGGCTACGCACACATGGAGAGAGAGAGAGAGTGAGAGAGAGAGAGGGAGGGACATGGAGAGGAAAACAGAGGGAGGAGGGAAAATTGTGAGCGTGCACACTAGAAGAAACACATAGCCTCACGTAGACCACTGCACACTCGCGAGAAACACAAACACACACCAACAGACCATGAAATTCTCCTGAGAGAGTCTTTGTAAGGGTTTCTATGCATTTTCTCACTTTCTTTCTACGACTAATTAGTTTCTCTCAGTGGAAAACAAATTTAGTGCCTCACCATCATTACGTGTGATGAGACTAATCACATTTGTATGGAGCCATATAAGCTTTCGCTGGAATAAAGGTTTCCCTAACATAAGTGTACAATTGACCTTTGGTTATTTGTTTAGTTACTAAGTCAGTTACTAAGAATCTGGAAAAACCATTGGAGAACATATGCAGTATAACATTCTCTAATAGATTGTTCATATAACACTATATTACACACTAGATTGTCAGTTGCACAGTTATTAAAATTATAGTAGTGGTTCTCAACCTGTTTGATTCTCAGCCTGCTTCAGCCCCCTTAACCACTGCATTATACTACTGAATATTAAATTAAATGTATTAAAGTCAAACCCATCATAGCTAAAAAAAAAACATCACATTATACTTGAGTTTAACTGAAAGCCATACAATAAAACACAAGCCTATTATAATGCAAAACACATACATACACTCACCTACATATAATCACTTAGACAAACATAGAAACTCGTATGTCTTCCACATTAAGCATGCAAAGTAGTTGCAGTTCACCCTCGGGGGGGACCCACATGCAAATACAGTCACTCGCTCCATCTTACACAGACACTGACATACGAAAGTGTTATCTTCGTGAACAACCTTGAGAAGATCTGAAAACACCCTGTGTTCAAAACGCATGCTGTCAACAAGGAGAAATGCTAGGAACATAAAAAGCCATCAGCAATATGTAACCTCTAATATTAGCCTGGCCTGGTTTACTCTCTCTCCGAGCAGATCCCAGCACTGCATTGGGTGTACTTGCCAAGCCACAGACACATACAAAGCAACCTTATAGTATATGAAAGGAAGAGGTCCTCTATAGAAACCTCACTAAGCATTGTCTTCTCATGGCCTGTCATTCACCCACACATGGACATCTCTCAGTCTGTTGTCTTCTTGTTCTTAACATGAGGAATCCTAATCTTTTTACTATCTTACATCAAGGCTTTAGAATCTTAAACTAATCCATAAACTAATTTAACTCCTGTAGTAATGTAGGTTATATATACTATTGTTCAATTGATTTCAGATACAAATAAAGCCTTTCATGCAAAATGAACTCTATCCATTATTAATATTATCTCTGTCAGACAGCAGGTGTCAGACAACTTTGGCAGAGAGTATTAGACAGAGAATACCTGTACTGTTTTCACTCCGAATGGCTCAGTGTCTAAACCCTACAAAGCCATGCAGAGAGACAGTCTTTGGTTTTTCCATTCCTTCTAATAGCAGGAGATTTTGGCAGGGTTGCTATGTTACTGTTTGCAGAGGTATTGCCTTAACCAGTCACTGGGGAGATGGGATGAAAGAGCTATGAAGTGTTCTACCAGTCTCAGCTTCTGTTTTTTTCCTCCCTTTTCTAGTTTAGCTCTAACTTTCATACAACTCAGATTAACTTCAATGAATGAAAAGTTAGTTGTGCCATAAAGAAGTACTTTTACCTTAAATCAAAGTCGCCACTGTATAACCATCCGGAACTGTTCTCTGCAATGTTAGAAATGTACTCACAGTTGTTCATAATCCGGTCCACTTTCTTCTCACAGAAGTCCAATTACTTTTGCAAAGCCTGGAGGTAAAAAAAAAGTGTTTTGCTAGCTATATTAGACACCTGTTCAAACTCTTCACACTGACAGAACTTTCACTCTACAGAAGTTTGCTGAAACTTCTTAGAGATAGTAAGGCATGTCCTAACATGTCCAGACATGTACAAGGGGGACAGAAGACCAGAACTCCGGCTGATATGCAGTGGACACAAGCATATAACTTAGATGCAGAGGACCAACTTTACATAATTTCTGGCTGCAACAAGTAAACAAGTAACAAGTAAAGTCAGTATTTTTTCAAGGAAAATGTTAGACTGTTTGAACGATTGTAAATATAGTATATTTGTAGTTTAAAGCCTGTGAAGAGAATGATAAGACAGTTTCATCTATGCCACAGAAACATTATAAGTGAAAAACAAAGATAATTTACACTTTTACTTTTACCACGTTCAGTGTTAGCTAACTGATTCAGTTAATTCACTTAAAGATGCAGCTTTTGTTCGAATTTTCACAAAACAAGCAGCAATTATGACACCATCGTTATCTAATTTTATTGCTAATTTGAAATATGTTATTAAAACGCAATCTTAAACAGTTTTAAGAAATGCGAGTCCCTCCCTATTTAACCATACAGGAACTATTTTTGTAGAATGCCAATATGGCTGCCAAGTGGACTGACTTTACTTTAAAGGGACTTTTCTAACAGTCATCTGGAGGGACCTGTACACACTTCGAACTGGAAAGCCCCTTGATTTAGTAGGGACTATACTGTCTCTGAGCATGTGGGAAGATTATGCAAGGACCTGTGTTGCCGAGGTAACAAGGACAGGGTCTACATATGTCTCAAGGCTTCAACCTTGAGAATTTTTCTCTGAGTCATGCGTTATGCGAGCGTGTAACTATGTATGCGTTTGAAGCAAAATTTGTTTAGCAGTTTTATACATTAAACACTTCATTTTCTGTGTGTAGCAAGAATTTAAAGCCAAAATTTGTGTTTCACCCTTAAATCAATGGACTTTTTAAGAATAATTATCATACCGATTAGGAACGACACATGGTTAAGTAAATGATATTAACTATCGTTTTCAAGTAGTTCATTGACTTCTTAAACAGAACCACAATAACAAAGAGCCTAATCTTTCTGAAAGTACAATGTTTTTCCATGTCTTTCAGAGCCAGTATTTCAAGCATTAAGCCAAAAATAGCTCTGGCCTACACACTTCTGCTGAAAATACTACTCAAGGAGAATGGTTGAAGGAGCAGCTCAAACATTTTACAAGCACAGACATGTAGAACATCATCGTTGTTTTCTTTAACCATTGCCAAGGGGTTGAGGAGGGCAGCGCTCAGTGGTCAAAAGTGCTGAATGCCTAATAAAAGTGAAACCTCAGACTGGTCACTGTATCTTAGGCTTCCAGTAAGGAATGCAATAACACTCTCTTTATCAGACACTCAAAAGGCTTAATACTAAGCACAAGGGAGGGGCACTACAGCCGTGGTTTTGGCAGCCTAAGAGAGAGAGGAAACACAAGAAAACACACAAACAGCAATTATAAAACCAAGCTATTATAAAACCATTACTAGATCTTCCATCTCTAATCACTGTCACTGCTTTGCCACAGATGCACTGGAAAATGGTTAACTGTATGCAGAAACATAAAATGGAGAAAACCGTGCAATCCATGCGAAAATGGATTTCGTCCTCTCTTTAGTTTGACGAGTAACAAGTAAATGATAAATGCTACCATTTGTCAATTTCTAAATAAGCTACATTTCACTTTTAAATCTGTTAAGAATATGTCTAATGTTTCATAATGCAATGTATTATGAATTATTATCGGAATCACTTAAAAAACATTATCTGATATGATAATTGTTCCTGCTCTCATATATTGAATCTTATTAAAAAAAAAATTTGAATATGGTTTATATCTAATTTATCTCTAGGCAAGATCCACTGAGGTCTAACTCATGCCACTTCCTTTTTCCAGTGTTGCAACATTATTAGAACTTTTTGTAAAGGGCCAAAAAATCTAACTCAGCTGAGGTTTAATCTCATCTTCAATCCAAAAATTCATTTCACTCATATTCTATTCATTTCAATGCAAAAAACATAAAACGCACTGAAATGTGATATGGCATGGTGGGCGAAATCATGAGATGCCAAAACCAGACAGGCGAGATGAACTTAGGAGCCATGCATTTAAAAAACAACAACACTGACTTATAAAATGCAATTATTTTTATTATAAAACACAACATTTAAAGTAAAATCCACTTTTTCTAAAGATGAAAATCTCAATTTAGTTGAGTTCACTTGATATAGATTTATTTCAGTAGAACTTCCTGAATTTGTTGTGCTTGAATTGTTTAGTAAACACTGGTACTGTTGCCGGGCAGAAACTTTCCCCTTTGTGCAGCATGACTGAGTTCACTATTCCCAAATGACTGGGGACCAGATTCAAGAATTCCTCTTGTCAACAAATGTTGATTCAGAGTAATGGGGCCATAAATGAGTATGACTGTAAGTCAAGGAAATTATCTAGTGGTCATTCTTTCCAAACCTACAAGCGCGAATTTCCAGTGGAATGGCCTATTTCAATACTTAAATTTGATCAAGCTGTTTAGCCAAGCACTATATGGCTGTCCCCTATGATCTTGTAGAAGATCTGTTAAAATACCGAAGATCTGGGAAGCTGTCAGTCCCTTTGATTCACCAGCAGCTGCCACTGAATAAATCCCCCAGTCAGGATTTTAATAATTAATTACAGGTTTAAATCAAGTCATCACACAACAGACAGAAAGTCCAACATATAGACATGAATTATAGACATGTTTTGGTGCATCTCCCACTGTGTTGCCGCCAAATCTGTCCCTACTGAGATTAACCCCCCATCCATTCTTGTCTCAGCACCTTCCATTATAATGGACATTGAAGTCTCCATTCTCCTGCAGCTGGATCACTAATTAAAACGTCTGCCAGGGAGCAATGAGTCACATACACATAGTTAGATGCCTGTCAGTGAGTAAACCTGGGAGGTGTTAAACATTAATAGCCTTGCAGACAGACACTGGGACATTGACAAGGTTGGCCAGCCCTTTTGAACTGTGATAACAGTCTGCTCTAAATTCAGGTGACCAGCCTCACACTGAGGACATTTTTTTTTGTATATTTCGATACAATTCTATAGCATGTAAATTGCAATACTTGGGACTGCAATTTAACTTTCCATTGGTAAAATTCAACTGTGATTTACTAACCCAGACTAAAGAGATCAGAAGACAACAAATCGAGAGGTTAATATCAATTATTATGGCAGGAATATGTTTTACTTATACAAATATGGATGCTCTCTTTTAAAGTACACTGTTATAGCCTTGAGTGATGAGGAAATCCCCTCACTTCTCCACAGTACAAGACAATGACGTTAAGTTACAATTCAACACTGTATGCTGCAGTCGTGGGGTAATAAAGACGGAATAACAGCATAGAGGCCTAAAATGCCAATGACGATTTTATCGCTGTTATGAGAGCACTGTTCCTCGCTATTGTCGTTTTGATCATCGATTCGGAAGAGCAGATTCATTTTGCAAAAGCTCAGAGTGAACATCAGTCTTGGATGATGAGAAACCCAACCCCATCTTATTTTCAACCGAATAGCCAATCAGATTACACCAATCACAGTCACCATGGCACCATGATTGGCTACCGATGACATCATTACTACAGAAAGTAAAACACATCACCAATTAATGACACAATGCTGTCCAATCAGCCAATCAGCTTGTTGTTTGTGAGCCCCTGACAACATGCCTTAGAGGCTGACTGTGTCCTTTCCTTCTCTCACCCTTCAGACCACTCGAAAACACTGAAACTTACACGAGCGCGAACACATGAACGCGCTTTTATAGTACCTCCCCACATTTTCACATTCAGTGCCAGAATTTTGAAAGGACAAGATCAGAGGGACACCTGATGAGCTTGACATGCTTTTACAAAAGAGAATATGATTTTACATATAATGAGCCAGCATTATCATAATAGCAGCACGAGAGAGTGACTGGTGGCCCCCGCACAGAGCCTTGGCTCACAATGACATCATATAGCTGGCATAGCATTTTGAGCCTGACTAGAGAGATAAACAAAGTCAGGCTGAGCGTGGCTGGAAACTACTCACTGATAACTGCAGTGCAACATCCCTGGTACCATTCTGATAGGAACAGGGTCGGCAGGGTCAAAATGACAGGCAGATAGATAGGAAAAACATTTAAGTGAGCAATGAGGGTCTGTGTTAAAGAAAGTCATCTGCAGGGCCTACAGTAACACAATCAACCTTACATTATGTTTTTGCAAATAAATCATATGCCCTCTCAGTGGAAAACAATATATAATACACATGACTTTCTGCCTACTAGTTATATTTCACCACAGCTATTAACCTGTGATTTTCAAAGGTATGACAAAAAGTGTTTTCTGGTGGTCCATATTGAATTTACTTGCAAGTTAACGAAAACGCTATTTTATAGTTTACTCATTGTTTACTCACCATCATACGTTTCCAAGCCTGTACATGTTCTGTGGAACACATTGATAGATATTCTGAAGACTGCTGGTATCCAAAGAGTTCATATTTAAGTTCCACTGTAAAACTCATTTCATACATGTTTGAAACGACGTGATAATAAAATTAAGTGATAGGTAGATTTGAACAAAATTCTCAGAACAACTCAGGCATTCTAGAACATATAGGCCTACTTCCTGATATAATAGAACGTTGTGATGGATCAAAAATATAATAATATAATGATACGTTATGGAAGGCGTGCTGTTAGCGCACACTTGTATCTGTTAATAACCAAAAACCATGACTGGAACTAGACATTTTATAAACATTTTCTCTTTAAATATACACACCATGACTGATTACTTCACTGTTTGACACGTTCCGTACGCATCACAAGCAGTTTCCATTGCAGATCAGCACTCTCAGGCCATCTACTGGTGACTCATGTCAACTGATGAGAACACCTGTTAGGAGGACATGCCACAAATACTTGCCTCGCTGTAAGACTGCCAATTAACGGAATTTAATAGCAGTCTATTAGCAGTGTTTCCTTTAATAAAAGACAAAATAGTGTTACATAACCCCATCGGTTAGGTTTTACAAGTATTTATTTCAAAATGTTTAAAAGAGCATCATTCTTTTAATTTAACTTCATTCAGAAGTTTATTACTGTGTAATCCTATAAAAAATGAAATTTTAATTTTGTTTTGAATTTGCTTCAAGAGGCTTCTAAATACATTCGAAAATTGTCACATGCTGACTCTTACAGCAATCTGGAAACCTAATACTTTTCATCTGCATGTGTAAACACAATTTCAAAAAATGAATCCCATTCATGTGCTCTGAATCCCTGTTCAAACATGTCTATTCAGAGGACTGTTATTGGTATAAATGGTCAATCTATAAACAGAAACAACACAGTAGGGTTTCTCTGGGAGATAAATGAATTATTTATGATTTGGCCATATCTAAACAATCTAAAACGAAAAACAAGCAGGAAAAAGAATGAGGCAACTTAAAGTTAGAGCTCAGAATAGCTCAGAGGTGAAAAAGGCATGCAGTGAAATTGACAGTTTTAATTAAATTTACAGAGTTTTAAAGATGTTAAAGGCCATAAAATGGGACGAATAATCAGGTACAAAAACATTCATCTGAAATACAAATCGCGTCAGTAGATTGGGATATATAACCAAACTATATTGCATTTGGAGAAATGTTCCTTTTCAAATTCCATTTGTCAAAGAATATTCTTAATAAATATTCAGTTCAATAATTTACATACATTACCAAACAGAGAGAGAGAGAGATGAAATGCATGTACCAGAGGAAGTTCAAGTATTGTGAAGCAGCTCCTTTATAAATTATCTTATTTTGGCACAAGAAAAATACTCAAAGATGTCACCACAGATGATTAAAAAATACTTCTGAGAAAGCAGTTCATGCTTTTAAGACTAGGTGTCCAGAGAAGATGGGTGAGAAATACTGGAAATACCGTGTTCAGCTCTTAAAGTGACAGTTCTTCGAAAGGCCAATAGCTTTAGTTCAGTTCGGCATGTGTCACTGCAGCTGATTATCGTGTTGGTATGGATTTCAGTGACTGTCATCTAAGCCTGTTTCTTTTAACCACAATGGTGCCAGCCACAATGTCATACACAGTCCTGTTGTGCTGAAAGAAAAGAAGCGTGATGAACGCCGGAAAGAAGAAAGCGATGGAGAAGTTCTTGTTTAACGCTCTCACTGTCGACCTACAAGAAAATCATAATATAAGACGTTTCAAAATTCAATTTTTTTACATATTTAATACATAAGAGTAAACAACATCAACACTCACGCAGAAAGCGTGACATTAGTCGCTGGTACCACAAGAACGCGGTTTGGTTGAACCAGGACGGAGCTGTCACATGTGACCACTCGTAAGCCAATGATGAACTTCCCTGGTGTCGCCCCACCTGCTCCCCAAATACATACGATCTGAAATCAATCAAAAACAGTTATACAAGCCTTCATGAATTATTCCAGCAGATTAAATCAATTGTTTGTAATTACCTCATAAAAGCAAACTAATATCCTGTACACTAAAGCAACAAGCATCATCTTCTGTAGTTCCTCCATCGATGTGTCCTCATCAATCTCCTCTACAATGAAGTGCATGGCAAACTTTGAGATGTCCCTGAAATTGTCAAAGAGATGAATGAATGACATTAATGAAATACAGAACGAGCAGCATATTAGGACATTCAATTCAATTCAATTCAATTCATAAACAATTCAATCTAATTCAATACTTACTTCATTCCACTGAAGTGGACGATACTGAGGATAATTGTAGCTTTAATGAAAAAAAGAATAAAGAAATCCACCATTTCTGCCAAGAATCGTTGGAGAGGAGAGGGAATAGCATATTCCCTACCTAGACGAAACACATTATAAACATGAATTGTATAAAATGGATCATTCTTTATATTATAATAGAAATACATGTCTTAGATTTAATATGTCTTACTTTTTAAAATTGGAATAATATTTAATTATTAATGTAGTGATTGTTCTAAAATAAATTTGGCAATTATAAGGAATGGTGTTTCTTCATCTCCCCTTTCTCATATTACATTATCAAACATGTTTTCATGTGAATGTTGTAATTGGTTATTTCAGGTTATTCCTGTTTATTTCACTTTCACTTTCTATCTGACTTTTACAGTAAACCTTTAACTAACATAACTTGCAGTGCTGTCTGGTTATATTGGTTTATATCACTATTCCATCATATTTGATAAACTAATCAGCATTTTTCAAAAGATGGTTATAAATATATCACCCTTATGTAACCATCCATGCCTCACTGAACTACTTCCATCTAACTTTCTGTTACCTGTGAGACATCTTGTTATTGCTCACATAATAATAAAGACATAATAACGAAGATATTGACTTGCTTTATAATTAGAAATCCTAGGTATTAACGTTAAAATGATGCAGAGAACATGAGTATAACGAAATTATATTACAGTAATTGTTATGCAAACTAAACTCATCTGACAGTAATCTGTAATTTGAGCTGTCACACTTACCGCTAGTAATGCTCAATACAATACGGTTATTTATTGTATATTGTTACCTGGCTGTTGAGCGTTTCCATTAGGCTGCTGTTGTTGTTGTTGTTGCGCAGCTGCTGAAGCTGGAGCTCGAGGACTCGCTTCGGCAGCCGCTGCAGCAGGAAAACCGACCGGGCTGCTAAACCAGTTGCGAAGGTCTCCATTAGACATATCTGCACCCCATATCGTCGCCCCGGTGGTTTCATTTGTTCCTTGTGTTGGGAAACACGGTGGGAATGAAAACGTAGACATGGCTATCCAGCTCTGCCAGTTCATATAGCTGTAGTAGTACTGCCACATCCATTCCTGTAATTTTTCGCAGTACTCCGTGGTGGTAACAGCGGTGGAGGTGTCTTTCTTGCCCAGGGAAGAGGGCTTATAAACCTGTGTTTTCATGTTTTCACCGTCCTCAGATCTACTGTTTTTTGGGAACGGTTGTTCCTTATCACGAGCGTTTTCGTCTAATTCCGCCATGACACTTTCGTTTTGTGATGACGAAGTCGGTGTCGATAAAACGAACTTCCGGCAACATTGTATAATGCATAATAAAAGTAATAGAATATATTAGCATAACAAAAGCGTAACTCATCTTACCTCCTCTGCTGTCCAGGAGCCTGTACCATAAACCAAGATTAGAGTATAAGCCAGTCTTATTTCAGTGAGTCTGACTTATTGCCAGTTAATTTGTATTCAAATAAGTCCAACTATCTGCCATAAGCTTGGCTTATTTGGTAAACTTGTTTTATGGAACAGGCCCCAGAGGTGTTTCTCTGTGGTTACGTTAGCAAATATTGGGATTCAAGAAATATCCATCCATCCAGTTTTATTTTTCATCCTTTTACACATAATGGAAAGTGTGTCACCTATCATACTGTGCTTTATTTTTTACCATGTGGCCATATATTTTAAATGGTCTCATAATATACATCATATAGGACCTTTTATGTCCTGTATGCTAATGTGATGTTACTGAACCACTTTGTATTCGGTATATCTACAGTTACTGTATATAACGATAGCAGACTGAAATGTAATAGGTATATGCGTTTAATACAAGAAATATAAAAAAGGATTATTCTTTTATTTTGTTAAGTGAGAGTGGAACAGCTTAACCCACTCTTACCTACTGAAAACTGGTACTGTTAGGTAAAATTGTCTAAATTATTGTTGTTTTTAATGGTTGTTCTTAAATTATTCAACAGCTAATCAATTGGATTGAACTGTAGATACTTTATTATACAGTGGCATGACAGTGAACATTTATTACAATATCTTACAGACAAAATGGAGTTATGTTTGAAATAATGATGTAAATAAATGTATCCCAAAAACCCAGTTTATTGCATATTCTTATCCCATGTATCATTATCCTTTAATCACTTACGTATATATCTATAGCAATTCTACATAATTTAATAGCTATTTTACTATTAAACTGCACTAAAAAAATGAAATGTTTTACAAAATGAATTCCTCCCCCCCAGTATATTAGCTACTTTACTGATGTTTTTACTGTACCATTAACCAAAATGTTTAACTTCTAATATGTGATACACACCATGAAGCTATGTTTAAAAAATGGAGCAAAAATGTGTCCCTATCAGTCTACATGAGACAAGCGTTGAGTGGGGCAGCAATCATGATGTTCATAAACCACATCAACGACAAAATCCAATTAATTGAAGCAATAATAAGAAAATTGTGATAATATCAAGGTACAAGTTCAGAGCAGCAAAGATGTACTCTTCCGGACTGATGCTGTATTTGTGCTTTCCACCCAGTATGAGCTGCGTGTCCATCACCAGGTACTGAGAATGGAAAAAGGAGCAGAGAGACAGTAAGGTAAGAACAGTAAATGGGTACTATTAAGCACAATAAGAGACTGTTAGCAGCCCATAATAACAGGAAGCCTTTCTAGAAAAGGATTATGCATACATTTCAAAAAGCTAAACTGGATAAAACAAGATGTCTTCTTACCAAAGAAAAGATCAAAGTTCCCAGTGATGCGTAAAGGATGTACAAATACTTTGAAACATAAAAGTCAGCATGAATTAATATGTACAAGTTAACATCTTTGATAAGAGGATAACATAAATATTAGTTGATGATTTACCTGTGATCTCAGAATTGCACAGAGTAATGCAAATGTAAACAGTGTCCAGCACAATACCCATATGCCTCCTGACAGAGCTGTGAAGTCCCACTAAAAACAAGCACATGTATAGCAAGCATAACTCTTTAAGGTTTTTGTTAATACAGTACATGCAGCTAATTTTATAACCTTACTTTCGACTGCAGTGAAAACAAACTCATCGCAAGAGACACCAAAGCAGTTGCACCCACTGCCCAGAGCACGGCATCTGCTGAATAGTACCTGAATAGAACAACAATTCCTTTATATAACACTGGCTGTGAAACTACAGTTTTTCAATAATTGAAGAACAATCATTTAGGTAACTGAAAAGCATTTAAATAATGCTTTTTACTCACACTACCACTGATCCAAGGAGAAAGCCTTCAGAGATTGTCTGAGTGAGAGAACAGCACTTATCATTTACAAAATTATCATATTTAATGCTAACCGCAATGAAATACTATGGCTCTGTGTTTTACTTACAAATAGTGCTAGGAAGACAAAGTTTAAGGGATATTTGCGACGTATGTCACCACAACAGATGAGCACAATGATTAGAACAAATGTTGCACACCTTGTGAATTTTGAACAAAGACAAGAAGTCAGTGTAACATCTGTATGAATGCAGTATATGCATAAACATGCAAAACAATGAAGAAGTGCTCACATCATAGTGTAGGTAAACCAGTATGCCGTTCTCACCCAGTCCCTGAGTGTCCCCCTATGGGATAAGGGAATATAATTCAACGAAAATATGCTATACAAATTACTTTTCAAAAGTTTGAGGTTGTAATTTATTTTATGTTTTCAAAAGAAGTCTCAAAGATGCTTTAATTTGATACAAATATATACAAATATGTTGAAGTAATATTGTAAAACAAAAAATGTATACAATTAAAAGTAACTTTTTATAATTATTAAAAATTGATTTAATTTAATTTCATTATTTTTGTGGAAACTGTGGGATACATTTATTTTGCGACTCTTTTATTTAGCATATACTATAGTTAGGCCCATATTTTCAGATATATTTGGACACAGACACAATTATTACTTGACCAAGACATACTGAAGTTACAGTGATATAATTATTTGTTTAAATGGTTTATTTAATAATAATGATGGAAAGGTTAAGGAAAATGCAACTCTTTAATGTACCTTTAATATGTCTCCAATATGGATCATAAGTAACTGGACTGTTGACTCAAAAGCTATTTTGTTTTTATATCAATTAAGCAGGTAAATTGCAGGAGTTGATTCTAAGTGCACCATTGCATTTGGAAACTGTTGTGAACCCACATCACAACAGACAACTGTTAGGCTTCAAAAACAAAATAAATCAACAAGAGAGATGTAAGCTGGTACATTCTGAAGAAAAGAACACACTGGTGAGCTCAGCAACATAAAAAGGCCTGAATGTTTAACAGGGGTGGATGATTGGAGAATCTTCACCATGGTAAAGAAAACCCCTTTTACAAGAAAGCCAAGAACACTCTCCAGGAGGTATATGTGTCACTGTCAAAGTCTACAATCAAGAGAAGAGAAGAGTAAAGAAGCCTTCATGAGAACAAAGAGGGTTCACAAGGTGCAAACAAAGCCTTATTAGACTTTCCTTCCAAAAAAAAAGAAAAGAATGAAAAGCCAGACCACTTCTGAAAAAGCATCCTCTGGACAGCTGAAATTAATATCAACCTGTATCAGAATGAAGGGTAGAAAAAAGGTATGGAGAAGGCTTGGAACAGCTCTTGATTCATAGCATACAAGATTATCTGTAAACATGGTGGAACAGTGTGATGGCATGAGCATGTATGGCTTCCAGTGGCACTTGGTTACTGCTGTGTATTGATGATGTGACAGAAAACAAACGGAAGTAGTCAGAAGAATTCTGAAGTGTACAGGGATATACTGTCTGCCCAGATTCAGTCAAATACAGTTGATTGGGCAGTGCTTCATAGCACAAATGAACCATGAGAAAAACAACAAAAGCAAAAACATCCCAGAGAGGATTATTCTGCAAAGGCCAAGTCAATCTACTGATCTTAACCTCAATGGCTGAAGTCAGCTGCAGAAAAGGCCTGGCAAAGCATCACAATGGACGAAACCCAGTCTCTGGTGAGCTCTACGAGTTCCAGGTTGTCCTAATAATTTTATATTACATTTTTTGTTAATCCCCTTGAATTGAAGCTTAAAATCTGCACTTCAACTTTGCCAAAATGATGAAAACTGTGTCAGTGTCCAAGTATATATGGTCAAGTAACACTTAAATACAGTTCCTAATCTATGATTTGTGATAAACAACAGTCAACTCACCAGTAAAGAAAAGCACAGATGATTCCAACAGTTATCAAAAGTTGAACCATAAGTGTCAGATACACTTTTCTTATGAAACCTACATTAGGCACATTTGAAGACAAGAAATGGGTTTTTAGCATTGACCATGTGCATGACATTGTCGATAGCTATTTTAAAGTACACACTATCTTCTATTATTAAAATGAGATTTAGTACAACTAAAACAAGCTATACATACATTTATTTAATTTGTGAGATGTATTAAGCTATATTTCTGTAATAGCAAAACCAAATGATTAAAGTCAGTTCAGGAGAGCACAGCTGACCTCTTCTTATGGTAGCTTCTGAAAAGTAGTTCTCATCTTCAAAACCCAAAGAGTTTTCTGGAGGAGTGCTGTCTGGAATCCCCATATTGACATGTTCAACAACGGGGGGCATCATCCCAGCGGTGGGCTGCCCAATATTACCCTGTGTTGTATTACTATAATGCGGAGGGTAATAGCTGTCTGGAATCCCCATATTGACATGTTCAACAACAGGGGGCATCATCCCAGCGGTGGGCTGCCCAATATTACCCTGTGTTGCATTAGGATAATGCGGAGGGTAATAGGAGTTATACGGAGGGGGAGGCTGCTCTCTGTTCATATTGTATCTCTCTAGAAACCTAAGTAAAAGTACAAATACAATTTAGAAAATCAAGAGCAAATATAAACTCTTAAACTGTTTTACAGACAAGTATTACTAGCATGATAGCATACTTACCTTAAGTAGCCTAATAATGACTAAAATATTAAATGATTAAGATGTAAAATTCATTTAGAATGTCAAATTCTCTTGTTAAATTGTTACAATTTTCGTCTAATACACTAATGTAATATTACAATATTGTACAGTTTTGCTCACATTAGAACCGCCACATAGCCTACCTTTTAGTCTGGTACCTCTGCTTCCTGTTATGAGTTTCGTAGGGCAAAGTCTATTCTCAATGAGTTTGTCTCCCGAGGGACAGGACTTTGCATAGCTTATCAAATCAATACACATTATTAAGAACCAAGTACACATGTGGGATTGGTTTTTCCCCCCTTTTTTGTTTATTTATTTACTGACACAAGTATAAAAAGAAAACAAAATATATGTTTGTATATATATGCAAATATTATGACACAAATATCAAAACATGGGCATATTTAAATATTTTTTATATTTTATTGAAAACATAAATACCTCTACTGAATGCTTTTTGTTTCTATAATTTTGACTATATGAAAATAAAATATCAATGCTTTATTTAATTAGAGGGCCTGTTTTGTGATTAATTGGAAAATTTACCCCAAAATGAAAATTCTCTTATTTTTGCCAACCATCATGTTTTCCAATTTAACAAAAGAACAAAGCAAGCGCCTAATAACAAAATACTTCATAAAAACATAATAAAAGTTGCTTTAGTGTAGTTTTAGTCCTCACACAAAGTTGTTGCATGGATTCAGATCCATTTAGTTTTTCTTTGTTTTCTTTATTTTAATATCACATTTAAAGGCACAACATGTAAGATTTTTGTAATAAAATGTCCAAAAACCACTGGTTATATATCATGCAGTTGTGCACTTGCGTTATCTCAAAAGTTCCGTAGGATTTGTAAATTCAAAGATTAAAGTACCATCCCTGTTCCTTGTGGCCTATCAATGACGCAATATTGTGCTATCCTCGGTTTCTACCTATCATCACTATGGCAACACGCATGGACAAATGCGGAAGTTGTAGGTTATGTGCATTTCCATATCATGGATCATAATTACACTCTAAACACAGTCCCAAAAAACATATGTATACAAACCAAGGCAAAAAAATTGAAATTTGGAAAACAAAGAACAAATTTGGAAAGACCATTGCGAAAACCTCCAAGCAAATATACATTATTCATTGTGCAAGTATAGTCATATGGAGGTGGTTAGGTGATAAAACAGATATAAATAAGCTTTTCATCCGTGAGCATGATTTGTGAAAACGACATGTTCAACGCTCCGTCATTGCGTCATCGAACTTGCGACCTCTAGTGGCGTAAACTTACATATTGTGCCTTTAGCATGAAGGTGACAGAATGATTCTAAACATTTTGGAGGAGACACTTCAATCAAAACCTGAACAGATTTCATTATTGCATATATTTCTAAAATTTAACTAACTACTTGAATTTGCATTCTGACAGCAAAACCTACCAACAAATAATGTTTATTTGCCAAATAATTCCAAATTCAGCCAAAACATTACAACGTCATGTCCTGTAGATGGCGTTAAATATATTAATAAATGTGCAGGTGTCCTTATTATTCATGAATAAAACATGTGCCCATGAGTTAAAATCAATGGCAAAAAAAAAAAACAATGATCAAGAAAATGGTCATTAATAATTAATTAGCTGCTTATTTGTATGTAAATATAACCAAACACTAGCCAATCGGTCCTGCTTAATGAATAATTCATAAGCTTTTGCTGCAGCAGCGTTCATGCCCACTGCGTCAAGCGTCCTACAGTTTTCCAAAATAACTGTGTCAAATGTCTCTCTATTCCTGACTTTTGTGAGTGTTTTAATCTAATCTTGTAAAAAAAAATAAAAACCCTTTTCTGCATTTGGCGGGATGCCACAAACTTCGATAAGAAAACGTCTGCGAGGTAGGTTTCCATAGGGACCCCAGTGTTCTCGCACGAGTTTCTTCGAGTTGTAACGCGTCTCGATTTAAAAGTGGATCTGGTTGTTTTGATGCACAACCGTAGCAAAACGTGGGAGGGGATGAGGAGAGGGAGGGCGAGGATAGGAGGAGTGAGGAGAGAACGGGAGAGAGAACCGCTCAGCCACTGGCCTTCACCAGAGTGCTTAATATTCAATGACCTGTGATCCAAACTCACGCAGGGGACGTCAAAACAACAGTGGTTTAATCATCTCAAAGAAGGAAGCACAGGGCGAAGTCAACTACTGCTCTTGCACTCGAAGCCAGCGCTCGCGATCGGCGATTTTCAAACTTTTGCCTTTTAAGAATTCGTCTCCAAAGTCAGGATGGAACGGCGTCTTGTATCGTATGCAAATACGTCTGCTGACGTAGTTGATCATGTGGGTTTTGGCGTAGATCCCCCTGTGATCGCCAATTTTTCTCGGCTGTTGTCTGTAGAATTCGGCAGAATCGTTACAATCGTACGCTTCTGGAGGCTGTACACGTGGAAAAGTACGCGATTTTGGAGTCTAGCTGTCAGTAACCTCACATCCCAGCGTTTTCCGTTGGTTGGTGGGCAGGTAAGAATGGCTGAATTATTCGCGTCGCTTGAAAAATTAGCAAACAAGCCTTAAAGTTGCGGGCGCGTTTGAATACACACAATAAGTAGTTGTCCGAGACGTGCCGTAAAGCGCTTCTGATGTCAGTTGTTTATTTCGGCTGAACTTTGTTTGCCCAAGGCATATTGTAGAAAGTGGGCACCAGAATAACCGCATCGACCTGACCCGATAACCTCAGTTTTAACGTTTCCAGCGCTGTGATTTGGTGTGGCTTGCGGAAAGTTTCATAGAATGGTTAAAGTTAAGCAGCTATGGGCGCGAGAACATGTCTACTTCTCTGATGTCGAAATAAGCAGTAAAATATGGCTACCAATGTCGACATGGCGTTACGTCGGTCCAAGTGATTTTTATTGGAGTCTGCTTTGCCTCCACAAGCCTCTCTTTTCTATTGCATGCTACGATCGGAAATCTATTTCCAGCTAAGAATGATTTATTCATGCGCCTGTATGAAGTGAGCATGGCACGCAACTACTTTGATTTCGGCTCGGTGTCGTATGATGTAGGCAGTGGTGACGCCTTCCACGACCATACTGCATGGCACACGCATCAGATGCGAGCCACATTGCAGCACTGTGTTCACATCTGTGATACTTCCCAAAATTGTCGCATCCATACTAACGTTACTAGAGACTCGTAGCACCCTTTAAAGAGCAAATGCATGTCTCAAGCTGAATTTACTAAGTAAGTGCCGATCTGAGTTGTTTAAAATTCTTAATACAGCGTACAGTTGAAGCATCGTAAATAATTCTCATATAGTATTCCTAGGACACTTCAGGTGATTCAAGTGTGTCAAACTAACGGCCCACACGTGATATATGCTTTATTATGCAGTCAGATGTAATTCCAAAGGCTTTCCCGAAGGACTGTATAGAGTACAGATCAACATATGCTGAACTGTTTACTTATAACTGGCAGGTCTTTCCTACTTTTTCATGTAGTCTGATGTTTATGTAAAATCTCTTTTGGGTTATTCCTCCAACATGGTTTAGTGAGTGAGTGTAAAGTATAGCAGTTTTGTAAGATCAGAGGGTTTTCTTGAGTTTAAATATAGTCATACTTGGCAATAAAGCTTCTTGCTAAGTGAAAGAGGGGGGTCTGTATATATGACTCTTGCATCAACTTAATTTTTGACTCTTAAAACATCAGAGTTCGCCATTCCTTGGAGTATTACTCAGCATAAAATACTCTGTTTGTGTTCTAACCACATGCTGTATAATCTGAGGTTTGGTTTAGTTGACAGCATAAGCCTAAAGGAGAGAAAATCACTTGCTTGATTTTATCTGATCATTTATTTAGGATTATCAATTAGTACCGTATTTGATTATGTTGCTTATCCATATAAGCCAAGCTGATCTCTAGAACCTGGCTTGGAACCAAACAGAATATTGTTAATATACACACTATAAGGAAACAGTTAATCCTATGCATTTGAAGGTATTTTTTCTCCCCGTTGTGCTCACTAAAGGGCATTCAGATACTGTTTCGCTGACGTTTATACCGTATTTACACAATTTTCTAAACATTCTCATTCTGCCTGGCACAACTTGCCAACCTTTAGCGTCCACCTTGTGGGCTGTAGTATGGCACCATCTCTCCTTACAAAGGTTTATTCATGCAACCTAAACTGGGGCAACTTTTACAAAGTAGTGACGCGTATTGTCAAAAGTACAACTCTGCTTGAGTTGCTCTGGCACAGAATGCGGTTTGTGCCAGGTGACTGGCTGGATTCAAAATGGCTGCCCGCGTTCGTGAGGAGCTGACGTCTTTGAGGAGGTGGTTGCTGCTGCCTCTGCCTCGTAGCTCGTGCTGTCGGTGACTAAGCCGACAGTCGCTGATGTCACAGCCGTGGGCTGGGCTCCCTTGAAAGCTGTGTGTTCTCTGTCAGTGCTGGTGGTCATGACTCCACTGAAAGCAGAGCCTCTTTGTGAGGGAGTCTGGCCTCACATTGGAGCCAGGTTATTTATTAGTCATCACTACTAAAGCTATTAATTTCCCTCTGCGTTCATGTCCTGGAAAACAGAGAGTCAGAACTGACGTGTGCTACCAGCTGAAGTTGCAGTTGAGGGTGGCATACTATCTTTTTTTTTTGTTACTAGACTGCTGCATGATGAGTACAAGTCATGATTCATCACTATTCATGTCATATCTTGCAGTTGCTTCTGGGGTATGATTATTATATATATATTTGAGCGTGTTGAATGTGTTTGAGTGGCAGTGAAAGCAGCTTGGCTCTTTTACAGATGGGCCTCAGCGTAATAGATTCTTACTTGAACTAAAGAAAATAAAGCAATCTGTTTGAGATGGTTGTTTTCCTAAAGGAAGAGAAGTTCAACTTTTTTTTGCAGTCGCTCGCTGTTGAGCAGCCTCATTGTTGCCAATATCCTGCCCTACTTTTGCAGCCGTGACCCAGCTTTTTTGGAGGTGGAATGGAGATATTACATATGACTAAACTGGCCATAATATTGAGAAGCAGGATAACAAAACAAATTCTTAACAAATGATATGTCTTATTCATTTTCATGTGCAGGCGGATACATTTTAAAGCCTTTAGATCCTCAGGTGACTTGAACTACATTCACCCCGTGTCTGAGCTGTTGTCTAATTTTAAGAGAATCTCAACTGTTATAGCAACTGTGAAAGATGGTGTTGCTCCATCAGGGACTTGAGATAAAATGATTCAGGCCTAAAGATACTGAGTTTATGCTTGGGCCTTATCAGTGCAGTGGCCTGAACTAACAGTATGAAGAAAAGAAAATAAGGGTTTTCAGTCAACAATATCTGTCACGTGGAGTGTCTATTTTTAGCTTCGAGAGGAAGTTTATTATTTTTGAACCGGTGCCTTTGAGGCCTTGTCAGAAGTGGTGGTGGTTAGAGGAACTTTTATGATACAAATACCAATTCAACTCTTCTTTTTTTTTATATAGGTGAGGAGAAGCTGAGTGAAAAAGGTGGCAGAGTAGGAAAACTTGCCATATAGGACCTTACAAATATTGTACACCAAAAAGGGGAGATGATCATTGACAGGTGCGCTGCTGAATTTTTGATCAAGGTTAATGATGATGATGTAGTGATATTGCGAGTCCAAACAGAGCACAGCATTGATGTATGTACAGCAGAGGCAGACCATGCTTCTAATGCTCTCATTCATGAGCTTGAATAATTCAGTTATACAATGTAATGCGTTCATCCTGTAGAGGATTTCAGCACGAGAGAGCGATATATAACAGCTCAGAATGTGCTTGTACCAATGAAAAAATAAACAGTAGTCAGTGAAGATGGTTCATTTTGATGTGAAATCATAACTTCAAAGCTACTCTTAGCTGTATGCCTGAGCTGAGTTGAAGAATTTAACCACTCCTCGTGTTTTTTTTTTCTACAGATCTGCTAACGCTTCTAGATGCTTGGTAACACATATATGAAGGAATCATATTGATTTGATTTAAATGCAGTGATGTGAGTGAACTATCTTTTTTTTTAAGCAATAAATTCCTCATACATTTTATATTATGTTTAAACAAAGAAAAATATATTTAAAATGCAACACAATAAAAGTCAGTCAAGTGATTAGGCATCACAATCTTAGTATTATTTTTGCAGTATGAAAAAAAAAAAATCTCTAATAATTACAGATAACCGCTATTGGTAGTTACCAATATATTGTGCAGCCATAAAATGAGCAGTTATTGCACAACAAGACAATTGCGATTTAATTTCCTATTCACATCAACATGCTGAAATGAATTAGATCAGACGAGGAAAGCTATAAACATCTCTAAAGTGGTTGTGTTTGTATGGCGTCAATCTTAGTGGGATCTGTGTTATTCAGGCTTATGTGTCATGACTCAAACTCACAGATGGATGACAGCAGTGATCACTGTCCAGTGGTATGAATCTGATATCCTTTTAGCAAACCAGTTGTCGAGCATATCGGGGGCTGATTTAGAGTCTTGTTTGTTTAGAAGGAGTATTCCGGACAGGGCAGAAAAAACAGTTGACATTCATGTCTGAACTGGCTGTTGTATAAATGTTATCAGGTCGATAGAGACTGTTCAGAATGATTAAAACCTGTTTAATGTTGTTTATCAATGAAAACCTTTGCCAATGTAGATACACAGTCATGTTAACCAACCGGTGTTACCAGATTAGCGTTTTATTTAACAAAGTATTTCATCCGAGGCTCAAAGATGCAGTGCTCAAACGTGACCCTGATCTTTTGATCCTCAGCGTGACCCTTTCCATGAGTATTTCATAACTCTCTGGGACAGCAGCCATATAACTTAGTGGTCGACCACAGAGATTTGGTTTCTTTTGAAGACACTGTATGCTGCTGAGCTGCCAGGCTTTTACAGATGGCTTTAGCAGGAACGCCATGCCCTCAGTCTCTGGTTACATGGTCAAAATTAAGCATGGTTTTCCTTGCACAATAGTGACCAGTTTCGAATACGATGTGCTGTGGTTCGTAAAAGAAATCCTGCTTTCAATGGATATTGATTTCAGATCACGTGTTCTTTTAAATTGTCCTTTTTTCCTCTCTGTCTGACTACAAAAAGCAATTTCCATGAAGAGGTTAAAGTTTGGTGTCCCAGTACCTTTAAAGGTGTAGAGGAACAGTTTTCATGTGTTTTTTCTTTTTCTTTTTTTTAAGGGTGAGAACTTTTCGACATGTTACCTGACTTTTAGTCAAAAGGTTATCTAAAATGAGATTAACCTTAGTGGTTTCCATAAATGCACACTTTGATCACCATTTGGCCTTTAACTGTGGCCAAAAATGAAAATTATACAACACTGTAATTTTGTAATAATTGTAAGTTAACATTACAATAATTGTAGCAAAGCTATTAAAAAAAAAAAATAAATAAATAAAAAAATCATTTAAACTAAAATGTGCTGGACAATGACATCTCTGAATTCAATAATGAAATACCTTTAGCTGAAAATTTTATGTTTAATCTTGTCACTATATATTACTGACACTCTAATCTGCAATTTGATAGCGTTCAGTGCTTTGACGCAATCTGTATTGTTAAAAGCGCTATATAAATAAAGGTGACTTGACTTAATTTCTAAAATCTAAAAAAAAGTACGTAAACCGTAGCCTATTTGGACATATCCCACATTTTGGTAATAGGGTTGTAAAAGCTGCAGTCTTTATAAAATGAGTAGAACATAAATACCCTTGTAATATTTTGTCAGATTTTCTGAGACAATCTGTGTTTTTATCTCAAGGTTAACCCTCTCACTGGCCATTTGTAATCTATTAATGGAATGGCAGGAATTTTTTTTAAAGTTTAGTTTAGCTTCCTCTGAGTATAATTAATGCAGCCACTCGTACTGATTCATAAAACATGCAACAGCATATACACAAGTATACAAATGTAGAATTAATAGGATGAATAAAATCTCTTAGTGTGGGTTTCACCCCAAAAGAACAGGCTCGGCCAAAAATAGGAATGCGGAACGTTCCTCATCTGGATCTCTGTGGAGAAAATCCCTCCCACCTGCTGCTAGGCCGTTTCCATGACAACGCATGAGTCCAGCTTTTTCAAGGCCTGTCCCTTGGTACCCCGAATCACTGAAAGCCTGAACACCTACCCAAAGGACTTTGCTCTGTGTCGTTTTTACTGCTGCGAAACTACTACTTCCTCACATCTACTCGCATTCCTCCTCATTTAGACAAATGTATTATTTTTATTCTTTAAAAGTGTTTATCCATGAAATGGAATCTGCGGCACTTCTGTTTAATCAAAAATGTTACTGAGCATCAGGTATCACTGCTGCTGCAGATCCAGAGACCATTGCCGACTCATCCTAATATTCAAAAGCAGTCAGCAGTGCCCACGTTTTAAGTCTAAAATCAGTGAAGGGGGTGTGATCTATACCAATTACACTTGTCAGTATTATCATGAAAAATAGCACTCCGTGTACATCTGTGCAGTGCTGCAGGCTTCTAGAGCCCCATTTGATGAGATTTAAATTAATTCTGCCTCAATCCCAAATTCAGCCCCCCCCCACTGTGCTGCACAGTATTAACAGAGCTCAGTCTCCGCCCCTTCACAGCGGCTCCTCTGCAACATCCTCTCCTGGAAACATGCATGTTAATGCATGTGAGTTCCTACAGGAGAACCAATATGTGTTTATCTGTTTTGCAACAGGCCGTAGTATGTTACAGAAACTGCTTCATGCTAAACACCCTCCAGCTTGTGTTAACATTTAGTAGTCTATTGCATGGTTGTTTCTTTAAGTAGTCAACAGACAGTGTCAGATCCTTTCATTTAAATTCTAAGATTGTGATTTTTTTTTTTCTTTTTCAGTTGTTTGCTTTTAGCACGGTCTTAAGTTCACAGCAGTCTTTTTCTTCTTGTGTCAATAACACCTATTGAGACTTGAGGCTAAGTAATGTTTCTTTTTCTATGGTTTTAGATTGAATGCTGTGTGATCATAGCTTATGTAGTGTCATGCTTTCTCATTCTTTATTGCCTGTAAGCCCTTGGCAAACACTTAAAATTCAGAGTTTTCATGATAAGTGTTTTCCCTTTCCTTTGATTTTCATGAGGTAATAAATATACTGGCTGATTTAGGTGGATCTCAGTCTCTCGCTCTATCTCTCTTTCTCTGCACACACACACTGAACTTTGTTTGTCCTTTTTGCCCTTAGCACAGTTTTCTCAAGGAAGAAGAAAAAATTCTAAGGTTACATTATACTGGTGCTCTCGCTGTCAGTTGAGGCTGTGATATGAGATGCTCAGGGTCCCATCCATATTTAATCAGTCTCCAATGTACTGAGATCTGCTGAGGGCAACACAGGCCTGAGGAAGGCTATTATTGGACTGGACAAGTTCAGCCTAGCACAGGATGTTTTTGCCCCTCCCATCTGGATTGACCACCATATTGCTGATGCGTCTGATTTAATACACAGCAACTGTGTGTTTAAATGTTTTAATGGAGTAGCTGTAACTCAGCTTAATTTTTAATGAGGTTCTGTAGTCCTTTGTGACGATTTTCACACTAAATCAGGCTGTGTTGCACCTGAAGTGACAATTAGTTGTGATTGAAAAGCTGATACCTTTTATGTCATGTTGAGACATAGAGATTCTAAGCATTTAATCTTTATCTGTTGTGAAAAACATTGAACAAAATTCTCTGCATTTCTCGGCAGTCACACACCAGATGCAGCAGAGTCAGACACATCTTAAAATCGAACCAGTTTTCTATCAGTCTTTACACACTGCAGAGCTGTTTATCATTCGTCGACAGCACCTGGACTGCTCAAAATGCTTCTGTGCATTTCACAAGTTCTACCTTACACATTTTTTGTGTTCTTTAAAGGTATGTTGTAGGCTACAAGATACCTTGTTTATAGACAAATTCTCAGTAACAATTTTTTCTGTTTGTGGCTTGACAACTCGAATTTGGCCTGCTTTGGTTCTTGTAAAAAAACTTTTGTCATACACCAACCTATACAATTTTATTTGATTTCTTGAGAAAGTGGAGAAACCACTTTATCAGTTACATACCTCAATGTTCTTTTTCAATGGTCTTTTTGTCCTCAATGTTACAGTTTTATACATACCTCTTTACCTAATGCATGAAAATCAAATTTTGCCATATGAATAAATACATTTTATTTTATTTTTTTTATATAGACTCTGTGATCTGGGATGAAGTCTCATGAAGTCTTCCACTGGAGCTGACATTCACAGTCAGCAGAATCATCCTTTACCGATCCTCCACCAGACAAAGACCTGCCCATTGCCCATCAACAGAGTCCCCCTGCACTGTACCGTCTTACTCCCTGACCATGGCTAGTCGAAGAAAGTCTACAACCCCCTGCATGATCCGACCGGATGACTTGGTAACTGCAGATGATCCAGAAGAAATGGATTCCTGTGTGGGCGGTCCAGAAGAGAACGGATCCTCACATGTGTCTTCTAGTGAGGACTGGACGGGTAGGAAGAGTTCTGTGAACTCTGCACAGGAAGCACCGGAGCTGGAAAAACCTGAAGTGAAAACAAGACCACAGAGGAAGCTCCAGGGAGGCTATGAGTGCAAATACTGTCCCTTTTCCACACAAAATCTCAACGAGTTCAAGGATCATGTCGATTCCAACCACCCCAATGTTATACTCAACCCACTGTACTTGTGTGCGGTATGCAACTTCAACACAAAAAAGTTTGATTCTTTAACGGAACACAATGAGAAGTGCCATCCTGGGGAGAGCAACTTCAAGTTCAAGAGAATCAAACTCAACAGTCAGACTATTCTAGAACAGACAATCGAAGGTTCGAACTGTGCCGTCATCTATGATCCCACCAGCCCTCAGTCAGGAGGGGACTTTACTGCGTTTCCTCTGAGCAAATCCAGTACTGGTAAGGTGGGTAAGCCAAAAGCAGATAGTTTACGGTTGCAGGATGACAGTTCGCTGGACAAACTTGCTCAAGATCTACTGAAAAAGCAAATTACTGCGGTGAATGTGAATGGGACAGTGATAATCCCAGATGCAAGTCTTAAAGATGGCCTCTCTCATATAATGCCATCCTTGCAACGCCCGCCTAACTACAACTTAGTACCAAAAATCGCCGTCCCCTTGAACACTTCAAAATACAACCCCTCACTAGATGGCAACTTGACCCTCATAACCTCCTTCAACAAGTTTCCATACCCTACCCAAGCAGAGCTCTCATGGCTAACCGCAGCCTCCAAACACCCCGAAGAACAAATCAAAGTGTGGTTCACTACCCAGCGGCTAAAACAAGGTATCAGCTGGTCTCCCGAGGAGGTTGAGGAGGCACGAAAGAAGATGTTCAATGGAACGATTCAGCCTGTTCAACAGGCGTTCACTGTCTTACCTGCTCAGTTAACTCAGTCCACTAAAGCTTCACAGCCCCTTATCCAGACCGTCCCTTGCCATGTCCTTGGACAATCCGGCCTGGTGTTAGCACCGGTTTCCAATGGCTCAACTGCTACTGGTGCTCCTCTCGCACTAACAGTGACAAATCAAATAGCACAGAGTCTCAAGAGGGCCCACACAGCACCACTGGTTGCCCCAGAGACAAAGAGGCCTTCAATAATTCAATCCGTTCAGAGCACTCCCAAGTCTGTCTCTCCAACACCAAGCCTTTCTTCAGATTGTGAGAAAACCCCTGATCAAATCAGAGAGCTGACCACCAGCTATGCTCAGTGCCAGTTCCCTGATGATGAAGAAGTGTATCGTCTCATCGAGACTACTGGCCTCTCCTGGGGAGAGATCAAAAAATGGTTCAGCGATCAGCGCCATGGAAACCATAAGGCAGTGCAACAGATTAAAACAGACCTCTCTTCGAAGGACAGCCAACCGCATAAGCCTGTCGCCACACAGTTTCCCCTGCTAGAGAGAGTTAAAGGCAAATCCTCTGAGCAAATGAAAAAGTTAGAGGAGAGTTTCCAAAGGACTAGCTTTCCAACCCAGGCTGAGATAGAGCACCTTGTGGCAGACACCAGGCTCTCGAAAACCGAAATCGATTGCTGGTTTACAGAGCGCCGTGCACTACGAGATAACCTAGAGCAAGCCTTGCTTAACTCCATGGGCTCAAAAAGGCAGGAGCATCACCTTCAAAGGGGGACGCTTAATGGAATCCACGAGCAGGACAGCAGAGTCAGGGACTCTCCTCTTCCCATTCTCACGTCTTCAGTGTGTCCAGAGGCCATTGAGGGCAAGTCTCTCTGCCTTCTTAAAGACATGTTTGCACAAACCCAGTGGCCCTCACCAGAGGAATACAGCCAACTAGAAGTCCAAACAGGGTTAGCTCGTACAGACATTGTCCGGTGGTTTAAGGACAACAGATCTGCTCTGAAAAATGGGACGTTAGGTTGGATGGAGCAATTTCAAAGTCTTAGCAACAAGAGACCGAATGGACAAAACAGCTCGTTGATCTCGGAGCAGGCGCAGAGTGTCCTACAAAGGCACTTTCAAGAGACAAAGGTACAAAAAGGGGAGGGTTTTGAGAAGCTTGCAGAGCAGTCGAAACTAACCAACCAGGACATAGTCGAATGGTTCACCACTAAGCTCGGTCACAACATGCCTGATATCAACAAGAGCAAGGACCAACATGGACAGGCGAATGTAGACGGCAAGAGATGGGTTTCCTTGGCAGCTGACATTGAAGGCAAAGATTACGATGCACAGAAAGTGGCACGAGACCTTGAAGTTCTGTCGGCAGAGCACAGAGTGACAGGATGAAGCAATAAAGGTAATAGATTAAAGGTTTTTTTTTTTACTAGCTGGTTGATATTTTGAAAAGAGTAGGAGCGAGAGAGTTTCTTTCTGTGAGAAATAGCTGCTTCTCGTGATAATGTAGCAGATGTGGTTGTAAGACACCCAGAATGTCAGCAGTCTGTAATTTAGCCTTTAGAAAAACAGCTTGGCAGCGAGAGAGAGGGCAGAGCCCAAATTTTGTGTTCGCTGGGAGGGGGGCAGTGTGTCAATTTTGGATTTTCTTTCAAAGCTTCATCCATAATTTATGTGAGTCAAGTGGCATTTGTTGCTTGTTCTGTTGCAGAAGAAAACAGGCAGCAATGACTGAACTAGATGGGCCTGATGATAATGACCTCTGTTGTCTTGAATGGAACCAATGATCTCATATCTGAACTGTGAAGTTATCCGAGACGAGATGGACTGGGAGCATCTGTGTAACACTGTCTGGAGAGTGACCATGGAGTGCCAAAGTTTGACTGCTATGTTATTATTATGTGTTTGTTTTTTAAAAGGGCCCTTGTAAATATTTTTTCTGTACTTCAACAAATTTGTACAATTTTTTGAAGATGAGACTTTTGTTACGTTTATAATAGGAGTCCCGAGACATTTCCCTTGACCTTATAATGGAATGTTCAATCATTTTTGTGAATGGACACAAATCTAACCCATCTGCTGGTGAAACTGGTTTAAAACACAATGTGGTCCATGATGGCACTTAATATTTCAAGTGGACACATACAAGCGGTGCTTTAATAAAAACCATCTCATTCCAGAAAACGAGGTGATATTATGGACTTTTCTTTGGACCATAAACCCATTGCCTGCACTCATACTGTACCTTAATGCCAAGAGTACAGAGCCACACGATGGACATAATCAAAACTGAAATCAATACAGAGATGCACAGCACGCTTATTTGTAGTTATAGGCTAATTTCTGACAATATTACAGTAACTGCAAATTTATCCGTATCATGTTGGCTTTTCCTGGTATCCAACACGTAGATCCATTTTTCCACTACTCAGCTGTGAACTGCTTTCAGCTCGTTTAAGTGTATTTCTTTTTCCTGCAGCTGCTTTAGTGTCATGTTCAGACATGTATCAGGAATACTGTACTGCTACCAAGAATCCTGCTTGCTCTTTATAAGAACCAGTCTGCTGTAATTCAATAAAACACAACTGATTGAAAGCCTGTTTTGAGTCTCATTGTTTACCCATCAAAAGCATTGCCAAAGTGAAAATTAAAAGTAAAAAAAGAGCTTTGTTTTATTAGGAGCTGCTAATTTTCTTACAAGAAGTAATTTCTTTTCAGGGTGCTGCAAAATCTAAATGCAACGTTTAGGCGCCTGTATCCTGACTGTGTCCCTTAGGACACTGAAATCAATGTACTTAAATTACAGCTGTTTACAGTTTATTTGTAGCATCGGTAATTGAACAAGTACTCAATGATATAGCAACAATAAAGCAACAAAGACTGTGGTTTGTTGTAACAAAGATTTTGGCAA
This sequence comes from Enteromius viviparus, assembly GCA_032353835.1. Taxonomy (NCBI): domain Eukaryota; kingdom Metazoa; phylum Chordata; class Actinopteri; order Cypriniformes; family Cyprinidae; genus Enteromius; species Enteromius viviparus. The sequence goes on along the minus strand of JAUCNO010000236.1, from coordinate 19,913,532 downwards.
GAGGTCACTTTCTACAATTTTGATATAACTATCACTATTATGCATCATATGCACATAAAGGTATCTGGATTTTGTAAAGCACCTTCATGTGTTGGAGAATATAATATCAAAATGCCACTTAGTGCTTACTAAAACCAAATAGAACAACAAAAGTGATAAATATAACTTTCAGTGTACAAATAATTAAAACCCAGGTTTCTGTTTGCTGTCGAATAGCATGTGCATGTATTATAAGATGACTCTTAGTTCGATCAACAGTAATGAGTGAAAAATGCATGGCAGTTTTACTGGAAATGGTTTGATAAACTTTACTCAAGGCTGTCATCTAAACATAAACCAGAGGGAAATGCGCATTCATGTATAAAACAGACTGAAATATGCACAGCAATTTCATCTGCATGTTCCGATTGGTAATTCTGTTAATTCACAAATGTAAAGCATAAGTAATTCTTAAGAACATTACAATAAATTTAACCTAACTTAGACAAATGAGGTGATTAAAAAATATATATTAAAGTCCATTCCTAAACAACGATGCTAACAAAAAAATCTATATCATGAACAGTTCATAGAGAAATGAATTAGCTACATTTGATTGTGAGCAAGTAACATGAAAAGATGTAGTCATATTATGAGAAACACAATCAAAGTGCCCTGGATTTCGTACAATTACACCAACTCTGCTACTGCACATATTTTTGCAGAGTTCCTGTACACACTGTGAAACTCAATAACAGTGTGATATGACATCGAGAGTAGAAGGAAAATATGTAACGCTGGGAAGGAAAGCCCCGTCACTTTTCCTTTTGGGTCAGAAGAAAATGCAACAAACACAAACCCAAAACATATAAAATTCATATTTTGCAGCATTAATATTAGAAGTTTCTGTAATTTTCCACTGATGGTAGAGTCAAGACTTTAGTCGTCTCCTAGCCGAAAGCCTTGACCCCAGTTATGGCGCCCACCACCTCCTCCTCCTCCACCTCCTGCCTGCTCTTGAGGCATAGGTCTTCTGCTTGGAGGAACACCGAATCCAGAAACCCCACCTCGTCGATTTGGGAGCATCTGGTACCTGAGAAAAAAGCATTGTGACAATAAAGCATAACAGTTACACTTTTATTTAGGCAAACATTCATGAATTACTGATTCCATAAAAAGGCACTTCATGCATATCGGCACTGCTTGACTCAGCTGAGGCCAGCCCTGCAGCCAATAAACTCACAGGAATTGTGGGGTGGAGAGGAAGGAACGGCCACCCAGATCCATTGGGTATTTGAACATCAGAAAGTAGTAAAGGTGACCAACTAAGTTCCCAATCAGCTCGTTGACCACGCTAAAAAAAAGAAATGGTTGTTACAATAATTATGTGACTTTATTATTATTGAGTTTTTATGACTCAGTGTTACACAAATCTTCATAATGACATTTAAATATTAATGTGGGAGGGGGGGATTCTTACGAGCCACCGATGATATAGTTGAATCCCAGAATGACCCAAGGGAGATAACAAGCCTGTGTTAGTGTGAACAAAATCAACATCTTTTAGTGTGGAGCATTAAAATGCAAGTCATGTAAAATCATACTATAGTAATAATGTATACCTTAAATCTGGTGCCGAACCAGAAAGATACAATCATGTCACGATTTAGTTGAGCCCAGACGTACAGAACAGACATGATCAAAGGAATCATGAGGAGCTGCAAAACACGACAAGAAACAAATAGATGAGGAAAAGAGAGCTAAAACGTAACATTACAGAAATTGTCTTCACAAAATAAAGACAAAAGATACTTTTAAATGCCATGCAATGCTAAAGCAACTAATAGGTTATGATAAAAAGCTTAATTAACTCCATGGGAATTCCTGCAGTGCAGAAGAATGCTCATTAATCACACGAGGTTGTCATTCGATTAAGCTGCACAAGGTTTCAGATGATTTTTAAAAAGGCTTTGATACCATTTTAAAAGTCTTCATTTAATGATGATTTACTCCAAATAAGAGAGGCAACATTTACTTCTGATGCAATTTCATGTTTGAAAGATGATGTAGGGAGGCAGGGGGCATTTTCACATCTTCTTTCATAACCCATTAACCACAAAAAATCTATTGTTTTCAGCACTGACAATAAAATAAATCAGCATATTAAAATAATTTCTGAAGGATTGTGTGACACTGAAAACTGAAGGGGTAATGTCTGCTTTTGACATCACAGGACTAAATGACACTTTAAAACACACTAAATTTGGACTGAATTGTGATGAGCTTTCTCTAAATGTTATACTTTTTACTGTATTTATGATCAAATAAACGCAGCTTTCCTGAGCATTAGCCAAAATTAATATGCACATATTTTTTGTAAACAAACCGAAATTTTTTTGGAGGCGAACAATCGTTTGACAGAATTAATTAAAAGCTGAAGAATAAAGATATTTGACTTGTTAATAGATATCTTCAGTTTACCAAGTGCCAATGTCATATTTGTCACACAGAAAAAGAAAGAAAATACTCAGACTAACCTGCATATCCATCATTAGGCCTGTTATCTGATTTATAAATGTTAAGGACAAATAAAGGTTGCGTGTCAAAAGAAAAACATGACTCCTAGAAAAGCTTTTTCTTGCTGAGTGGACACTGCATAGTATGGAAACCACATCTTCAGAGGACATTAAATCATTTAATGTAATATACCAAAATGCTGAATTCAGCACATCACATTTATTGACTGAAGTCACTCACTGTTAATGGGTATGCACTGTACAGACACAAATCATTTGATGACAATGACTAATCACTTGTTTGCGTTGCACTGAATGACACATTTAATCTTGTAATAAAATATTACAGTACAGTGTGTGCGGGACAGAAAGGATACGACGATGCAAATCCAGTTGAACAGAAGCATGAACATGTAGTCTGCTGGTCTTCCATCAAAAGCTCCTGTGAAAGAGAGAAGAGATGATATGTCACATCCCAGAGTAATCATCACTTTCTGGTCAAATAAAATTTTAAACAAAGCGCATTAGTTAAAAAAAAACTATGTGTCATCATAAGACTAATAAAAGCCATTTTATTTGACATGAAGTGGGTCGCCTTATAGGGGCGAAATAATTTGATTACTTAAATAATTCTTCCTTTATATTAGGAACCTCCCTATTATTGGACATTTTCACTCATGGTAAAGAATTAATCATGCTTACATTTTTACAAAGTGAAAACATGCAATGCTGCACCTATACCACTAGGTGGCAGTATAAAAAAAACCATTCATACCAATAATAGCAACTATGAACGCAACTATAACAATAACTATATTAGCGTGTGGATGATAAAATTGTTTCGTGTGCAGCAGTTTTGATGTCTGTTGCTGACCAATTTAAACTCTCTTTAAATGGGGTTGATTCTGACTGGCAACAAAAAAAAATTGTTACGAAAGTGATTCCAATATTGTTCCTCTTTGTTGTTGTATTATATATATAACATGATAAAACTGACAGCCAATCAGAATCAACCTGACTTAAGCATTAATTGAGCTTAAGCATTTAAAGCGGAATATGACAAATCTCTAGGTAAGATTGAAACAAAATACTGAGTGCACTGTTAAGTCCAGTCACACATTATTTTAATTAAATAATGGTTAATCAATTTTAAGAAAGCAGAAGCTACCTGTTTCAAGCCTTGAGGAGTACTGGTAGAGAAAATACAAATTAACCAGGTACAGAAAACCCGTTCCTGGGCCAACTGGGAAATACAGTGTTGAAGATACTGGTCTCCATATCTGTTGAGAGAAAATGGAAAAATGATTAATGACTTGACACAGCGATTCTTGCTTATTGAAACAAATGTATCAAAGTATTACTGATCTAAAAACCAACAGACAGTTAAATTATTTTTTTAATTCTGTCATTATTTAATCATCCTCATGACGTTTAAATAAGCAAGACTTTCTTAAAAAAAATAAATAAATAAATAAATAAATATATATATATATATTTTGGATGCTTTTGTCCGTGCAATAGAACTCAATGGTAAACAAAACGGTTGATGAGAATGAATAATCTGTATGATCCCTTTAAACTGAAGTAGAAGCACAGAAAACCAAAAGGCACGGAGAATATCCAGCAAGCAGCATTTGTATGCAGTCACCAGCACTGCCTGAAAGTTAGAGCTACAACGCTTGCACTGCAGATTTGATTCCCTACACATTGTGGACTCATTATCCATGTGCTGAGCACGACTGCAGCTATTACACAGACATCACGCTCCAAAAGGAACAGACACTCATCTGGTCTGTTATCCAGATTTGTTCGGTAATTCCCAGACTAGAAAATCTGGGTCAGTAAACAACAAACACACTCCCCTGCACAAATTTTTTAACACTCTCTGGTGTTTAATTTGCGCTCAACACGCACATGAACACCTTATCCCTCTCTTTAGTCCTCGGCTCTCTCGTTCTCCTCCCTTTCCCTGTATCCCTCCCTCACTTCTAGCACTTTCTCTCCTCCCTCCGGCGCACACAGAAAGTCTGAGCTAGCAGGGTTTTCGATCTGGGGGACTGTGAATCCGCTGAGCAGCAACGCTTTGAAGCTGGCGTCTGAACTGGCTCTGCGGAAGCCAGGCAGTCCAACGGCCCCCTCGCGCACTGCAGCATAAATCACGCCAGCTCACTTGTGTGGAGAGGTGACCTCTGTGGACTGCAGCACAGAGAAAAGTGGGTTAAAAAGCACAGCAGGGCCGCGAGAGGACGGGGAGAGGCTTATTTGGCCGCTTCTCAAACGCTAAATGGTTCCTTCACGAGACAAATGTGTCAATGTGGGCACCGGATCACTGTGACAAAAAGCTTTATCTTACCCTTGGCTAAGTGTATGCACTTTAAAGTGGGTGATGTCACTCATTTTGCTCTAGTTTATTTGACTTCCTAGATCTGTGCCATAATCCAGATCCTGAACTGGTGATGAAATGATAGCTAATAGTGAGCAGACAGGAGTTACGTTTAGAGTATGTTAAAAGGGAGTGAATAAATCATGGAAGCACCATATAAAAGGAAGTTCCTAAATTACAGCTAAAACTGCTTAACAACGAATCACAGGTTAATTAACCATTAGCAGAGGTCAAATTACTCTGTGCCTCATTGTGTCATGGGAAACAGATTTCAACCATAATGCTGTCATTTCCAAACTAGATAAGCCAAAGAAATCTTCTGTGAAATCTCACTGTTAAGGACATATTGACACGTGATAGATGTTAAAAACTACCGAAATGACTAGAGGTAGCGTGATGTGGGTTTTCAAACACATATTAAAATAATTTCTTGAAGGCTTTACTTCCTAGGGGGTGGTGTATGATTCCACTACACACAGTGTAGCGTTGCAATCTGTTACAGAACACAGACAGCCAAATATAATCCTTTTGAAGGGATCCCCTTCCTAAAGTTTAAAAAAGCTATATAAATAAGAGTATAAATCTGTGTAAGATAATATTTTTCTTTATTAACCTAATTAAACTAATTTTTGATTAGTAATATGCATTGCTAAGAACTTTATTTGGGTAACTTTAAAGGTGATTTTCTGGGGTTTTTTTGCACCCTGAGATTCCAGATTTTCAAATTGTTGTATCTCAGCCAAACATTGTTCTAACCTAACAAAACATGAATCAATGGAAAGTTTATTTATTCAGATTTCAGATGATGTATTAATCACAATTTTAAAACACTGACCCTTATGACTGGTTTTGTGGTCCATGGTGACATTTATCATTATTTTTTTTCCTGCCCATAGTGCTGCAGCCTTATATTATGCAACTTTTATTAAATTGTTTTATTTTAATACATATTTAATTATTATTTATTTAGCTTTTAATTATTTATTTATTTATTTATTCACAATGATGATCTCTTTTGATGACACTTTTCCACAGACTCCCTGAAACCCAGTTTGACAACCTCTGCTTTAATAATACTAAAAGTATTCAATGTATATTATATATACGCTTGATATTAACACATGTTAATTAACCCCCCACAGAAGCTCATAATTTGGTACAATAGTAAAAAGGATGGAAATGGATGCGAATGTTTCTTAATCTTCTCGTTTTAGACATTTTTAGCCCACAAAGAAATTACTTGGCGCCACCTGGTGGAAATTACTGACACCGAAAACAATAAATATCATATTTTGAATAACGGTCAAAGTTAATTACGTATTTTAATATATTTAACGTTAAGCACACCGTAATAATTATTCATTAGAAAAGCCGACCTCACCGCGGACAACAGAATACCATTATTTCAAATATGTGGCAAAACACACATATTACATAAATAGTATTAAAAACACGGTTAAATTATTTGCACTCACAATAAGAAGCAGTTATTGTAAAAGAAAAAAAAAATTATTTGGCATGCCATGAAATGCCTGTTGTCCCGGAAGTAGCCTCAGACGCGTACTCGACTGTCATTGGTCGAGCAGAGCCGCCTGGGACGCGTTCAATTTTACTATTTTTTTTTCTGTGGGTGAGAAATTTGATTCAAATTGCATTTCCTGTCTTTTAATACTATAATAATATCACCAGTAAACATATTAATGGTGACGTGCAAGTGGAGGGGGTAGGTTAAATAAATCTGTTTACTGTCGTTGCACAAATAGCACGTGTTACGCTTTTTACAATCTCTTATCCTTCACATTCTGCATAATCATAAAACGTCGTATTAAGTATTCGTATTCGCTTCGACAACCTTTGAAACAAACATTGAAACTTTCTAATGTATAATAAGATATATAACAAACCACGTAATTTAGGCAATCGGGTGCACTGTGATGAGATTTTGAACACAAATCAGTAAACCGTTCACTAAAGTGCAGCACAGTTCTCCGGGACGCAGCCCATGTTGGGCATCAGTGTGACGTTAATCCAGTGCGAGGCCTACAACAAGGCCTCGTCATCGCAACTGTTGACTAAACTCTTCGTGCTGTTTAATTGAATGTAAGCCTACCTGGAATTTATGAAAGAACGCCTCCGGCCATAACACCAGGTACATAGGACTAATTAATCCCAACTTTCCTATTAGCGGCACTGCAATAGAGCCAGCAAACCAGTAACGAGTGATGAAAGGGATGTTTTTAAACCAGTCCCCGATATCTGACATCTTGCCATATGATTGGAAAGCCTGGAGATTCTCTGTTGGTTCTCCGCCGATGCAGTTTAGGAAAACGAGCAGGTGCAACAATCAGATCTGTGATCACAGGGCAGAAATGCTGTTTCAGTCGTCTTCTATTTTGGTTACACTGGCGTACGCTGTTCTTCCCCGTTTAGTTTACATGACGTGGCCGCGCACAGACGCGTTCTTGTTGCGTTTTTCCGTTAGATTTGACTGTCAAATTAACAGTCATGCAAAGAAATACGGGAACTTTTCGAATTCGAAACAAAAAAGAATGTTTAAAAATTTAGAACATTCTGTTTTTATAATCTCTATGGGCTGTAGTCGCTACATTTACCACAATTATGTGAAACGTAGCGAGGCATTTAAGACCACTTTATGAAATCGTTAAAAGTCTTTTATGTTGACGTCTATTTCGAAGCGTTTTGAAACCGGAAACGGCTACTGTGTGGCGCTACTTTTGGTGAAGCTAAGGTTTCGTTTCGTTCTATGTGATTGCATTTGCAAAAATATCGTAGATAACTAATTTGAGTGTTTGAATGAAATTATAGACAACGAAAATACCATATCTTACCGCTTACATCAATAAATTGTTAGTGCATTTTATTAAATAGAGATCGTTTTTCTGTTTATCATATCTTTTTGTGTTCTATGTCCCCACAAGCAGTTATATAGCTTCCAAAGATGTCTCTAAGTTCAGTGCAGTCCACCTTGTCCACTCTGAAGTCATGTCAAGCAGATATTGGAGGCTGTATGGACATGGTATCAGATGTTGCCCTGGGAATAGTTGAAGCCCAAGGTGGGTGATTTCTGAAAGATCATGTGACATTGACCATGGGAGTAATGGCTGCTGAAAATTCAGCTTTGTTTTGGGCATATTTATAAGTGTATCTCATATTTGATTTCAGGTATGGACAACAGTCCAGCTCTGAAGAAGCTGGAGGAGATGATTCTGGAGTGCTCGAGACTGGACAGAGAAATCAACTGTTTTGTGGAGTCTGTTGATGAGATGACTGCTCAGGTTTGTCTTAACTGACTGCCAATGGTGCTTTATTTTTGTCACGTCTCCAACTGAGCAACCCTCATATCCTGCAGGTCAGACACGAACCTCCAGAGGCCATGGTTCACCTGAGAAACTCCGTAAAGGAGAGATTCACTGAGCTTATGGCTGGAGTTACAGATGCTGACCTGCAAAGGCACAGCAAGGTTGTTGCGTTCAGAGACAGTGTGAGGAAATATGCCATGCAAGGTGAGGAACTCACCCCCTCATGCAAACAGGACATTGATACGTTGCAAGTAATGCAGTTCCTAAATGTATGTTTATGCATGATGTATATGCAGTGGGTCAAACCGATGCTGAGAATGAAGAAGAGGAGCTGGATGAAGACATTGCTGTAACACAGAGCCAGACAAACTTCATCTGCCCTCTCACCCAGGTAAACATCAGCATCATTCCACATCATCAAATGCAGCAGATTTTATAGCCCTAGAGTTAAAATTTTACATTTGTAGTGGTGTTTTTGTGTGTAACTTGTATTGGAAGAAGAGGAAATATAAAGTTTCATATTAGTCAAACATTTTGCTGTATCTGACAGGTTGAGATGGTCAATCCAATGAAAAACAAGAAATGCCTTCATTACTATGACCAAGAGGCTGTACTTGAAATGATTAAGACCAGGCACAAAAATAAGAAGAAATTTCGGTTTGTATTCACTGCTCATTTCTTTCTTTTTGCTGTCTTAAATAAGTATATAGTATACAATTATGCAAAATGTATTTCCATATCTAGTCCAACAGAGCTGCATTTATTTAATGAGAATTGCAATGAAAACAGTAATATTGTAAAAGATTATTACATTTTAAATGAACTTTATTTTATTGTAATGATTGCAAAACTGAATTTTTAGCAGGAATTAGTCTTCAGCGTTACACGATTCTTCAGAAATCATTCTATTATGCCGATTTGCTGCTCAAAAGCTCATTATGTATAATGTTAAACTTATTAAACATTTATTAAATCTTATACCAATGTTAAATTTCATATCAGTGTTAAAAAAAGGTTTAATGTGTTTGTGAAAACTACCTTTTTGTCAGGATTCTTTGATTAATAAAATAATTTTTTTGTAACATTGCACAAGTCTGTCAAGTTCAATCACTTTAACATATCCGATTGGACTATAGTGTGTAGAAAAGTAACAGCCACTGTTTCCAACTTTTTTTTTCATTCTTCACAGCTGTCCAAAAGTTGGCTGCGGAAACACAGATGTTCAGGTGTCAGATCTCGAGTTGGACCAGGTTATGAAGAGAATGATCCAGAACCACATGAGACAGAGCGGAAAAACTTAATGCAGTTGTTAGTTGTTCTGTCTGTTATGGAAAAATGTTCATCTAAAACACATTTAGTTCATCTTTGTAGTACAAATGTAAATTCACTATGCTTGTCAATGCTTTTTTTTTTAATAAACATTTGCACCTTTCTCATGACCTCCGTGTCAAACCTCAGATCAACTAGACGTTTTATCCTGCAACTCTTAGAGAGTAAGACTTCTCTAGCAATGACAATAAAAACCTGCTTTACAAAACTCAGTTCACAACCAAATGTTTATTCAACAATTGCACTGTAAAACAATCCATTAGAATCAGGCCAAAAGCCTGTTTTATAGTACTCCACCATGTCACAAAGACATGAAATCAGCATGAGACACGGGCATTAAAACCAGCTTAAGGTTTATTACAGTATCTGCACCAACCCTTTGACTGCCCCAAATACCTCTTGACTGTACAACAACTAATTAAAACAATACAAACTTTGGAAATTCTTCCATGTGGAAAATTTAGTGACGCATTTCATGTAGAGACACATAAAAAGGACAGTCTGGTTGGTTACGCCCGGTCGATATTAAACCGGCATTCGAATTTGGCCCTAAGACCCTAACGGACAAACAGGAAAAAGACCTCAGAAAAGTCTCAGACGGTTCTGATTGACTAGTTATTTGAGACAAAGGGACACAGGCATAGACTTAAACAACCCATTATTTAAACCCAGAGCTTCCCATGCATTGAGTTCTCATCATTTTGACAAACAGCATTTTATTATTGAATTGAATTATTGAAGATCATTTTAATTTTTTACACGATCAGGTAAAATAAGAAAACACACAAATCGCATGATTGCATTTATATAGACCCAAGTGTTTTTTTGTTCCATGGTCAAAAAATGAAGACGGCGTAAGTCTTCAGCTCTTAAGAAAACCGTCTTATGAAAACAGAAAACAATTTTTGTCTGAAAAAGAAATAAAAAGCAAAGGCATGTCCATATTTTCTGACTGTATCAGAATGAATCATATTGTGAATATGGATACGCATGTTCTTTCAAAACACCTGTGATGTTATGCACACCCACCATACTTCTTTCAAATGATGCCTATTTAAAAACAAACCTTATGTGACTGTCTGATCATATAACTGAACATTTAGATTGATGAGAGCTCTGCTGGACAGTCCTGTGAGCTCTTTGTCCTGGTCCGTCCATGTGAAGGTTCAACACACTAATACTGGGAGTCCGAGTCCGTTTCAGTGTTGGTCCATGTCCCCATGTCTCTTTGCACCGGTCCAAGCGTGGTGGAGGGTTGTATCTGTTGAGATTCTTGAGTTGCCACGGCCGTTCTATCCGATGGTGACCCCGAAGCCACACTGAAACTTGTTCTTGCGGTGGTTAAGGAAGGCGCCTAAAGCTAGTGATAGAGGAAGGGGTATCAGCTTCTTTTCCAGCGTCGCTCCAACCACCCAGTTGCTATCTAAAGAACCTGAAGAACATGAAGTGGACAGAGCTTAGCAATGGAACCAAACTGGAACAAAACTTAAGTTTGCACAATTCATTGAAAATCATAATACAGCTTACTGTAAAAGCTGCAATTGAATGAAATAAATACAAACTGAGGTTTGAGCATCTCGCCTCACAATAGGGCTGTGCGATATGGCAAAAAAAGTGATCACGATTTTTTCCCCCATATCGAACAATCTCGATTTTTAATCACGATTTTTTTATCAGAATACATCATGCAAAGTAGTATGATAATAATAATAAGAACCTATTTATTGTGCATCTGGATGTAATGTTTTAATGTAATATAATACGGCCCCCTTTAAAGAGTAGAGACATGACAGGATTACGCTTGTCAGATACTACGTGATGACATCACTGATATGCAAATTAGAGCGTGACATCATCTAGCAACATTTAGCTACTTTTTGGGCAGACAGCTACTTTTCATTGGAAATAGTTGGCAACACTGATGCTGTTAGGCAATGTAACTTTTAAACATTTTATAAAGTGTATGCTGTGTATTTTCTGGGCTAAGTATCTTACAGAGCGTGGCAGTTTAGACCGTTGCAGACATGTGATAATCCTTGTTTGTTCTGCAGATGTGTGGAGTCTCTGCTGCATCGCGGGGCCAACCCCAACAGGATCGTCCGGGATGGAGTGGCAGCAGTTCATTTAGCTGCGGGTAAAGAGTCTGAGAAAGGACTACGCTGCCTCAAACTCATTCTGCAGCATGGAGCGGATCCCAACCTCAGGTCAGTTACACCAGAGCTTCACAGCTAGCTATTGCCTGCTGATCGGTCTGATCGGTCGTTCAGATACTTCAGAAAAATGCTTACAGTATCACTCGTCTGGGACTCAATAATAACGATTTCGGTAGATAATGCATTAATTAATTTTTTTATGTGTATTACTTAATTTTATGATACCTGGACAAAATCAGTTGCCTGTGATCGAAGTGAGCTGCTGCGAAATATTGCTAAATTGGTACTAAATTATTTCTAAAGTTTCAGATTCTGCAATCGTACTCTGTGTACAGTATAAATGTACAAGTAAGTTGGCTCAGTTGTTCGGTTGACTCTTTTTGGCACCAAATTTATCTGTTTATTTTTGATACATTTGTATTTTTTAAAATATATAACGCTATTTATTTCATTTGGATGAATTTGTCTCTTTTATCAGGTTTACCAATTTTTATAATTAAAATTTGTGCTGATCATTTAAGAGCAATAAGTCAAATTACACTGCTAGCAATAACTTCAGAGAATTAGGTGGGCCAGAGGGGCTGCTGTGCAAATATTTTGTGGCAGATCAAATC